>CANSNZ010001187.1:0-600000 GCA_947646795.1 Beta lomatogona | reverse complement strand
TTGACCCTAGCGCCTTGGGATTTAGTGTCTAGGTGATCCTCAGCCGCGTTCTATTATACCCAGGGGTAAACAACTACAACACTCAGCAGAAGAATGTGCAAAACAACGATCTTTGGTTCGAATTACGAGATTACAAAAAAATGGGATGCACACACAATGTATCTGAGTCCAAACGTCTTAGTGTAGAAGTCCTAAATTTTGAGTAGATTGACTGTGCTGAATGGCTTTCTTTTGTTTTTTCTTTTTTAATAAATGCTGTTCACTTGATATAACTGTTCAAGGTTTAATATCTTCTGAAATCCTGCACTGTTATTTTTAATAACTTCATTGCTACGACACTGCAGATATTTTTGTATGGAGGTTATTTCAAAGAAGTTTCATCGGATAAAAACAACTCCGAGAAGGGAGTAGTCCACTCTGATATGTGGTCGTTGGACCCGAGAACTTGGGAATGGAACAAGGTTTGTTCACATCTGATAATAATGTTGAGTATTTTCCCATTTATCAACTTATGAATATGTACAATATTTTTGGCCTTTATTGTTTACGTGTTATATATTGTTGTTGTACTTGTCATATCTGAGAAGTGTTCAGTCAAAGCCTCACAGGCACAACAATCTCTTTGACACACACTCTCTCCATATATAAATTTTTTTTTTTTTTTTTTTTTTTGGGGGGGGAGGGTAGTGGTGGTGCGAAGGGGGGTCTTCCTGTCTGTATCAACTTCTGTTGAGTGTTAATCAGCACTCAATGTTTAATATTTGGTTTACAGTTCACTGCTAAATTCCTTTCTTACCCGAAATATCAAAGGCAGCTGCGTATCTCTATTGTCCAGTGATCAGGCTTAGTCTTAGTTCAAGGTCAAGGTCCAGTTGTTAGCCAACAAAATTGAAACAGTATTCAAAAGTAAGTGGTCTCCAGCTATCACTATTGCCTCTAATGTTTATACAGAATTAATATAAATAAGAGATTGTCTTCAAAGCAGTATTGAACAATATATTTTGAAATATGTTGCTTGGATTTCTTGTCTTGGAATCATTTCAAGCCTTTTCATCTCCATATAATCATGTATTGTCAAACTTATAATCTCTGTATGAATTTACTTGAATGGTTCCTTTGACAATTTGGTGGTGCTCTTGGAAATAACGAAACCGACGATTTCTTGAGGCTAGAGCCTAGAGCCTAGAGCCTAGAGCTTGCTTGTAAGTTGTATCAAGGTGTAAATTTCCTTCTTTTAGGCTTTATATGTTTCGGGTCACACTTGATTTTTCTTGCATTTGCAGTGTCTAGTTTATCATGATAGCTTAAGGGCATTACATCTTTGGCTCTATCTAATAGGATTAGACCTGGCAAAGTTGGTCCTGATCCGAAAATCCGGTCCGAAATATTCGACCCGTGGTCCGATCCGGGTCCGAACCTTGATCCGAATCCGAAACGATCCGATATGGCCTTATCCGACCCGACCCGAAGGTAAACCGATCCGAAATTATTGGTTTCGATTAGGCTTTGATCCGAAGTACCCGAAACTTACCCGTTTTTTTTTTATAAAAAAAAATTATCATTGGCCACTGGTGCAAAACTTTGGAAGAATTTCATGTAAGTATATGTAACGAATACTCAAATAGTTAGATGGAATAATTTTAAAAGATGTAGGGAGTACTAACTACTAAACAATTAATATCCAATAAAAGGGCTAATAATAGAATAATCAATAACTCAAAAGATTAGTATAGAATAAAATTTATTTACATAGGAAAACCCTTACCCTACTAGAAAAGCTCAAAATCTTTCTTGTCCAATCCGAAATCCGAACCGATGATTTGAAACCATAATCCGAAATCCGACCCGATCCGAAATAATAGACCGAACGATGACCCAATCCGAAACGGTCCGGCCCGGTCCCGGTCCGAATGTAACTTGATACGAAAACGGGCCGATCTGAATTGTTCCGGTCCGAATCCGATCCGATTGGTCCGATTGCCAGGTCTAAATAGGATATACCATATGTTGTTTGCGGACCATCTTGTTTTGGTAGATGAGGCTAGAGTTTGGGATGCTAAGTTGGAATAATGGAGACAAAAGTTAGAATCATTAAGGTTTAGGCTAAGTAGGTTTAAAACTAGTAATTGGAGAGTCAATTTAGTACTCAGAGGGAGCCAATCGAGGAGGTCGTGACATTAGATGGCAAGGACTTACCCCCAAGTAAGTGCTTTAGTACCTTGGTCAATTATTTAGAGGAATAGAGAGATTGATCAAGATGTGACTGAGAGAATTACGTCTGGGTCAAGGAAAATCGCGGTCGCGATTGCGGTAACGTTTGCGTTGTCGCGGAAGCGGCTTGTAACGGATGAATAAAACGGATCGTGGCCGACGCGACGTGAATTTTATAAAAAAAATCACATTAATATGCTCTAACCTTATTTGCAATGTTTTAATTTATGAAGCATTATTACAACATAATATAATCAAATCTATCAGAATATCATATTTCATCAGCTATATAATTAAATCATCAATATTTTTGGCCAATGTTTGAAAAGAACGGATTTAATGGGGATAAAACGTTCCAATGCGGTGAGTTTGCATTAGGAACGGACAACGCGGCGAGAAGTATGTGATTTTTATTATGGCGTTCCGTAACAGGTTTTCGCGGAACAGCAAATCGAAAATCCGTTACAGAACGGCTGTTCTGTAACGGACTGGGTGAGTTTTAATTCCATGGTCTGGGTAGCTTGAATTTAATTGGAGAGCAGAAAATTGGGTTATTTTGCAATTGTAGAGTACCTTCAAAGTTAAGGGAAAATTCTATAGGTTGGCAATTAGACAAGTGCTATCATATGGGTGAAAATGTTGGCATTTAGAAAGAATTGTATTAAGAAAATGCATGTATACTGAGATGAATTTTTGGTCGCAGTTTTGGGGATAAAATTTGTAATTAGGGAACTAGTATAGAAAGTTGCAGGAGGATAAGATAGCAGAAAACCGGCTAAGTTGATTTGGGCGTTTGCAACATCAACCACAAGATGCACCGGTCATAGAAGTGGAGAGTTGGGATTATGTGGATCTTAGAAGAAGTTGCAGGAGGCCTAAGATGACTAGGTTTGAAGGAGTAATTATGTATGTAAATACACTGGGAGTGCAAGAGCATATAGCACTAGATAGAAGTGAATGAAGGAGGATGATATTTGTGGACAGTCACCGGAGATATACTGTTGGTACATACAGCTGACCCCGTCTTTTGGGATAAAGGCTTTTATATTGTTGTTGTGCTAGCTTTGCACATGTTGACACCTTGAGCGTTTTTTAACATATTCATGAATAAATCATGATTATTAATAAAAAAAAATCAAAAATTGTGCCGGCAGCCCAGAAGTTTGAGTTGAGCTTAAAGATTATTCTGAATGCAGTGGATATATATTGCTCCAACACCAAAAGAGAGAAAGAAGAAAAACATTTTTTTCGGCAAGACCTGCTTTTTGGAATTGTTAATTGTATAATTGTGTTTCCTGTACCTGTTCATCTACAAAATTGTGTATCTTTGCCTCCTCTGATCAGGTAAAGAAAAGTGGGATGCCTCCAGGACCTCGTGCTGGATTTTCTATGTGTGTGCACAAGAAAAGAGCCGTACTTTTCGGAGGAGTGGTTGATATGGAAGCTGGTGGTCAGTTTATTGAGAACTTTTGCTTTAGGAATTTTTTTAGTCTACTGTGCTCTTTTCTCACTTGCTTGAGTATTGCAAGTACTTGTGTGAAGTTAAAGTGGTGATAGTTTAAAGAGTTGGTCCAAGTTCAGCCTAACTTTATCTGCATCCTAAAACGTTAACTCAAGAAAAACCTTGAATTCTGTTTAGAAATGGAATAAATCAAATCTAGAATTTTCATTCGATTTTGATGCATCTTCAAGCTGGATGACATTGAATACTGTGTGTTCTGATGTAATGGGATGGACCATATCACTCTTTATTGAGCGATACATCTATGACTTATATTTGTATTATTTGTTTTTTATGGGTATATATAATTTTATTACCTGCCAAAGAAAATAATACAGTCAAAACTCCCTAAAACACCCTAGTGCACACTGCATCAGTATATTCTCCACCCCATCTTTTTTTGAATGAAAAACTGTATATGTATTATTTTCTTTTTCCTGTATTCATTTTTTTTATATTTCTGCTTTTGCTGTTGCATGCAAGTGTAAGTCATAAGGACTTATTTTATAGGAATTGTTTTCAATCCTTCTTTTTCATGGTGGATGTTTATTGTTGATTGGTTATTAACTTCTCTCTTCCATACCGAACTTGCAAAACCTACTACGATTCTAACCCATAGGCCATCCCACCCTATTAGGGTTTAGGGAGGGTAGTTGTGAGATTACTCAATTGTCTCTTTTGTGCCTAATAAAATTGTATCGTCTGCCCTAAATTTACAGAAAAATACTTCTTCGTTTCGCACTCGTATTTCCCAACATCATATCAGAGTGTGCTTCTATAATTGCAAACTGTACTCACTTCTCGCTGACCTGATTTGTATATTTATACAGGTGATGTCATGATGAGTCTATTTCTAAATGAGCTATATGGTTTCCAATTGGACAACCACCGCTGGTAAATCTCATCATATTGTGGAGATATAGCTACATAAAAGTTACACTTTATGCTTTTGGTGCCAATTCATATATGCAAGCTAATATCTCTAGAAGTATATTCTTCCTCCTTTTTATTCAGTTGCAACCAAAGGTTTGCACATATTTTTAGGAGGAGAAAGTCTAGAAGTTAACGTAACCTTGTTATTAGAAGGAAAAACAAGTGATGCTATTGTCCCCACTCTTTAAAACTTACATGGACCATAAAGGGGAAGGTAACTGCAAATTTGAAACTCCCTCCCTTCCCATAGGTCATCCAAAATTTGGCCTCTCACCAAATTTTGTAAAAACTTACATGCTGCTTTTTTACAAAGTCAATCACTATAAAAAAGTAGGCTGCTTCTGCTGTTCCATTCATAACACATTTTTACACTTCCACAGCCCTAGGAATTCCACTTAGAAATTTCTCTTAGGTTTCTCACTTGGACAAAACAATATATGGAATTGATGGATGATGATCCAAGTGTACTCGAAGAATAACTACCGTGATCGGATTGTCGAAGGAAAAGGGGGGGGGGTTAGGATTGAATCAGTAGAATCAAATTGTAAGATCTTTACTACATAATTATAATCCGGAAAATTAATATAAAATCTCGCAATATATAGATATGCTAGTTAGGATGTCACTGTAAGAGTATTTACACTCTTCGCAGTCTCCATACTGCTCACACATATTGCTGTATATTCTGTATAATGATCCTAAGTTGGAGATAATCAAAACATGATGGCTGAGTTATATATGTTCAGCCACTAATAAAAGATAAAGATTTGAGGGTGGGGGTGAGGGTTGGAGAATCTTTAAACAAATGGCGAAAGGGCCAGCCCATGCCAAACCAGTCTAGGAGAATTCTTTACCTGCTTTATCCGGAGTGTGTTGGTGGCGTGGTGGCACCTTGTCTTTTGGGGTAATGTTGCCATCCCTAGATTCCACCGTGAGATGAAGTCTCAACAACGATTTTACCTCTTGAATTTATGTGAGTGGTATATGTGCATTTCTTATGTCATTATGAATTTGTTGGGATCAGTGCACTCTCGAATGAAGCAAAATAATGATTGGACAAGTCCTAGTTCTGGAAGTAACCTATCTCTTCTTATTATTAGGTACCCGCTGGAGCTCCGGAAGGAAAAGTCCAGCAAAGATAAGGTATCTACTTCTAAAACCTTAAAGTGGATATCGGGATGTGTTTAATTGATCTTACAGAAGTCCGATAAGTAATTATCCAAGAAAAAAAAAGCTCGTTTGTTAGGGTAGTGAAAATCTCTTCTGATTTTTCTTGAATACATTAAAAAATAAATGAATTGTTATTGTTATTGTTATGATTATTTCATGGCCTTGACCTGCAATTGTGGCGAGGCTATTTTTCGAGCCATTTGATTCTGACTTTTTTCTTTTAATTCTTGACCATGGGATTCTGGCTAAAATAGAATATTCTAACAGTTGAAGCTGATTGTGCGAGTATATTTGACCATTGAATAAGCTGGTCTGACTTATTGATTGCATTAGCTGATATGTTGATAGTTGCTTGATAAAATTACCTGGTAGCTGTAAGCGACAAGTGGATAGCTGTTTGAAAGTGTTAAAGTACGGTATGTCTGTTGATTTGTCTTTTAATCTGCTATAAATAACTTTTTCAATAATTTTCAAATTTGAGATTACTGTAGAAGATCCTGATTGATCCAATAAACTTTTTAGCTTCCCAATAAGCTTTTACCACACACCCAAAAAGAAAATACCTGCAAGTACATGGTCAGTTCCAGTTTGGTTCACCCATTTTGTAATACTTGATTAAGATGCTTGATGGTTGATGCTTTTTCCCTCTAATTATATCCTTTTGTTGGTGGGATCACTTGGTCATTCTTTTGGGCTGGTGGAGCCAATTCTTCTGATGTTGCCTCTAATTGTGGCTTCTTCTTGTATGGTTTTGCAGTTGAAAAAGATGGCTGATGATAAAAATAGTAAAGTTCTACTTGTAAATGAGGTTAGTTCATTAGATATAGATACTGGTGAAGGAAATAGAGTTGATATAGCTATGGATGACCAAGAAGTAGGAAATGAGATGGAGGAGAGCATTGGTGAGATGTCTCTCAATACAGACAATATTGGCAGCAGTGGTACACTGGGCTCAAAAAATGATAGCAGATCTTATGAACCTGGCACTAGCAAGGAATCACTAGATATTGCTTTACCAGAGGTGTGTGGTACAGAATGCTTGGCTATTGCACTTTATGGTTTTTGCTTTTGTTCTGTGTTTTAATGCGATACACATTTTCAGACTATCAAGCCTTGTGGACGCATCAATGCGTGCATGACTGTTGGAAGAGATACTTTATACTTGTATGGGGGCATGATGGAGGTCAAAGATCGTGAAATTACACTAGATGATCTGTACACACTTAATCTCAGCAAACTAGATGAATGGAAGTGCATACTACCAGTGAGTTTTATCTTTCCTTTCTTATTTCTTTTAGATTAGTAATCATCTTATCGACACTGTTTGTCAACTAGTAAGCTGGCGTAGCAGGCATACCATCTTCTTCTGCTTGTGTGCTATGTTTAGAGGGTCAATGCGTTAGAGGGTCAATGCTTCTTTTAGTGCGGAATTTTATGAAATATCCCCCTCCATCTTTTCCCCTTCTTAGGATGGTTTATGAACTATTCTTTTTAGTTGATAGCTTCATTTCATGAGATATAGGACGTGTGTAATGCAGTCAGTGCTCTAGAAATGTTAACCTCTTTAAAAATTTGTGCATTCTATTGAATATGATATTGATGTCAACTCCCTTCATTCAATTGAATGTATCAGGCTTCTGAATCTGAATGGGTTGAAGCTTCAGAGGATGAGGATGATGATGAGGATGAGGATGAAGATGAGGAAGGTGATGACAGTGAAGACGATGAAAGCAGTGGTGAGGAGACCGATGATGATGTAGAAATGGAGGTACTTCCCTAGTCTTGCTTATTGATTGAACAGGATCCTTATTTTCTGGCTCCCTTGTTTCTGCTTTCTTATTAGTGTTTTCAATTCTTGCATTGAGCTACTTATTTGCCCCATCTCTTTGTCTCCTCTGTGGAGGAAGTGGGTTGAGGCCTTATGGCTGCCTATGCATGCATAAAGCCTCCATATAGGAAAGTCTCTTATTACGCAGGGAAAGAACCTATGTTTAGGTCACATTATGTTCTGGTCTTGTTGGATCTGATCTGGATCGGCTGCTGAGCTAAATTATATATAAGATAGGTTGTTGGATATTGATATCTTTAATGCTTCTGTATTTGGGTGAAATAGAAATTTCTGATCCACCACAATAAGTATAAAGTTTTGACCTCCTTGCAATTTTTGAGGGACTGTTTCTTTTAGTGGTGTCTGAATTAGCTTGAAATAAGTATGTCTTTTCTACTTTCATGAAACTTGGTTCTGGTTTCCTTGGAACATACAGAAGTTCATGTACCAGAGTCCACCACTGGAAAATATTTAGGGTGGCATAAGTAGTGTCAGGCTTTTATCCATTTTGAAGAGTGTCTGAAAAAGGGTAAAATTTCAATTACAAAGACTATCAAAAGTCTCACTAGTCTCTCTTCGTTTGCCATAAGTACTAGGTCAGTTAGACTCCTTTCGGAGCAAGTATTTAAACAGAAAACAGCTTCTTTGCAATTCTAAGGCAGTAAGGGTATGGCTTGGGTTGCAATTGTGCAGCTTAGGCTGTCTACATCTAACACCCCTGCTACAAAATGAACTATACTTTCTTACTCTGTCTTGTTTCCGATGTAACTCTCATGAACTAGTACTAATCTGATGTCGGATGAGTTGCCTAAGGTGGGAGCCTTGTTAGAGGTATTGGGGTGATGGTACTGTATGGTATTGATGAGTAGCAAACAAGTTCACTAAGAATGTTTGATTTTTTCTTAATGTTTATATTTGTTCTTTGTGAAGGCTGTCAGTGCTGATGGAAAAGCGCGTCAAGTAGTAGATGCTGTTGCTTTAATAAAAGGGGAAGGAAAGAATCTCCGGAGGAAGGAAAAACGAGCAAGAATAGAGCAAATAAGAGCTAGTCTTGGCCTTTCAGATACAATGAGGACACCTGCGGTACTTGCAGCTCTTTTCACCCTTTAGTAACTAGTGATTAACTTGTGTCATGTTTCTTTCAATCACAAAGATATGCAATGCTCACCTATGCAACAGTCCTGGAAATTTGTCAGACCTTGAAGCTATAGGCTATACTGCTGTCGTATATATTGTTTGGTGGGGGCGATCTTTAGAATTTGCTTTCGTCTACTCATGGATCTTTTAATGTCTTGTGAAGCCTGGTGAATCTTTGAAGGACTTCTATAAGCGTACCAATATGTACTGGCAAATGGCAGCATATGAGCACACTCAACACACTGGCAAAGTGAGTTACTTTCTTCTTCCCCTCTTGCTCTTGCCTTTTCCCCAAGCTGTAATTGCTCTCTCAGTTTGTGGTTCATCATTGTCTTCTAACAGAGTCTATAGTGCTAGCTTTTCCTTACCTTTTTCCTTGAATAGAAGGCAAACTACTTAATGTTCTGTTTGATATGGGTTAATGAAATAGGGTTTATAGTCTCAGAATTGTTTGACCATGGATAAATCGCAGAATGATTGGTAATCATGTGAGATGAAGAAAAACAGCATAGTTCTCTTTACATTCCAAAATTAGTTAAAATATGCACACATTAAGAAGTTTATTTGACGGGCACATTAAGAAGTTAATAGTTGTTATATTGGTATCTACAACTAACAAGCAATATTACTTTGGGTATTAAACCTGAACAATTATAGGGATTTTTTTTTTTATATGATAGGGTTTTGATATTAGTTGACAGATAGTGTGGGATTAAAAAATGTTTACTAAGTGGACAGATAATGTGGGAGCGAGTAACTAATAGGGATCTGCAATGTCTTGGAAACTGAGATGCTTCATGTGAGAAATCTGCTCCAAAATTACATATCTCTATTATATAAGGGAAGGGGGGAGTTACGGTGTCCCCCTTTGAAGAGACTGTTTTAACCCCCTTCCCTTTCTAAATTACAAAACCAATTTCAACCAAAGCGGGGCTTCAAAAAAACTATTGGAAATACAATTATAACAATCAATCACAAGTTAACTGAAATCAATAAAATTGCATAATTCACGTTATACAAATCACTCAAATGAGCAAACTTTACAAAAACTAAAAAATTCAATTACAAACTATAACCCATTAGCAATTACATAATCCGTTCTCAAGAACCATTTGCAACAACATACTCTGAAAATAAACGGATTTTTCACCAGGTACCCCTGAGGTTTCACAATATTCACCTGGTACCCTCGCGTTTTAAACAATTCACCTGGTGCCCCTAAGGTTTTGAAAAATCATCAGAATACCCTTAATGACTAACGACCGTCAACTCCGTTAGTCATTAAGGCTAAATCAACGAAATTAACCCCTAACTACCCTAATTAATACTAATTAATCCTAATTAACTCTAATGAAACCTAATTAATACTTTTAACCCCTAATTAACCTATCTCTCTCCCTAACCCCTAACCCACCACCTGACCCCACCCTCCCACCACCCCACCACCCACTCCCACCCCAAAGAACCCCCCACCCTCCGTAGCCCCTTGCCCCCACCCCCCACCCCCAGCGCCTCCCCCACCCCCTCGCAGCCCCTCCCCTCCACCCCGCGCGACCCCAGGCCCGACCCCCCCCTCCCCCCACCGTCGTAGCCCCCCCCCCCTTCCCACCTGCTAGCTCGGCCCCCCTCCCCTTCCCCTTCGATTTCTCTCCCCGACGTACTCACACCCGCGCACCACAAAAACAACAACACTGCGCGGGGCCTTGTTGGAAGGTGGCGCCGGCGGTGAACGGAGAAGGGCGGCGAGTGATATGTAGATGCGAAAAAGAATCCCGGATCTAAAACCCAAAGCTTTTAACCCAAAGCCATCGTCGGAGATGCCGAACCCAAAGCCGCCGTGGGAGAAACCGGAACCCAAAGCCCGCCGTCGACGGAGTGAGAAAGACGAAATGGTGAGAGAGACGAAATCGAACGGGAGGGGGGGTGGGGCTAGGGCCGGGCAGGGGAGGGGGAGGGAGGCTGGCCGGCGAGGGGAGGGGGGGGGGTTGCGGCGGTGGAGGGGAGGGGGAGGGGGGGGGGGGGGTGAGGTGGAGGGATGGGGAGGGAGTGGGTTAGGATTCAAACACTTCAATGGGGGTGGGTTAAGAATCAAACACTTCAATGCAGTGTAATACTTCAATGGGGGTGGGTTAAGAATCAAACACTTCAATGCAGCAGTGGGAGGTAGTGGTGGGTGTTGGTGGTGCTGTTGTGGTGGAGAGAGAAATGAAATACGAGTGGAAATGTTGGCAATTGTTGAATCCTAAATTCTAAAAAACCAGAGGGGCATATGATGAATAAAGTTTGTAACGGAAACTTAACGGCAGGGGCACGTCAGGTATTTTTCAAAACCTTAGGGGCACCAGGTGAATTGTTGAAAACGCGAGGGTACCAGGTGAATTTCGTCAAACCATAGGGGTACCTGGTGAAAAATCCGGAAAATAAAATTACTAATACACTACAACGTCAATACAAATTACAAACTAAGAAAAAGATACGATTTCGACGGGGAGATCACACATTTGTCCATTGGCGATTTGCGAACTTCTTAAAAAGGTATATAAGTGATTTGAAATTAGTTGAAAAAAAACTAGCAACTCTTATGTTCGAATGAATGTTCAATTGTTGTATCGATAATCACATGTTTTAGAAAAAAACACAATAAAAATGATACATTAATAATTTAAGTCTGTATTGTATGGTTTAAATTTCGATATAATTATTAAAAATCAGAACATATTTGTAACAAAAAAAGGCAATATAAATATAAAATAATTTCGAATACAATAACATTGACACAAAATTCAAACTAAAAAAGAAATTACATCAATTTGCCAAAACAAATAGTGAAATTGAAAACCGATGAAAACGATTGATTTTCTTTTAGTTCGTGGAATGAAATATGAAAAACCGGATCTGAATTTTGGAAAAAAAATAGTACTCTCTCCGTCCCAGAAAGATCTGAATACTTGTTGGGACACGTAGTTTAAGGTGATAAGTTGTGTTGTGGTTATCAAATGTTATCTTATTTAAAAAGTAGACGTGATAGGAGTTGGTGTGGTTTTTTTATTAGAGGAGATAGAAAGTTGGTAACTTTTTTATTGATAAAAGATAGAGTGTGGGCAAAAAATGTGTAAAAGAAATAATATATTAATGGTGGGGCTATGCCAAGAATGGAAATGTTCAAACTAATTTGGGACAAACATAAAACGAAAGTGTTCAGACTATTATGAGACGGAGGTAGTATTTCATAATTTTTAAAAAAAGTATATAAAAATTAACTTTTTGATAGTAATTTTTCGAAAAATAAATGTAATCTTATATACCATTAGTTCAAAACTGACATTTCTTATGAATAATTAAAAACCTAGAAGCAAAAGGTCTTTTACGCAATAAATTATGTTTAAATTTAATTACTTTGCATATAAAATTTGCCAAAGCAGTAGAAGAAGTCTTGACAAAAAACAAAGGGAAAGAAAATGGAAAAGTGGATGATTCAAGAACCGACTAGGATTGTAATTGGATTTTTTGCAAATTCCAAATTCTGAACTTCAGCCGCGAATTAAAAAAAAAAAAACATCTTCACAAATAAAAGTTCAAACATAATGTAGTTGACAATTAAATTTTTGGGACGAAATCAGGAATATAGTTGACAATTAAATTTTTGGGACGAAATCAGGAATATAAAACGTAAAGAATTACCTTCAAATTTGAGGGCCCCCATTTAATTCGTCAACCAAATAAACCCCAATTTTAACCCCATTTCGACGAACGTTCATCAACATTACCACTCAGATCGAAATGAAAACCCAAAAAGACCCACAAGAACAGAGACCAAAATTACCCTAAAAATTAATAGAGCGCTGATGGGGTTAATTTTGACACCAGGATTAGCTTATTAATGTGGTGTTTGATGTGAAAATAACCATTAAATTTGATTAAATGTCAATATTTTTAAGTGAATATGAAAGATAGCGAGGATAAGGAAATGAGTCGTTCTTATTTTTTGATGGAAGGGAAGATGTAAGGTTGTAGGTGGGAAGATGAAAATGTGGAGGATTAGATGAAAGAATACGTGAGATTCATCATTCGTATGGATATTATGTGACTCAAATTCTTTTGACCTGAATACATTGTTGTACAATGCAAGGGATATTATGTGAAGCCACATCGCCTCTTGATCAACTTCTTCTGATTTTGAGTTTACGTGATTCTTTTGTTTGTCTTCCAGGAGCTCCGGAAAGATGGTTTTGATTTTGCTGAAGCTCGATATAAGGAGCTCAAACCACTTTTGGATGAGGTACACTAGACTTTCCGCTCTCAGATATATATAGGAGTTGCCAAAATGTTCATATCCTTAAGATTGTATATCTCCATAAAAAACATTTTTGGTTTCTTTCTGTAGCTGGCTGTGCTGGAAGAGGAACAGAAAGCAGAAGAGCAGGAAGTGGCTGAATCAAGTTCTAAGAAAGTAGGCAACAAGAAATCCAGGCATTCTTCCTCACAAAGATAATGTTTGGTTTTGCACATCTTGCAGGAGGGTGTGTTTTCCTACCCCCAGTTGTGAGTTGTCCATAAACAAAATTTTGACTCGCTGTTACTTTTACCCAATTTTCCCATGTATCATTCTCCCGAAACCGTCCAATTACTTTTAATAGTCTCAAGTGTGTTGTTGTCACCGAACCAATGGTTTGCATCGTAGGATCCAGTAGCTAGTGAAGGTCTCTCCATACCCGTCATATATACATATATAATCATGCACTTCAATTTCTTGGTAATTTTATCTTTCTTATATGTGAAACTGCTATTCACTCATCATAATCGGTGTTAAACTGAACATAACACGTGGTCTCAAATTCAATATCTTCATATCATATGAATTTGTATTTTCCTATATTTCTCCAATTCTTAGGAAGTACAGTCATTTGATTGATTAAGAAAAATAGAACTTCTCGTCAACCAAACAAACACTTAGTCTTACATGCAGGTATGACCTCACAAATAGCCAACTCATCTTGGGACTCCCATCGAAACTTAAATTGGTCCATGTGTAGCCACGTAAATGAGTCGGCCCGTGTCTGTGCTGTAAGAATTGAGTGAACTAACTTTTTGTTGTGAGCTCGAAAATGGTGGTTGTGTAGCTTTACACTCCATTATCCATGGGAGAAAGCGAAATGTCATTTTCTGTTATGGTTTGGAAAGTCAGCACTAATTCTGGTTCATACATGAAAGGTAAATTTCATTATATCAAAAAATGCCACTATAGATACGTGTGGTCGTCATGAGCATATATGTTTTTTTCCCCTAAAGTTCAGCATACTTGGATTCACATCAGGTGGCTCTGAATCTAGACACATGACTTCTAAGTTATCTGTTAATGATGTTGTCTTTTGAAACCTACAAATTGGGATTAATGTTTCTTGTAACTTTAATTTCGTTGCTAAAAGATGGGTGAAAAAGTTGGTCTCCCTTATACAACCATAAAAATTTGTTCAAGTACATGTGTTCCCTTAAACATGTAACAGATGGGCCCACTTTTTACAAATTGTAATCACTTTGTGACGAAAGTCTAATTTGAGTATACTTCAACTAGAAAAGACAGAAACTCATACTTTTGGCCTAATTAATAATAGACCGTTTACTTTCAGCACATGAATATCCTGATGAATTAATTATCCTAAGAATAATCTCATATGAAAGGATAACACGCACTTAATACACTGTTTTGAAAACTTAGATTACAAGTAGTGGTTTGGTTTGAGAAATATTTCTTAGTAAATTGCAATTCCAAGTAGGGATGGACATAGGTAGGGTCTGGGTCGGGTCCGACCAGACCCTAGACTCGAACCCTAAATTTTTTGCTGGATCTAGACCCAGACCCTTAGGCTCTACATGGTCTAGGATTCGGGTCTAGGGTCTAGCCTATTTCTTTTATTTTTTTCCCAATTTTTAATATTATTTATATTTCATGAATTTCAATAGTGCCTATGATATGTAGGGTCAAGGGTTTAGGGTTTAAATGACAAAAGTTGAAATTCTAGTATAAATACAAAGGTTTTCTCTAAAATAGAAAGACAAAAAGAATATTAAATAATTTTAGGATTCAAGCATAGGGTCTGAGTATGGTCTGGGTCTAGAATATTAAGACCTAGATCCGGATCCTAAGAAGTTCACTTGGACCCAGACTCGAACTCTTAGGGTCCAGAAAAGTTGGACCTAGACCTTAAAATTAGATTCGGGTCTAATTTGGTTCGATTAGGGTTCTGGATCTATACCCATCCCTAATTCCAAGGTAGTCAAGGAGAGTCAAAGACTGTTTGTTCGCGGGAAATTGAAGTTTCCTAGAAAATTACACTTGTATCTATCTTCCAACCAAAAAACTCCTATATATTTTTACCATGCATTTTATAACAACCAACTAAGCTAAGTTTGTTCTTGTTTAAATATTCCACTAAGTTGTGGGGACTAATCCAAAGTACGATTATAGTGATGCGTCGATATCAGTTATTAGTAATTAGTTGTCAAATCAATTGTCTAAATAAGGGTTCGGAACTAAACCAGTATTGGTTAAGGTCTTTTGGGCGTGATAGTAGTTGTACTGTTGTATACTAGCTTTTAGATGAAACTAGTTATTGGTCCGGGTGATGCCTCAGATTATTTAACAATGTGAATTTAAAGTCTTAAATTAAACATTTGAGAAAAATGAAAAAAAAGAATTATAGGCATAAGATTGTACTCAGGAAATGAGTTCCTTTTAAGTTTTCTATATGTTAAATAATAATATGAATTATTCATCAATATAACCTTCGGATTCAAGAGAGTACATTATATAAATATATAATTAAAGAATATACTACAATCTTGTTTTTGAAATTTAGGTTAATGTATAAGAATATAACCGATGCAATTAAATGGTGTAGTGTAGTTAATTACGGAGGTTATAAAAATTTGAAGAGTTTTTTTTTTTTTTTAAATATAAGAGTACTGAAAGGTATGACACACTATTATTGGCATTAACTTAATGAATATTAATATATACATTTATATTTATTTAAAAATAGAAATATAACATGAGATTGTAGAGTAGTTGGTTAGTGCATTTATATTTCAAATGAGAGGTTATGGATTCGAGTCATAAACCACACATTTTTATTGTTTAATATGTCTCATTTGATTGTGTGAGAGAGGGGGGAGGGAGTACATGTAGCAACATGACATGCTTATTACTTGGGTTTTAGATATATATATATATATATGCCGCTGTTTGGCAATTAGAGGTTAGCTATTAGCGGTTAGCGGTTAGTTGCTCGCATTAGCTGTTAGCGGTTACCTAATTGTATTAACTAGTTTGACTAGCTGTTTGCATTAGCTGTTTATGTGAAAGTGTTTGGTAGATAGCTGTTAGTTGATTGATACTATTAGGTGAAATGACCAATAAGGATATTGGAATTTATTGGTGGAGTTTTTGTTGGTAAAAGGTAGTAAATTTGACCAACTTCAGGATATATTAGTCATTACACAACTAAATTTACAAACCTCTCTTCCAAAAAGCTCCTACTAGTAGCTTTTTCAAAATTAGCTTTTTGGGCTCAAACCTATTTTTCAATCATTTCTTAACCAAATACTCTAATTAGAGGTTTGGACTAGTCAAACCTCTCTTTTTACCCCAAAACTCTCTCAACCAAACTCCCCATAGATTTACATTTCTTAAAAGCTATTTTCACGTCAAAATGGTACTTAGCTTAAGGCTGCCACCTTACTGATTTATACTTTAATAACCAATTACGACTGTGTTTTTTCACCTATATCGACTAGTCCTAGCTTATTGCAATACTACACAAATACGAGCATCCTTCTATTGAAACTTATCTTAAATCTAGGTGCTTGTTTGGTTGCAACGGAAATTATTTTCCTATAGGAATTTACAATTTTTGGGGATTTAATTCCCTTATAAGATTCCTAGGAATTAATCAAAGTTGTTTGGTAGTTGTAAGGGAAGTTGTAATTCATAGTAATTTATGTAGGAACTGTGAGTGACTAAGGGGAGGGTAGATAAATCAATTCCTACATTTTTTGGGAATTTCAAATTCCCATGAATTTTCATTGCCCCCATTTTCTCCACTTCCTGTCAACCAAACAACTACCCAGATCAGAAAATCATGGGAATTTCTATTGCCCACATAATTTCTTGTATACCAAACAACCACCAATGTGTTGGAACTTAAGTGAAGTCTTTAAATCCCCTAGAAAAAGGTAAAGTCTCTAAAACTTTTTTTCCTGAAATAATAATTTTACAAGGTGTAAAGAAGATTAACCTAAAACATTGATCGTTGCTTAAAAGATGTTATCGAGAATTTTCATACCCCTAGTTGGTAATTGAAATGATCGAATTTAGGCTTATTTCATATGATCAAAAAGCCAAATAAGATGTTTACTAGATGACTTTACAACCTAAAGCAAAAGGCTGGTCATTATTTTTTAAGTATTAAAACATATTAGTCAGATTTTACCAGAAGTATTACTTTAACATAGCTTATGAATTAACTAATAGACCATAATCTAATTTCATCTTCATCTCTTTATTGATACATTAACATAAACTAAAGTAATGATGCCAAAACCTAAAGCGAAATGCTAAAACACTCAAAAGACGAGCCTTTAGATTCTCTTTAACTTAATGTTCCAAGACCAAACTTCCTGTTCCAAACCATCTTTTTCAGTTGCAAGTTATATTATACTTGTAGCTGATTAGCTATTGTGTTTATAAAATTACTATCGTATATAAACTCTTTCCTAAAAAGGATATACTCTGTACTTTTTTCAAAAAAACAATAAACTTTTTGCTTGACTTGCGCATGCTGCATTATGTAGATGATGATTAGAGTTGCTTGCATTGTCTTGAACCCTACCCCATTGTTTTACAAAGCCAAAATGCAACAAAGAAATAAGAATAAAAATTCTACTTGTATAATTTTTTATATAGTTTATAGCATAAGCTAAGTCAAAAGTTAGCAAACTTGAACTACAAAATTCGAGCGCAGTTCATTACAAGGCTAATATACTGGCAAGAGCACGAATTACTTGGAAGATGTAACTAGAGACGACTAGCAATACCTCAAAAAAATAATTGGGATGGTCAGATTTTGAGGGGAGAATCTTGATAAGAACGAGGAGTATCAAAAAAGTTTTTGAATTAAATGAATTCTTTAGAACTAAAAAAAATGTCCTCTTGGGTTCAGAAAAAAAAAAAAGTCCTCTCTAATGTATATATTATTAGTTACTTGAAGTTAGGCATAATTTTGGAGTAAGGATATGTTAGTATTGTATTAGTATCAAAAATAAGATAATCCTTATAGAGAAGGTTTCGCCAACTAGATCATTATTAGAATTTAGACACTAGTAAACATTAAAAGTAGAGCTCGTTAACATGTCGGGTTCACATCAGGTTGATAAAAGTTGAAAATCACTCAATCCAAACCTAACTCATTACAGATAGAAAAATCCAACCCTTACCTAACATATTTATTAAATGGGTTATCCAGATGACCTATTTAATCATAAATCAAGGTGATTATTTAAAAATATTAAATAAACAAATTTATTAAGAAAAGATGTTTGCGTTTTTCTAAATTACTAAATGAAAATATTTACAAACAAATTACTCTTTGTGTATTTTGGACCAAATTCCACAATCACCGATATAATTTTTTAATATATTTTATATAAAGTTCTACCGGTCAAAACATGTTGATTTTGGATTGAGAAATCCAACCATAAACTAACCAATTTAGTAAAACGAGTTATTTAGGTCATCCAACTTATTTCAGTGGGTTAAGATCTCACTCCTAAGTCCTAACCTGCTATTTTCGGGTCAGGTTCAAGTACAGTTGTCGTGTTTTATCAACTTTCCCATCCCTAGTTAAAAGTTTGTACAAAATACAGATAAAAGTTTGTACAAAATCTGATTATGATGTCAAAATCTGATTAATAACTAATTGACGTTTAATAATTAATTATTCAAAGATTACAATGAAAAATATATATTTACTATAAAACTATTTGAATTTTTAAAGTTAACGGAACAAGTTGGGGCTAGCTTGATTGCTAGCTAGGATTACTTGAACATATTCTTAAAGAACTGCATCAATTCTAGCTAGTCCTGGTCCCTTTAATTAATTAAACAATCATCAGCATTAAAATTTAGCAACTGCACTAATAATAATCTTGTATATTTTCTATAAAATACTCTTAAACTAATAATGATCTGACCTCAAACTTAGGAAGCTCAATATTGCTATCAATATGGATTAATTTAGCCTTTATCCTACCCGGCCCCCAATTTTGATATGCAAGAAAATCCAATAAGTACTCCCTCAAAATAATATGATGTTGGAGGGTTTTTATGTAATTATGTCTAAGAGCCATCATTGACCTCATTACACACTTCTGTATGTAAGAGTAAACTAGATTCCACTTGATCTCTAAGAGCCATCTTTTTTTTTTTTTCACAATTCACAATGTCTTGTGGAGGACAACAAAGCAACTAAATTCTATTGTACATCATCCACTCCTAATTAAGTGTTACCTTCACTTTTTCACGTCAGCTAATACGCTTCTTTGATCACTAATATTTTTAATGTCGCACAAGTAAAAATTATAAAAAATTAATATTTTGAAAGTATACATTGATATTTAACAAGTTCTTGACTATGTTTTTCTTTATATGATATCAAGAAAATAGAGTCAAAGTTAGATGATGAATAATGTCAATTTACTCAATGTAACAATTACTTTAGGAACGGAGGAAGTATATAAAACAACATTGTGAAAATTAGATATGGGAATTAAGTACTAAACATATATTTTGATACAATTAATAAAACCGAGTGATGCCCGGGAGTGTAAACATCAAAAATTACAATTTTAGAATTAACAGGTTTAAGTTTAGTTTTATAAGATAATGCAAAGTAACCTCTCATACAAAATGCAACACCCAAATGTATAATAATTCTATATATTGAGTCATTATCTATAACATTATATATAGTTAAACTTGAATAAACTTCGTCCCCGAGGCCCAAGGTTAACCTTAAAAATGATAAAAAAAAATATATATATTAAGAGGAATGTTGTCAATTGAAAACTGATAACTAAAATAATAAAGATAGAATTGGTCAATTAAATGAAAGGAAAAGGAAGGAGAGGTACCCAAGATCAAGAAAATATTTGTAATCTCCTTCTATCTTTACTTGTTTTCACTGCGCTATTGTTCCACCTCCATTCTAGCATCACCAACTCACCACTCTTGCATCGTCCATAACCACAGTCTTATCGTATACAACCATTCCGCCATCACTAAACTACATATATCATGTCAATAATGAAACATCATGTCTATGTAGACATAATCATATTAATAATACATACTTTAGGTTAATTTATTGTCACATTTTTGGTGGCCTTTATTTACTTCACAAGACTCGCCAGAAAAACCCTTGCATTATGACCACAATTCTGATACCATCAATTCACTATAAACGTCGTGTTAATAATATACAAACATTGTGTCAATGTTAAAATAAAACATGTCAACGGTACAAAAGTATCATGTCAATGCATTTAATATATTTGTCAATAAATACCATACTTTGGGCACTTTTTTGAAATAAATACATAAGTTGTCTGAAATTTTATATAAAAACCAAGGTTGACTAAATATTTTTGGAATCACTACCACTTAACGGAATCTTGAGAAAACGTTAGTTTTGCTCCGTTAGTGGCACATGAAATTACGGTTTTTCCCTTCCCTCACCACCACCACCGCCAGTGGCGGAGCCAGAATTTTCAATCAGGGGTAGCATAAAATAACTATCCAAATAATGGTTCATAATACTATAACATAATTCACGCTAAACAACACTTATAACCCTTTTAAAAAATATGACACTATATTATTATATGGTTCATAATACTATATTCTTTAGACTTACATATATAATGAGAAAGTTTTTCCCATAAAAACTCTACCGTACTAATCTATTGTATCCAACCCTTTTAAAGTCGACGAATTTTCTCTCTTACAATGTAAGTATGAAGAACTACAAATAAGAAAGGGATATAGTATTGAACAAATAAAAAATCTAAGCTACAATTTGAAAAGAAAAAAAAAATCAGAATATAGCATAGAAAATGGAAAAAATATAATGGGTACTTTATCAAATACTCCAAAAAAATCTCTTTAAAATATATGATTTTTCAAAGGTTGAACCTTTTTATTCGGAATTAAGGGAGTGTGATGTGTTTATAATATAATAAAAGACAACTATAATTAGAATAGAATTTGTTGTAATATGAAGTATTGTTTAAATTTACAAGCTAAGTGTAATTTGTGGAAGATGGAAAAGATTAGAGCATAGGGGAAAAAAGAAAAAAGAGAAAAGAAAACAAACAAAAGTACATAACTTGGAATCGAACCTGAGACTTCGGAACACAAGTCTCTAGAAAAGTCATCGTACCACTGCAGCAAGCGGATTGCATGAGTATAATATTGCGGGATTCTGTTTATATTTGTCTCTTTTTTTTTTTTTTCTCCAAGCCAATTTTTTTTTTCAATTCTTTTTAGGGGTAGCATATACTACCCCTTGTTACTTAATAGATCCGCCCCTGACCACCGCCCCTACCACATGCAACAACCATGCTTGCCACCGTTGCCGCCGCCACCACCATCACCAACCCAAAAATCAACCCACCCACAACCACAACCACAACCACAACCAACTACAAAATCACCACCACCTCCACCCAATCAAAAATCATCCCACCCCACCATTCTAACCAACTATGAAACCACCACCACCACCCACCAAAAAATTGACCCACCCCACAATATATACTAACCAAAACCATCACCACCTTGTAATAGTGGTTAGGAGAGAGAAGGGGATCGCAAGGAGAGTGAGTTTCGTAGGGTTTTGGTGGTGGTGGTGGTGGAGGAGATTAATGAAGGTAAAAAGGTAATTTCACATGCCACTAATAGAGCAAAACTAACGGTTTTGCGAAAATCTATTAAGTGGTCGTGATTCCAAAAGAAATTGCAGAAAGTTGATATTTATATAAATTTCAAACAACGTAGGTATTTATTTCAAAAATTGTCACAGTATGGTATCTATTAAGAAAATTTCCTTATTTATACATCATTTTTACTTCACTGTCACTCGCTAAAGACGAAATTCAAAAATCCTAATTGTTGGAGAAGACCCTTGTCCTCTTACTTTCTTTCCTTTTTCAGCATGCCCTTTTTGTTGCATCATATCTTTTGTAGTAATATTATTTAATTTACTGTTTAATAGTTGATCTTGGACTTGAGATACAAGATAGGATTGATTAAAATTACAAATCTTATGCCTTATACGCAAAACTTAAATATGTTTTCCGTTTATACAATTTGCGGGATTGTGTACTTCTCTCCAAGAGGGAGTATTCTCATTAGCATAATATACAGGGATGACAACAGGTCGTACTTGGATCAGATTGAGTGTATCTATCATACACCTGGATGTACCATGTGCATGGTACACCCGGAGCTAATTTTTACTCATTTACTCATCCGGAACCTCCGAATGTGCATAGTGAGAGCTCCAAATGAGCAAACAGTTGCCTTGGGGTGTACCATATTCATGATACATCCGGGTGTATGATGAAGATTTTCGGATCAGTTTATGTATAATCTGAATCCCATTCGACTTAAAATCCTAACATTCGACTTCGATCCGACTTTTTTTTATAATACCCCACATGATTGCTTTAAAGGGATTTAGCAGGCTACTCATTCCAACAAGATGCATATTTCTTTTAGGGAACTCATTTCCTTAGTTACTCCACAGTTAAGCGTGCTTGGCTGGGAGTAGTCCAGGGATGGGTGACCTCCTAGGAAGTTTCTCGGGGTGCACATGAGTGAGGACAAAATGCGCCGGAAGAACTTGTGTTGATTATTGAGGACAGTTGTTGGCCCTGGATGCGCATTGGTGACGATAGACTCGACTCTGGAAGAGTCGGGGTGTTACATTTTTCCTCCCCATTTCTTTTAATAGAAAAATCTTATATAATACAAATAATCTAATAATTACTTTTTTTTTTAACAATCTAATCATTACTATTTTTTAAAAATCATATGAAAATCTTATATAATACAAATATCTAATCATTACTATTTTTTTAACAATCACTTTTTTTTAATAGAAAAATGTTATATAGTATAATACAATTGCCACAAAGTCGGAATCAGGGTATACGTACACAATACAATAATATAATAAAAGACTAATTGCCTCAAAATTGGAGTTGGAATTGGATGTCGGGTCGGATTTTGTCGAAGTTAAACATCCCTCGGAGTCGGATTAATTTGGGATTCGACGCCGATCCTCCTCTGACTTGGAGTCGGACTTCTTAAACGGAGTCGAAGTTGGATTCAGATTACTTTTTCCAGAGTCGGCTCAGACTTTTTCCTTCAGATCGGACCAGAGTCGGTTCCGGACTAAATTGCCATCGTTAATAATATATATAGATATACAATCCTAATTCTAATAGGACTACAATACATGAGAACACTAACTTACTTAATTACAAAAATAATACCTTTCACTGAATATTAAAAGCTTATTTATATATTCTTTACCACAACTCCGCAGTCAGAGTGGAAGGAGGCTAGACTCTCAGACTGGATCTGAAATCCAAAAAAGTCATTGCGGAAGACCTTTAGTAAATATGTATGCACACAGTGACACATATTGGGAATATGCAACACACAAACATTTTTTCGACGAAATAGATATGCAACTTGGTATCTTTAGTTCACTGATGCTGAAAGGGGTTGCTAGACAAGCACACAACATAAACATTATCACTCTGAACAAGAATAAACCTTGTGAAGAGGACAATGTAGCTCAACTAAAAGGTTACGGGGCCAACATATCGCGGCAACGATGTTAGCGACACCTTAATATTATGCCTTTGTAATGAAACAGGAGAGCATAACTTGTCATTTAGAGGACCAAGTAATAAGATTATTGTACATGATATGTCATCATAATATATTTCTTCGGTGACAAATGACAGGGAGAGATAGTTATCAACTTAAATTGAACAAAATAAAAGTTGCATATTGTTTCGGGTAAAACTTGTGAGGTAGGGGAGTCGGTCAAGAAGAGAACCGAGGTGCCGTTGACGATGGCCGAGTGCTCGAAGGGTGCCGTGGCGACCTCCAAGAATGAGAGTTAGACTACCCCGGGGGTGTTTCCGGGATCGCCCCTCCGACGCTTAAGTAAGTTAGGATGCTTAACTATAGGTATTGAGCAGTTGGTCTAGAATTGATTACCTGTTCATTGATGAGACATTGGGTATTTATAACCTTGAGAATCCCCATAAAGGGAACATTGATGAGATGGGCCTCAGAGGGGCTTTTTGGTTATATTGCCTTTTCAGGCAATCAGCCTTTTTGCTCCTTGCTTGAGATCCCTAGGCGTCCTAAAGCTAGGGCAACCATCTGGTAAGTCCCCCTGTTCCCTCTGCATGGGGGTTTTGATGGTTCTCCGCGCAAGAACCGGGCCCAGGGAATATTGGGCCCAAACATTAGCCCCACGCGAGATATGTGAGAGAGGACTCCCCGGAAATCGTATGTCTCGCGGAAAGTCGAACCTGGACCTCGAGGGCCTTGCTCGAGATGCCTCCAGGGGCTAGTGAGCCAAATGGACTCCGACGGGCACCCACGACCTCGCTCGAGACGTCTCAGAGGCTAATGAGCCCAGTGTATCTCGAGGGGCGTCCGTGACATCACTTGAGATGGTCCAGGGGCTAATGAGCCCCATGTATCTCGAATGGCATCCCTGCCCTCGCTCGAGATGTCCCAGGGGCTAATGAGCCCCATGTATGTCGAGGGGCATCCAGGCCCTCGCTCGAGATGTCCAAGGGGTTAACGAGCCCCATGCATCTCGAGGGGCATTCATGCCCTCGCTCTTGATGTCCCAGGGGCAGGTGAGCCCCACGTACCTCGAGGGGTGTCCACGACCTCGCTCGAGATATCTCAGGGGCTAATGAGCCCAGTGTATCTCGAAGGGCGTCCGTGACCTCGCTCGAGAAACCTCAGGGGCTAATGAGCCCTATGTATCTCGAGGGGCGTCCGTGACCTTACTCGAGATGGTCCAGGGGCTAATGAGCCCCATGTATCTCGAAGGGCATCCATGCCCTATCCCGTGATTGTCCAGGGGCTAATGAGCCCCATGTATCTCGAAGGGCATCCCTGCCCTCGCTCGAGATGTCCCAGGGGCTAATGAGCCCCATGTATCTCGAAGGGCAACCATGCCCTCACTCGAGATGTCCCAGGGGTTACCGAGCCCCATGTATCTCGAGGGGCATCCATGCCCTCGCTCTTGATGTCCCAGGGGCTGGTGAGCCCCACGTACCTCGAGGGGCGTCCACGACCTCGCTCGAGATATCTCAGGGGCTAATGAGCCCAGTGTATCTCGAAGGTTAGGTGTTGCGGCCTTTGCGGGACGCTGGGCAGATATTCGTCGCGCTCTTTGAGAGATCGCTGGACCTTCGCTCTGGGGTAATGAGGGCCGATAGGCCCTGTGCGCCCCGAGGGGTGTTCCGATGCCGTAGCACTTGACGGGCATCGACTCCAATAGTTGGGGTGACTTGGAGTATCCCTCGCTCGATCTGGGCGAGGTGCCTAATTATAGGTCTTTTAGCTGAATTTAGTCTAAACGATCCAAACCGAGATTAAACCAACATTTCTAATCCTTATAACGTTTCCAAGAAATTTCGTAGTCACACTAGTAACGATTAAGAAATATAGGGAGTACTTATCACTCAAATTATTTGTATGCAACTGTACTAGAAAAAATAGTTTAGGATAATATTTTCTTTTAATTGAAGTGAATGAAGCATAAATGGTGATACATGTTTGTCTCATGTTAGTAATGATGGAGGGAGAAAAGAAGAATTTCATAACAATCAACTAAATAAGAAAGTCTCACAAACAACACATCCATAATTTTTTTTAGAAAAAAAATGTAGATAATAATGTAAAAACATACATATGCATAAAATTTATTTTTGATAGTACAATTGCATAAAAAAATTTGACTGATAAATTAATTCATTAACAAAAGCTCATCCGACCTTTTTCTTTAGTTTAATTCACTTTTTATCATTTTAATACAATAAATCTATCTGTTATGTGTGGTACGCTGTTGTTGTTCGTCTCCCTATGGTGGAGTATTGTTCATCGATATTTGTTAGGCTCATGTTGGCGTCATTGTTTGTTTGCTTAGTTGTTTGTTTCCTGTTGGTCGATCATCGTGAATGTTGGTAAATAATTATGCGGGATCGCAAACTAAATCATTCTTTCAATACACTTAAAAGATCAAATGGAAATCATCCACGTGGTTACAACAAATTGTATGTTAGGTTGTTTCTCTTACTGATTGCATGCTCCTACGATCTATACCCAAGATATACCACAATGTAATTATAAATTTGATGAGAGAAACCTTCATTTAATTCAATATGTTATGTATTTGTTGGTTTTAAATTTGCAAAAACTTTGGCAAAGGACAACTTGAAATGCATCATAAACACTTCATTATGGCCTCTTTTTATTTAATTTTGTTAGAGTTTCACAAATTCCACCGGAAACATTGACCACTACTCATGCATATTCTTTTCATAGGACATATATTGGAGATCTTCTGAGTAGGTAAAGACTGACTATCTCTTCTCTAAAAAAAATAAGTAAATAATAATAAGAATTTCCCACTTGAAACATTTTATAGAAAACAATCAAATGATGACCAATATTCATATAGAAGTATATAATGCGACAATAAATATGTTGGATTTTTGAAGAAGGAAATCAGATATGGATGACGGTTTATATATATAATTGTCTAAAAAAAGGGAATTTATGGATATCATGAATTAATAAGAAACTATTTAGTATGATTTGCTATGCTACCTCCCAAGGATAATGACAACTAAGGTGGGAACGGCAACAAAGTTAGGCAGGCAATGTGGAAAAGAAAAGCATAGTTTCCCATTTAATTACTCCATTATTCTACTTAAACAACATTCTTATGCCTTTTGTAAATTTAAAATAATAAAAAATATTAGGCTAATTATACTCTATTAATATAATTATCCACTCATTTCCAACCCCAAAAAAGTACAAGTGGACAAACTTGCCCCCCACTATCCTCCCTCTCTATTTCTCTCTTTTTATACTCAACCTTCAACGTTCCATATAAATGCACGTCCAACCTTTGTCATCCTTAAAATTTTCATATATTTCATGTAATAAACACATAGGATAGCCAAAAAAAATAGAGTGAAAAAAAGGCCAAAAATGGGGAGAGATTTTCACTTATGTGTAGGAAATGGGATTTGGGCAAAATTTAGCAACAAATGGGAGATGTTTGAGGAACGTATCAATGAAGCTGTTTCAAACAGCAAAGTTGGTAAGTTTTTCAAGTTAGAAGCTAGAAATACGTGTTTTACAAAGGAGTTACGTGCTGCTACGACTACTTTTTTGACCATGTTGTACATTATTACGGTTAATGCAAGTGTTATTGCTGATTCTGGCGGCCGTTGTTCGGCCGCCGACTGCTCGCCCCCGGGTGGGCCTGAGTGTGTACTCAAGCCTAACCCGGGGTACGAGAAGTGCTTGGCTCAACTCAAGAGTGATCTTGTTGTGGGTACCGCCTTGTCGGCTTTTGTGGGCTCGGTTGCTATGGGCTTGTTTGCTAATCTCCCTTTTGGGTTGGCCCCTGGGATGGGCGCCAATGCTTACTTGGCGTACAACTTGGTGGGCTTTCATGGGACTGGGCCCATGTCGTACGAAACCGCCCTTGCTGTGGTGCTGGTTGAAGGAGTTGCCTTCCTTCTCATTGCCGTTCTCGGGCTTCGGGCCAAGCTGGCCCGGTTGATTCCTCAACCGGTTCGGCTTGCATGTGCTGCAGGGATTGGGCTCTTCATTGCATTCACCGGGCTGCAGTCCCATCTTGGATTGGGCGTGGTGGGCCCTGATTCATCAACATTGCTGACCCTCACCGGTTGCCGGACCACCGACCCAGTTACGGGCCAGTGTTTAGCAGGAACGATGCAAAGCCCAACTTTATGGTTGGGCCTAGTAGGCCTCTTGATAATCTCATATGGGCTTATGAAGAACGTCAAGGGTAGCATGATATATGGTATACTTTTTGTAACATTTATATCATGGTTTAGAGGAACTAGTGTTACATACTTCCCATATACAACAAGCGGTGATGCAAGCTTCAATTACTTCAAAAAAGTGGTTGATTTTCATATGATAAAATCAACAGCAGGTGCATTTAGCTTTACACACTTCCATACTAGCCAAGTTTGGGTAGCTTTGGTGACATTATTATATGTAGATGTGTTAGCTACAACAGGCACATTATACACTATGGCTGAAGTTGGTGAGTTTATAGATGATAAAGGTAGTTTTGAAGGTGAATATGCTGCTTACATGGTTGATGCAAGTTCCACCATTGTCGGGTCTGCGCTTGGCATGTCTCCAATTGCCACCTTTATCGAGTCAACTGCCGGCATCCAAGAAGGCGGTCGAACGGGATTAACGGCGGTATTTATTGGCATTTACTTCCTCATATCAATATTTTTCACCCCACTAATGACTAGTGTACCACCATGGGCTATAGGGCCAGGATTAGTTGTAGTTGGAGTATTGATGATGAAAGTGGTAAAAGAGATTGATTGGAGTAACATGAAGGAAGCAATGCCAGCCTTTATTACCATGATCCTAATGCCCTTAACTTACTCCATATCCAACGGGATAATTGGAGGGATTGGATTTTATGTTGCACTTAGTTTATATGATTATGGTGTAAGAATGATTAAGTGGGTGATTAGGATGCGAAGAACCGTGGTTAGGGAAGAAAATCAAGTATTAGCAGTTCCAGTGCCTGATATTGAAGCTTGATGTTGAAGATTTATAATTTAGACATGTTTAGGGATCTAAAATGAAGATGTTGTTAGAGTACTCACTTAGCTCAATTAGTATGAATATGTATGCACAAGGTTCCATGAGAGCTTCACTTCCTTGTAGTGAGTAGACAAGCACATAGGTTTAGTTATCTCTCAAGGCTTCTTGTGCATGCTCTATGAATATATAAAATCTATATTTGGGGAAATATTTGTCATTTTTTTACGGAGTTCTTTTTACTTTTGTTTTAGATTCTTTCAGATTAAGAGTAAGAGGTGATAATTCAGTTGAGTGTCAAAGGAATAACTCAACCAAAAGCTTAAGCTGATGGTTCGAGTCCCAAGAATAGTTTTATACTCTATGACGCCCCCTCACGCTAGAGCCCATTGGTCTTGAAGTGTTGATGCAGCACATGCCTCCCTCATATTTAACGCTAAATATTCCACTTGGTGTATGAGATTTGAACCCGTGACCTTTATGTCACGCTGGCTCTGGTACCATGTCAAATGACCAACTCAACCAAAAGTTTAAGCTGATGGTTGAAGTCCCAGAAATAGTTTTATACTCTATCATTGAGCTCACTTCGAAATTCAGGGAAGTGCTTCAATCTCATGGCGGTGGTTTAGAGGGTGAAGGAAGTGTTTTTTTGTAATTGGGCCTTGGGCTGAAATTGAGTAGGCCCAACACATGAGAGACATAAAAAAAAAATAGGGGACAACTACTTCGTTTACACGAAAAACTAGGGGGGAAAAATAAAAAAAGTACCACATTATTAGGAATATTACGATATGATAAAGATATGATAATATCTGTAGGATATATTATTATCGTAGGGAAATAAAGTATTTGATTAGTATTGGGAATAAGATATCTTAAGAGATAGTTTTCTAGTAGGAGTCCCTCTGTATTATAAAGCGAATTCATCTCTCTTCTTTTTTATCAATGTGGGACACTCACATGTGTTGTGCGCTATACATGCATCATAGCTTCGACATTCCTCCTCACATGTGATGTCCCTTTTTGCAATTGGCCCAGAGTAAATTAACGGTTCCAGCTGTGGGCCTAATACCATGTCAAATATAGGCTTGGGCCGCACCCATCATAAGGAGAGAGAGTTCACTTCACAAGACTAAGGAAGTTCCACCTGAACATCAATTTTTTGAAAAAACAAAATGCAAAGACAGTTTGCACGTATTGCATGCATATAAGGCTAGTCCTTTTAATTAGAGTTGACCACATCTAACTACACTTGGCTTAAATTCAAACATGATACGGTCACCAATCACCATCCCCCAACTGTGAGTATACATTCGACATCATATATCTGTCTAGTCTAGGGATGGCAATCCAGTCCGGATCCGACCATAGTCCACTCCGATCCGAAGGAAAAAATCCAAGCCGAATCCGACAAAAAATTAATTCGAATCCGACTCCGTTTAAAAAGTCTGACTCCGAGTCGGAGGAGGGTTGGAGTCGGATCCCATAAAAAAACCGACATCTGACTCCGAGTTCGACTTTAAGGCAGTTAATGTTTTTTTATATTTATATTAATGTATTATGTATGAATAATTTGATTCTGACTTTGAGGCAATTACATTATGTAACATTTTTCCATTGAAAATATGATTGTTAAAAATAGTAGTAATGTTTAATTTCCATATGATTATTAAAAAAAGGGAAATTTCCTGGGGTACACTTCAGGTTTGGCTTAATTCTCAAAATATATACCCTTATTGAATTTTGAAGTTCAAAGTTTAAGTTTCAAGGGTACCTTAGGAAATTAATGCACTTGAATTTCTGTGTACGATAAGGGTATTTTGAGCCCAAATACAAAGTTCAGGGGTATCTGAGCAATTCCCCAAATGTGAGGGGTAATTTGAGAATTACGTCAAACCTCAGGGGTACCTGAGGAAATTTCCCTAAAAAAATAGTAATTACAGTATTAGATTATATGTATTATAGAAGATTTTTATATTAAATAAAATGGGGAGAAAAAAAGTCGGATCGGAGTCAGAGTTAAGTCGGATCAGACTCGGATTTTCAAAGTCGGATGTCGGAGTCGAAGTCGGAGTCAGGTTCAAAATCCGACTTCTTGTAGGGTCGAAGTCGGATTATATTGCCATCCCTAGTCTAGACGAGTATAAACGAAAATCTACACACCTTTGTCACCTGACTGAATTTTCACTATCGCACCACCTTTGCACCATATCCCCTAATCCATGTATTAATCCGTTGCATTTCGCAACTAATTTCAAGAATAATTTTTCTCCATACTTTTTTTTACTACCAGAATCTGTTAATTTCCGAAATTTGTAAGCTAGCTTGCTTGAGTTCAAAACAACTAGTCAGTCAAAAACACATATTTTCTTCTTTAATTTTTACTATTTTTTTTTTCATTTATCACTTTTCACTTTCGCTAATTATAATTTTGTTGATAACTTGTTTTCAGAGAATTATTGATAATTTGTATTGCATTTGACATATCATGTCGATTGTCGACCCAATCAACTTATTTTGACCCATAACTTTACTAGATTTTAGCATTTGGATAGGTATCATTAAAAAAAACTTGTTCATAGCAAAATTACGGGTGGTAATTTTGTCCATTCCGTAGCTTAATTGAGAGAGAATGGAGGTAGGTCATGGGTGGTGTACTTGAAAGAAATCCCTTCACAGCTGAGATTCTCCAGCAAGCACCAATAGTCGTTATAGAATCATTCCTCATGCTTAACACATTACATTTCTAAGTGGAATTCTTCCTTCTATTTTCCATTCATAGATAGAGTAGGGATTCTTTGTCCAAGCGCGAGGCTGCTCTTTTTTTAAAAGACTAGATGGGACTCATTTATCTATCTTTTCTTCTTTTTTTTTTTTGAAAAATAAAAGTATCTCTTTTGATTTCTATTTCCTCCTAAAATGGTTATGACACCCCAACTTTTCTTCAAATAAATGCAATGGCATTAAATTTTGGTTTTTGTTTCAAAAAAAAATATCTATAAATATTCATTTCCAAATTTTGCCTATCTTTTTAATTTCCTTTTTCCATTTTACTATTGAATAAGAGTTGCCTGGACCTGATCCACAATAATGTTATTGTGGACCAAACGGTCACGCGTGCCAAAAACTTGTACGTGGAACACATGCATAATGAGTAATGACCATTGACACCTATTTAAATATAGTCACCATTTTTTTTTAAAAAAATAGCAACTTCTTTTATGACATATACTCTAACTCATGATTAAAGTATTTGTTTTAGACATAATCACCTTTATGACTTTGTTTACATATAGTTATTCCTTATTATAGATAGCTATTCCTTGTTATATATACTTTTCACAAAATAAAGTTACCTTTATACATGTACCCTTATGTAATCCTTATTTTTATCATATTGACCTTTGTTTAAAACATAGTGACCAGTTCTTAAAGGCAGTGAACTGAACCAGGCACATGTGTGAACCACTAGAATATATATTATAAAAAAGGTCGCCATGTTAAAATAAGGGTCATTATGTGTTCCGTGTACAATTTTTGACACATGTGATCTTTTGGTCCACAATAATTTTACCATGGTCTAGGTCCACACAAGACTCTAGCTCTACCGTTTTAACCCCACTCCCACACATACCACAAGTACAGCTATTATGCTGAATTGCTGATGCCGCATCAATGGATTTACATTTTACACACTTCTTTTGGTGTTTAACTTTCACACTTATATATACTTTCAGAAATTTCGACACAATTTCAGTTACACTTTTTTTTTTTATAGTGGGTAGTTTAGATTTGGAAAGAAATACATTCACTTTGAAAGGAAAAGAAGAGTGAAATTTCAGGTATTGCCGTATTGCTTTATAATGTAGTGCAAGCCTATGAAGCATGAACCACATTTGTCATTTTGTCACTTTGCTCATGCCTTTTCGTCCTCAAAATTTGAAAATTAATCAGTTACAATTCAACTGATCATCATATAAAAAATCACTTAACAGATGTTCTAACTTATTTCCACCAGAGCAAATTTCTACTATTTAGGAATAAAAATAATATTGCATAGTTCCCTTAAAAACATTATATAGTATGAGCGTGATCCAAGGATTTTGTGCTAGATCATCAAAATCATGGAAGAAAAAAGAGAGAGCCTTAAACGACATCGTTTCAAGCAGCATGGTGGGCAAGTACTTCAAGTTAGAAGAAAGAAAGAGTTGTTTCACTAGGGAGCTAAGGGCAGCCACCACCACTTTCCTTGCCATGGCTTATGTCATCACTGTCAACTCCACCGTACTCGCTTCCACCGGCGGCACATGCTTGGCCTCACCTGGGCTCATCAATGAGTACAAGGATTGTGTTTTAGTGGTAAAAAATGACTTGGTGGTGGCTGTTTCATTGACAGCGTTGTTGGGCTGCTTCGCTATGGGCCTTTTGGCCAATTTACCCTTTGGGCTTGCCCCCGGAACAGGCCAAAGCATGTATATGGCCTACAACTTGGTAGGCCTAAACGGATCTGGGCCCATGACATATTCAAATGCATTAGGCCTGTGGATGGTTGAGGCCTTGGTCTTCTTAGTGATCTCAGGCTCCGGGCTCCGATCCAAGTTGGGGAGACTCATCCCCACTTCGGTCCGGCTTGCTTGTGCTATAGGAGTTGGTTTGTTCATGGCTTTTGTTGGCCTTCAGGGCCAACAAGGAGTGGGGATAATTGGGCCTGACCCAAATTCACTTGTGACAATCCGAAATCTAAACAGTCCAACTTTATGGTTGGGTGTAGTGGGCTTTCTGATTATGAGTTACGGACTGGCCCGTGAGATAAAAGGTAGTATGATATATGGGATTCTTTTTGTCACCTTAATTTCATGGTTCAGGGGCACCCCAGTTACATACTTCCCTAAAACTAATGATGGAGAAGCAAGGTACAAGTATTTCAAAAAGGTGGTAGATTTCCACAAGATCCACAAAATAGCTGGTAAAATCAGTTTCAATGCTTTTACCAAAGGGAGTACTTGGGTGTCACTTCTCACCTTGCTATACATTGACATTCTTGCAACCACAGGAGCATTATACACCTTAGCTGAAATAGGAGAGTTCACAGATGACCAAGGATCATTCGAAAATGAATACACAGCCTACATGATCGATGCATCAGTGACAGTGGTGGGGTCTGCTCTCGGTGTTCCTCCGGTGGCGACATATGCAGAGTCATCAACCGGCATCAAGGAAGGCGGGCGGACAGGACTCACCGCGGTGATCATAGGGGTATATTTTTCTCTATCCCTATTCTTTGCGCCACTGTTGACTAGTGTACCTCCATGGGCAATAGGCCCATCTTTGGTTATGGTTGGGGTGATCATGATGAAGGTGGCAAAAGACATAGATTGGGGAAATATTAGAGAGGCAGTTCCTGCTTTTATAACCATAATTCTGATGCCTTTAACTTCTTCAATACCAAATGGGATAGTTGGAGGAATTGGAATTTATGCTATGCTTCACGTTTATGATTGGATTACTTGGCTGGTTAAATTGGTGATGAAGCTCAGTAAGAAGAATGCAATAGAAAGTGATGATAATGGAGCAGATAACACCACTGCAATTCCTTGAGTCTCTGTTAAACATTGCACCCCAAAATTTGTACTCGTACTTGAGGAAATAAGAAATGGTTTTTTATATCTTCAATTTGTCAGGGCAGGGAGGAAGTTTTACACCAAAAGCTATAAAGTTATGATACTATTCACATATCTCCGAGATTAACATATCTTATCTCGGCTACTACCAACATAGGATTCTCACCTTTGTGTTTTTTTTTTTTTTTTTTTTAAGTCTCTAATGTTAAGAATTTTATTGTAATTTTCTATATTTTTGGTAATTACTTATCACAATAGTTTTTCCTCACTTTGCAAATATGTACAATTCATACTGACTTGAAACATGACCTGGGCAGCTCACTAATTTAAAAGGCAATACACAATGAGAGTATATGTACCAATTCATTCACAAAAGTAGACACCCAAGTTCCAACTACAACAATGTACTAGCATTTAGCAATTAGCAGCATCATCCCTCAACAAAAGCAGGTAATCTTATACATGTACAACAGCAAATTAAAGTACCTGGTAATCTGAATCAGTTCCTGAAATGTTTCATGGACAATAAAGAGGGTCTTACGCTTTGAGAACTTCGACGCGGAAGATTCCTTTGTCTATGTTGTCAACCACAAATGCACACACATCTCCAGGACGAATGTTGTTAGCCTTTGTGAATGCGTTCCACCCACTTGACAAAATCTGGAGGCTGTACCTCTTATGGTAAAGAACCGGCCAATGTTCTCCAGATGGATTTCGAAGATAGATCAGCTTCTTTTTTAACCTCATACGTAGCCCCTTTATGGGTAAAGGTTCAGGCAACTTCTGCACAAGAACAGCAAAAAAAAGGTTTATTGATTTTCTGCATGACAGGATATGTGAAACACAAATTGGATCAAGAACAAGTGGAAACAGAAACTACTTGCATTCTTCTTTATCAAGCTGTAAAATTACATATTGTGGGCCACGACCAAAAAGTTGGCCCATTTCGGTCCAAATCGTAAAAGTTTATCCCAAACCAGAGGAAGATAAGCAGGAGCAGGCCTAAGACCAAATTGATTTATAGAAAGGGATGTTCAGTTCAGGCCAGAAAGTGGCTCCCCAGAACCGCCAATCAAGCTGGCTCACAGTTGATCAGCTCATAGGCTCTATACTAAGCAATCTTTCCACAAGGTTTGAGGAAGATAGCAATTAGCCAATATCACGACAGAGGGACTTGAAAACTTGTCAGTAGTCTTCTCTTAGGCCTTGTCTCCAATACTACAACTCATCTTATCATCAATAGATGACGACTTCAGAAGAAATTAGTCCAGAATTTACGATATAATGACAATACCACGTAACAGTGAGGTATAACTTTTAAAATTCAATCACTGGTTAACCTCAAAGGAACGATAGTAATAAAGTGATCAAGTAGCAGCAGCAATGATTTAGAATATAAGAATGAAAGTTTGGCATATGAGACAGTCAAGGTTCTCAGAAGTTCCAACATACAAGGAAAGATTCGTTGTCTGGTGGTACCAAGCATGTAATCCTGATGATAGGTGCAGATGCAGATTCCCACGAATCAACAGGTTCTGACTTCACAATATTGATGATGTTAACATTATTTTCCATAGGATTTAAGTTCACACCGAGATCTCTGTAGTTCCTCTCGGCCTCCTTATTAAACTCTTTTGGTTCTTGCTTGACTATTCTCATTCTCCCCCCTGATCACATAGAACTGAATCAACACCAGTGTTTTGGAAGCCATTTACAATTTTATAGAAGTATAAGTCATACTGAAGTAAACAACACATGACTACATTTCATCTTTACCTGAAATGGAAAGAGAAAACCCAAGCATCAACATCTAGGGGGAGGAAATTTTGCGAAGTGGAATTACAATTAGCTTCTTAGCAGGTTGGGGGATAAAATATGTATTTTGTCAGGGGAAAATCTCTATATATAGAGCTTAATAGAGAGAGAGAGAGAGAGAGAAGGCATGTTGAATATTATCGAAAGTAATTAGTAGTTTGTAGCTTGGGAGAGTGTCAGTCCTCTTGAAAAATTGGCGGAGGGTGTAATTGGTGATTAGTCACCTTAATTAGCATTATTGTCTATAATCTCTCTGTTTTTGTCACCGATCTGAGCTGTTTTTTAGCAAAAAAAAAAACCTATGTGTATCCAACTCAAGATCCACAATATAAGCCGAGAAATTTTAAAATTTACACAAAAGAAACAAGTACCTGGAGGCTGACTACAACCTGATGCAGCTGAAAACTCCAAAGTGTTTGATTCCCTAGTAGTTTTCAGAGGCCCAATTGAGTTCAAAGGCATGTCAAGCCTTGGAGAACTTCTGGGAACTGGCTTACATTCAGATCTTGAAAAGTTTACATCATTTTTTCCTGACATAGAACAAGGAAAAGAAATTAGGAAAATTCCACAAATGTAATTCACCTAAACGAATCTAAAGCAGGATAAAAGGCCAAGGTCACTAACTTGAAGTGGTTGAAAGTACAGTGCTATTTCCTTGAATAATTGGGCGCTTCTTTATATCAATTGAAGCATCTCTATTTTGAGATTTGTGCAATGCACCAGACACTTGAGAACATTTGTTCCCTTGAACTTGGAGTTTACCAATATGATCAGTGTCTACATTTTTTGTCGGTCATTTTGAAGATGGACAAATCAGGTAGATGCTCTTTATCGCCTTTCCAGGTTAAAGTTGGTTTCACATCAGGCAACGCAAAGGCAGACAGATTAGATAGATGTTCTCTATTGTCTTCTGTGGCATATACTTTCTTGATGGTCATCTTGGACAGATCAGATAAATGTTCTCTATTGTCTTCTGTGGCATCTACTTTCTTGATGGTCATCTTGGAGGTGGACAGATCAGATAGATGGTCTCTATTACATTCAGTGGAAAAATCAGGACACTCAAAGGCAGACAGGTCCAAAATATGTTCTCTATTGTCTTCTCTGGCGAAACCTATTTTTCTGTCAGTAATGAAGCATGGCTCCACTAAAAGATCTGCTTCTGGAACAAGATAGCTGCTCTTGTTGATGTTTTCCCGACCTTGAACATTTCCTACCACCCCAAGTGACTTACTTGCATAATTCAAGTCATCCTGCCTCGGACTGATGCCAGTGTGAGATCTAGGAACATCACAGGCATTGGAATGATCATATTCTTGTGGTGGTTGTTGTTCTTCGTAATATAAATCAGGATGAGATTCTCTGGTAGTTTTAGGTCTCTTATTCTGATATCTTTCTTCACCAGGGAAGGTTTTTTCATATGCACTTCTGCCATAGATTTTAACAGTGAAATGTGATCCCACAATGTAATGAAATACCAAAATATCGCCTTTCTCAATGCCATGAGCCAGGTAAAATTTATGCCATCCCTTTTCGAATCCAAGAGAGTCTTCTACAACAGACAGAACCACTTCCCATGTCTGGCCTGTTGAATCCTTGAGATAGGTTGTCTTTCCTATCAATGATATAAACATTCTGCTAAATTTAGGAGGCAAAATCTGTGAACAGAAAAGACTATTAGAAACAACATTTGCTATAAAATGACTCATTAAAATTTTGACATTTATGGGTATGTTATATTTTGATTCTATCTCGCTGGAAAAAAGAACTGAGTGAGAACCAGGAAAGAAATGGGTCCTCATTACAGTACCAGGACTTCCGAACAAGACTTGCCAAACATGATTTTGAAAAAAGAGGGGACCACTGGAGCAAGATCATGCTTTAGTTTATGGTTCAACAAACAATTCCTCAGGCACTTGTCACAAACCTCAACATCACGAGCCATAAGATTCTGGAAAAACATTGTTAACCATTAGCAAGTGACTTTCACATTCAAAAGAAGACAGCACCACAAGAATCGCACAAACACTTGGTATCAAGAAAGAAACTGCAAGAGATCACCACTTGTAACTGTGTATTAGCTAGTAATATCTTATAAAATCATTGCAAGAGACAAGGTACGAGCTCCTTTTACTTTGCGATCTTTGTCATTCTATAGCATGAGATATGGTTATAAGTGGTCATTTCGTGAAAACCCCTGTTAGGCTGTTACGGTAGCTAAATAATTTATGCATATATACAACAGGAGGCACGTGTAAAAAGACTCAGTGAAAGCACTTCCAAAGAGTTGTATTATGTATTAGTCATGCTGATTGTATTCATTGAGCCTTTACCATACCTGAGTGACAGCATTATCGAAATAATAACCTGATTAGATTAAACTCCCCAAACCCATTCCCAATTTCCCATACTAGGAGGAAATACATTCTCTATATTAAAGCCTCACATCTTCAGTCAAAAGAGATAACAAAACTAACTAATCAATTGCATTGCATCTAATTTTATTTCTTAATCATTCATAAACTGATCAATGATTAAACAAGTACTACTGAGTACTAAAATTAAAAAACGGATGTACAAAATTCCCCGTAAAGGCCAACCATTTACATTATTATTTCTATTTTTGGTGATTATCATTGACATTATTGATAGGCTAAAGTTCGCGCATTTTTAATTAACCGCCAATGTGATCTTCAGTAGAATCTTCAACTTTCCTGAAAATTATTTGTAATGTACCCAAATCACATGACAAAGACTCAATGGATTAGCCAAGAAATATAGCACTCTCCTTGAACAACTTCTAATTTTGTATATAAAGCACGAACTGGTTCGAATAGTCACATAAGAATACTAGCAATAAGACTTATATACATACAATTGAATAGTAGAGATTTGGAGTTCCAAAACTAGGACCTAAACCCTAATGTACCCATATAATAACAAGAAGCTCAAGACTTCATTGGTTCATTCTAGTAATTATACATCTATCAAAGAGTGAAATAGATAAACAAACAAAAAACTACCTTTTTGAAAAATAAAAACAACTAGCTCCAAACCAAGTCAATCCCACAAAAGAAATACATCCAACAACATAACTGCAATTCTTTATATATAAAAAAAAAGTCCATCTTTAATATGTTGAGCAAAGTGTAGGTCTAGACAAGAGAAATGGGTGTCAATTGTTTTCTTTACACTACGTTTGGTAGTTAAACATTTTCAAAATTATTTTCCATTTTCAATTTAACACCCAACTTACAATAGAAAAAGTAAGATTTTCTTTTCCTTTTGTTTACAATCATTTTCCCTCATTTTATCATTTTCCTAAAAAAACAAATTTTGAATGTATTTTTCTTAAATTTTTCCGACACAACCATTAAAACCCAACTACAATAGAAAAGTAAGATTCTTTTCCTTTTGTTTACAATCAATTACTCCCTCCGTTTCTAAATGTTCTTCCGACTACAACCACTGTGTAAAAAAAAAAAAAAAGTAACCCCACTCAATCTCTCCTGCTTTTTGAAACTTATTATCTCTTACTTTTATTGTCCCCATAATGTAATACTTTTTTTTTAAGATGTAAAATTTGCCTTTTTATCGAGTATATTAAAATAATTAAATATTACAACTAATAAAACATAGGTAGTATTTTTATAGGAAGAACTTTTCGAAACATGGTGATGAAAACGAGGAAAAGGAGTAGAAAATTTTCCAAAAGGAACATCATATCTGTAACACATTCCTCTTCAAAAAAAAAATCTCCAATTTCTCTCCCCTACCCTCCTCTTCAGATTATGCCCCACTAACAATCACAATGCAGAAATTAACCATTCGAAAGAGGGGAAAAAAGACTGTAAAAACCTAGTTTTGAATCAATATTTGTTCTTCAAAAGAAAATTGTAGTAGTACCTTTTAAGTTTTAACCTTTGTAGCTGGTAAATTGCATGCACATAGATTCTTCAATTTTGGTTTGTACCCACAAAAATGACTACTTTGTGCTTCTTCATTTACTGCAAAATAGGGGAAGGAAGGTAAAATGGGGAAGGAAAGAAGGAAGGTAAAATGGGGAAGGAACGGAGAATGGGGAAGAAGGTTGAGTGGATTTTGGGTGCAAGGTAATGAATTCAGAGTCCAGACCCAAGGACAATGCTTTTACTTCCCAGAGTGAAGACCGACGTTTTGTGTACCGCGACAAAAAAAAAAAAAAAAAAAAAAAATTTACCATTTATTGTAACCGTCCCAAAATACTTTGAACACTTTCCTTTTTTATTTGTCCTAAATTAGTTTGAGCATTTCTATTTTTGGCATAATCCTACTACTCCCTTCGTCTTTTTTAGTTGCTACATTTACTTTTACACAATTGCTAAGGAAACATATGAAGACCATTGAAAAGTATAGCAATTAAGCAAAAAGTAGCTGTCTTTTTGTGCAATAAAGACAAAAATAAGGGTATGAAATTAAATAATATGATCTGGGTAGCACATACTAAAAGTAGTATTGTTTAGCAAATATAGCAAGTAAATTGAGACACCCGAAAATAGCAAAATATAACAACTAAAAAAAGACGGAGGGAGTATTATTGTGTTGGTTTTCTTACATACCTTTTGCCTACACTCAATCTCTAATTATCTATCAATGAAAATAACCAACTTTTTCTCTCATTTATTAATATAACTAGTTTTAGGCCCGGACTATGCCCCGTGTATTTATATATTTCATTTATTAGTATTTTACATTGAAATTATAACATCAAACATTACCTGGTTTAGTGGTTAATACATTAGTACACAAGCTTGATGTCATGGGATCAAATCTTACAACATGCATAATCTATTTTTTTTTTTTTAATTGTATGTGGAGTACATAAAGTCAAAACTATAAAAGATAGCGCTACGTGGCACGGTTTCTTATTAAGGAACACCTTTTAATATATTAGTATAGATATCCCATCAACTCCTATCACATCTATTTTTTTAAATAAAATAACATAGGATAACCGCACTATAACTTATCACCTTAAATTATGTGTCCGTAAGTATTCGGATATTTTTGGGACGGAAGAAGTATAAGTTATAAAACACACAAATAATCGTATATTTAACTCTTTCTACCCCTATTTTCCCCCTTAGTTTCTTCACAAAATCCCTTGTTATAACTTATAACAGTTAGGAATACGTTATAACTCGTTTTAACTGTCAATAACTAGAAAATCCCCATTCAAATTTTTTTGTATAATTTCTATAAACTTTTATATGATAGTATGGGTTAATTTTTTATGCAACATTAGTACTCTTTATAACAATATTTGTTTATACTAACTCCGTCACTCCTATTTCTTTTTCATGTTTGTCAATGGATTGAATCATTAGTTTTATTGAGCATATATTAATAAAAGTTACAAAAGTTTGATACTCCTGATGTACTCATTAAGATAAATCAAACAAGACCCTATGTGACTATTTTTTTTTCTTAGGGATACTATTTCAAATAACTGTAATATATAACCCTTTTTCCCAAATAACCCCCACATTGTCAGCTTTATCGCAGAATCCTAAATTTAGTGATTTGTCATTAAACATGACGAAATTACAAATGGCGTTAACTTGGTTTGACTTTAGATGTGTTTGATTCCATTTAAGAAGGTTGTTGATGGGCCTTTCTTATCTTCTTACAACATTGTTATTACTATTTTTCACTTTTTAGTAAGCACCCTATGATTCTAGTATCTGATGTTACTACTTCCTTTTTTTTTTTTTTTACTCGCAACACTTTTTTTTTTTCATCAACTCCAATGCAATTTTTGGGTATGAGAGAGGTAGAGAGGAAAAAAAGAGAGGGTCCATGTGATTGGAGAGAGATAGAGAGAAAGGAAAAGCAAAAATAGAAAGTGTTGCAAGTAATTAATTATTTCCCTTTTAGGAAGGTGTTGCCAATAAAAAAAACGGAGGAAGTAATTCGATTCACCTTTGGCCTTTTTTTCACTTTTTGTTTTTTTCCAGACAGTCCATCGTGAATGTTTTTTTAGTCGAAATAGAAATGCATATGTTCACTTTTTTTTTATTAGTAAGATGAATAGCCTCTGGACTGCCCTCGCACAAGGCCCGATCCACATGCCCAAACACTTGAAAGGAGGAGGAGATGGTAAGAAGGAATCCTCCTTCAAGTGCCCCTCACTTGGTGGGATTCGAACCACTGACCTTAAAGTTATGAGGTGGGACCCCACCAAATGAGTCAAGCCAAGCATGAAATTTTGAGTATAAAAGTTCTTTATATGTAATACACATTTCTTTGGTGTGTATTTTAGTTCACAATGGGTGTTAACTTCATACAATGATACAAGTATGTCGCATTTTGACTTTAATATTTTGATGTATGAGTTTTGGCTCTTACGGCCCGTTTGGTTAGTGGTCATAAATAGTGGTAATGGTAATGAAATTTAGTGTAAATTTGTAAGAAAGTTCTCATGTCAATGATCATGGGAATAAAACTTTATCACAAAACATGGTTTCCCTTTATAAATTTTCATTACCATCCAATACCACCTTCCCAAGTGGTAATGGATGGTAATGAGATTTTAGGAAGAAAATGGATAACTTGGGATGAAGTAGCATTACCATAGGTAATGACATTGGATTTTCAGTACAAATTTACACTATAATGCATTACCATTCCCACCATTTATGACCTCTTACCAAACGGGCCGTTAAGGAAAATGAGCTTGTAAATTACTCCATAAGTATATCATAATTTCTCGAGGATAAGCTGACATAACTACATAAGTATAACCCAGTAAAACTCATTGGAAATCATCCGCCAATACAAAACAAAATAGCAAAACATTCAACATTTACAGTGTAGCTATCAGTCTATCCACAACCTACATATCAAGCTAGTTATGATAAATCCATATCAGATATGGGCAACTTTGCCCATATCAAGGGTAAGTTTGTCAATCCAAGTAATTTAGTAAGATAGGAATGTAAAAGCATGGGAATGGAGTATTCCCTCTCATTCCATAAGCTAGTTTAATAATAATTTTGAAAATTGTGCCATCCTCTCTCCAAACCTCACTCTTCAACCTCACTCTTCAACCCTGCCATCCTCTCTCCAACCTACCCACCGGAGCTATAACGTTTGATGCCGGAAAATTCGCCGGAAAGAGGCAGGATTTAACGGTGTTTATCGTGAATTGAAGGTATGTTTAACTACTTGAAAATTTCGTGGGTTACATCATGAAATTTCGTGGGTTTTGTTAAATTTCGTGGGTTTAATTCATGAAAATTGCATGTATTGTGGGTTTTGTGGTTGATTTCGTGGGTTTAATTCATGGGTTTAATTCATGAAAATTGCATGTCTTGTGGGTTTTGTGGTTGATTTCGTGGGTTTAATTCATGAAAATTGCATGTATTGTGGGTTTTGTGGTTGATTTCGTGGGTTTAATTCATGGGTTTAATTCATGAAAATTGCATGTCTTGTGGGTTTTGTGGTTGATTTCGTGGGTTTAATTCATGAAAATTGTATGTCTTGTGGGTTTTGTGGTTGATTTCGTGGGTTTAATTCCAATGCAATTTTCGCTGAATTTGTTGTCGCCGTTTTTCGGCTGATTTGGAGGAGACATGCAATTTTCAGCCGTTTTTGTTATCATTTTTAACTGTAGGATCATGTCTTATTTCTTGATTCAACTCCCTGCATTGACCATCTCTTTGGACACTGCAGGTGGTTTTTGGGGTATACTTGCTGTGATGCTTGTGGGAGATTGTTTACAAAAGGCAATTACTGCCCTGCTTGCCTGAAGGTATAAAAGATTATATGAACATATATTGCTATGGCTGGGATAAATTATGAAGTCTTATGTTGGTCTTTTCAGTCTTACTAGCATATAGTCTCATGAGAAGTTATGGATTTCTTTATGTGTGCTGCACTTGTGCTCATAATGTTTGACTCTCTGTCAATTAATTCCTAACCCATTTTCAATCACTTGATTCAAAGATACTAGAACATGTGCATAACTTGTGTTTGCTCCTCACCAATATTTTGCTTGTATATGGTTGTCTATGTTGCTGTGACTTACTTCTATGAATTGGTTTTCAGAACAAAGACCACCTGAAGACATCAATTGGTTTTCAAATTCATCTTATGAAGTTGATTTTTATCAATTTATATTCTAGTTTATGAAATTAGTTTGTAGTATTTACTCAATAGTTTGTATAAATTTGTAGTTAGGGATTATTGTTAACATGTGAGTACATGGGTATTTGGTTATTGTGCTGAAATTATATGTCCCAAAAAAGCCATTACTTTTTTCTTGCCAAACTCTCACTTTTGTTTCAATAGGGCAATGAAGAGATCAAAAGTCTTGAAGCAGTGTAAAAAGAAGAAGAAAACCAAGGTATAGTTGTTATTTAACCATCTTTACGAGCATATAACACGCCTTGGTGTTAGCATGTAAGTTGATTTTTTTTCTTCTTCTTAGATGGATGAAGTGGATGGTATAATAACCGAGCGTGATTGGGGAACGGAGTCGGAGGAAGATGAAGATTGGGAAGCACGCGGAGAAACGGAAACCGAGTCAGAGGGAGAAGAAGAAGTATCAAATGCGTCTGAGGAAGAATTAACAGAGCAAGAAAAATCAGGAGGGGGAAATGGTCATGAGAAGGCAGGGAAAATAAAGAGGAGGAAGAAGGTGGACGACAGAGTTTACCGAGTAAGCGCGATACAAATTAATGTCATGTTTTTACTTAGAGTATAACACGTGATTAACACTTACATTACTCTGGAAAACATATGTTAAGACTCGCTTTCTTACAATAACTAATAATGTGTTATACTCTAAGTTCACTTCATAAAAGACATTTTTTTTTCTTCTTAAGATAACATTTGCTATATGCTACTTGACGCTGAAATATAACTGATTAAGACTAAACAGTTTGTTAATCGTAAGAAATTTTAGTAAAACTATTACAATTAGATGAAAACATGCTCACTACTGCCAAATTCTGTAATAATCTCTCTTAAACACTAGATTATAGAATCATGATTCAGTATAGGCACACTAGTAGTAGGTTTATCCTACAACTATTTATCTGATGTATGAGTTTTGTTTAATTTGGAGCAGGTGAACTCACTAAGCGTAGGTGGTAGGCTGAAGGAAGCCGGGAAAGTCCTTGCTAGAAGGTTGAGAATGCACAAGAAACAGGTAATAATAGGCTTGCCATAAAGTGCTTATAACATATTCATGCGTTATTTGTTGTAATGGACATATATACTAGTATATGTTTCTATTGTTTGCATCGTGGTTGTGGTGTTTTAGTTATTGAAAGAACATAATTACATGTACCCCAAACAAAATTGTTGTCTTTATTCTGAGTTCTGACTTTGTGTTTGAATTACTAAAGTTAGATAGTGATTTGCACAACTTATGCCAGTTCACCATGTGTTTGAATTTATTGTTAGTAAAGGAAATATTATGTGATTTTATGAAAGTATATTATTAATTTAACCAATTATTATAAAAGAGGGAAGGCCATTGGTGGTACATATTTATAATGTAATTTGTCTCCAATTTAACCTTGTAGGCCCCTAATATAAATTGTCGCGTGGAAGCATTTGGGCAAATAGTGAAGCAATTCGATGCGACAAAGAGACGTTTGGTTAAGGAGATGGGCCTTGAAGGATTATTGTATTTGGCCGATCATAGCTTGCCTCAAAACTTTTGCTATTGGTTATGTACGTTAGTGGATGCTAAGCAAGCTTCGCTTTTAGTCCCGCATGGGATTGAATTTCCACTATCCAAGGTTCAAGTGCACTGGGTATTTGGAATCCCAATTGGACCTAAGCAAATACCGCTTACGGTTGAGGATGCAGCTATGCAAATTGAGGTGGAGAGGTTAATGACAACATATGGTTCAAGTACACCCTCTGGTCCGAAAGGAATTTCACGTGCACGGATTATGCAAGAGGTTGAAGGTTTGTCTTTCATACCAAAACCTTGTTTCGTATTTTTTTTTTATCCTGCTAGTAGTTACAACCAATCCACAAATGTTTCAGTTCATTAGTTAAGACTCGGCAGTCAATTGCCACATCCTTGATCCTACACAGTTAACTTGATATGTAAAGTTAAGAATAATAAAAAGTAAAAAAAAAAACACCCGACTATGCTTTTTAGAATCACACTAGAAATAAATAAGAATCATATATATAAGAATTTGTGAAGCTGATCCGAAAAGGTTGTTTATAATATCTAATCCATATTTCCAAATTGATTGAAGGTCCCTGTGTTGACGAGTTGGAGTTCAAGAAAGTGTTTATGATGATGGCCCTAAATGATTTGATTTGTCCGACAACATGTCATAGGCTATCCGTGAAGCTGCTCCCTAGTGTCGTAATTGTAGAGAATTTAAAGGAGTACGACATGTGCACTTTCTTGCTAGACAAACTCATGTATGCAGTAGGGAACTTTTCTAAAAGATTCTACAGTGATGGGTTTGCGAAAGGGTGTGGCGGATGCACAATGTTCTTAGCGGTAATGGACATTATTACTATAATTTTAGGTCCCCATATTAGTTATGTTTACATATTATGTGTTATTTAACCTTATAACATTACTATTTTTATTATGTGTTAAGATTTTATACCTAGATCGTTTGAAGAGGCGACCTGTGAATTGGGGAACATTCCCCAGGATTAGGGCGTGGTCGAAAACGGAGGTGACCACAGCGAAAGATGAAGATAGAAGACACTCGGGTGACTACGGCAGACTTGGGGTTAGTTATTACTATTGTCAATGTTTACATAATTTACTTGGGGTTATTACATTTTGAAAAGAAATTACAATAACACAATTATTTCTACTTTTTCAAATTCAAAGTTTATACAAGTTCATGAGCATATAAGACATGCAAGACGTGGTCATAATGACTTATTTTTCGTAACTCAAACAAATCTTAAACTTACTGTAACACCCCAAAAATCCATACACGTCTACGACTACGTTGCACCGACTTTGGGAGTGTTACCGCCGCGGTGAAACGCAAGGCAAGATAAAATCAAAACGTCAACAACTCATTTATAAAAACTACATTGCAGCGGAAATAAAATGTTCACTTCAAATTACAACTCGGGAATCACCATAGACCCCTTTTTATTCAAACCATTAACTATTCATACTAATGGTTCTATAAGTTCAATAAAAACATTTAAAAGCTTATAACCCAGAAAATATCCCCCGTATGCCAAACTCATGCAGCAACACCAGCACACCTAGTCTGCTACCCATTGAAGCATCAATGGTTCATCACAGGTCAACAAACAACACAATAACACACAATCAGCTTTGCTGAGTACATAGTAAAGCGGTAAGTGCATACAAAGCATAAACAGAATAATAAGGATCATTCCTAAACATGATACTACCATAGCATTACATTCTTTACTTTTTATTTAGTTGGCAGCGAATGGGCACCGTCATCTTACTAGAATCATACGGGCTACTGAATCCTTAATAGACAACTTGGTCTATTAGATGGAATGTAAATACGGTTTCGTTCCGTTCCACATCCATCACCTTAGTATGCATACCCCCAAGATCGTACGGAACCTTCCGCCTTCTTGAGTTATCAAAGTTTATAAGGACAAAACTGTCGTCACAGTAGGCATGCGTAGGAGTGTAGAACAGGTCCCACACTCCCCCCATTGTTCATTACTTGTAGGGAGTCCAACTACAAGTTATCGCCAATATCCTTCTTAATAATATTCATTCATACAACATCGACACATATAATCGTTAAATTCTTAGGTACACTGCTCAAACTCTAATTAAGAAATCTCTTGCAACATCCTTGTTACAACAATAAATCATATGCTTTCAATCCAATTCTCATTTCATGCTTGTAATGCGATAGAACTACGCATACCAATAATAACTCATTCCAACTCACAAGTCATACAACAAGGAAATACATACAGATTTCCAATTGATTTCATGTTACCAAACAATCTCATCAATCATAATCAACCACAGTTCCCTATCATGGTTCTAGGTTCCAATATAACAATCACAGCCTAAACATGATACTAATATATCGAACTGAACTAGTACGCGTACGTACCTTGTAACGAAGAATCTTTGCTGCTTACTTAAACGTTCCGCTTATGAAATTGGGACCTAATCGAATAATAGAAATATTTCAGTGCTAAATCCTTGGTACGATGACAATAAAAATCAGCTCAACTAACTATGTAAAATTTTAGTGTTTCGAACAATAAATGAACGCTCTTGTTGGTTAGACTTTTATTTCATAAACTTTATTGAACTAACATATTTATTACTTACTAATGAGGTGCTTATAAATCTGATTTTGTTTAACTTTTACACTACTTTGTTTACAATAACAAAACTTAACTAGATACCTATATAAGAACTATAAAATCAGATTTGAAGAACTAAACCAAAGTAAGAATTAGTAATATATAATAAATCTGATTTTGTTTAGTTCATAATATACTTTTATTTAAAATCACAAACTTAAACCAATGTACATAAGTATAATAAAAATAGAATTGAGACTTAAACATCCTCCTAAGAACTACTAATATAATTAAGAATTTGATTTTTCCTTTAACCTTTACTATACTTAGTTTACAAAACTAAGTCAAACCATTATATCCAAGTATTATAAAATCAAATTTGAGGAATAAAGTTATCTCAACAATTAAAGCATAATTATAATTCTGATTTTGTTTTAATAATTCTATGCTTTATTAATAATTACAAAACTTAATCAAAATACATAACAAAATCAGATTTAATAAATTGATTTGAAGAAGAAAAGAGAGGGGAAAAACCACCGGAAACCGTCGACGACCGACGCCGACGGAGCACCGGCGAGCCACGTACCTTTACTGCGCGGCACAACCCCGAACCCCTTGAGCCTCGTGTGCGACACCTCCGGCAGCGACGACAGGAACCACGACCCAGCCGCTGGATCACCGGCAGAACTCGCACAACCACGCGAGGTTTGACCCACCTTCGCGCGACTCCCACCAACGCTCGAACCACCAGACGCGACGCGAACCTCCACCGCAGCCTCGCGCGACACTTCCGGCAACATCCACGAACAGCCGGCAACGATTGCCGCTAACCGACGCCGGCGAGGGGTTTCCAGATGTAGTGAAGAAGAAAGAAAGAAAGGTAGAGAAGAGAAGGAGGAAAGAAGAGATCTTGAGAGTGAAGAGAGGAAAAGAAAAAAAAACGGCTGACTAAGTGAATAGGGTTTTCAATCAATTTTTTTTTTCTCTTCCTTTTTATAGTATGAGAAACCTTAGTTTATTAGGATTCGTTTCCAAATCGAATTCTGACTTACTTAACGAAACCGAATTAAAATATAATTAGGTACCAAGGTAGGTTGTATATTTAAATTATAACTGTAGGCTTACCTAAACTATACTATACTTTACTTTCACTTCTACTTTATATTTTCTTATTTATAGCAAAATAACTCCAAAAATACGGAGTATTACAGGCTTCTCCCCTTAAAGAAAGTGTCGTCCCGAAACTTTGAGGTAGCCAGTCTTAACGACGAACTTTCGCACTTCTAAGTCCCAAAATTTCACAAGCGTTTTCTCGTTTTCGCAATTCACATAAACAATAATACACATAAATAACAACTTAAGCAAACTTTAGGGGAAGCGCGAAATTCTATCGCATTCTTCCCCCCTTAAAAGAAAAGTTACGTCCTCGTAACTCGCCTACCTCTTGAAAAAGCTCAGGGTACTTCAGACGCATCGCATCCTCTGCTTCCCATGTGGTTTCTTCGGTATTCTCATTTCTCCACAACACCTTCACGATTTTGACGTCTTTATTCCTCGTACTACGCACCTTGTTGTCTAGGATCTTGATGGGTTTTTCCTCATAGGACAAGGATTCGTCTAACTCGACGTTTTCAGGTTCTAGGACATGCGACTCGTCAGGTACGTATTTCCGAAGTTGGGATACGTGAAACACGTTAATTCGTTTGGCAAATCTAAGCGATAAGGCACTTTGCCTACTTTCGCCAAAATCTTATATGGTCCTATGAACTTAGGGCTTAGCTTCCCTTTCTTCCCAAATCGCATCACTCCTTTCATTGGAGACACCTTAAGCAGCATTTTTTCACCAACTTCATAGTTCTCTTCCCTTCGCTTCTGATCCGCATAGGACTTCTGCATGTCCTGTGCAGCCCTAATCTTGTCTTGAATGACTCGCACTTGATCAACAGTCTCTTGAATCATTTCAGGACCTAACACCACCGTCTCACTAATATCGTTCCAACACAAAGGACTGCGACACTTTCTCCCATACAACGCTTCAAATGGAGCCATTTTGATACTAGCATGATAACTGTTGTTATATGAGAACTCTATGAGGTCTAAATGGTCTTCCCATGATCCCTGGTATTCTAAGGCACAAGCTCTTAACATGTCTTCCAAGGTCTGGATTGTTCTTTCTGTTTGCCCGTCTGTAGCTGGGTGAAAGGCGGTACTCATCAACAGCTCACTACCAAATGCTTCCTGGACCTTTTTCCAGAAATTCGAAAGGAATCGCGAATCCCGTTCAGACACTATACTCGTGGGTACCCCGTGCAGTCGAATGACATGTTTAACATATGCTTTGGCTAGGGATTCCATACTCCACGTGTCTTTCATGGGTATGAACCTTGCAGTTTTGGTCAATCGGTCCACTATCACCCATATTGTGTTATTACCTCCCCGACTCCTAGGTAAGGCTACGACGAAGTCCATGGATATCGAATCCCACTTCCATGTTGGAATGTCAAGAGGTTGAATTTTGCCTTGAGGTCTCTTGTGTTCACTTTTTACCTTCGACACGTCGGACATTTGGAAACAAACTCGGCTACTGCCCTCTTCATCCCAGGCCACCAAAACATCTTCTTGAGGTCCTTATATAGCTTATCCCCCCCTGGGTGGACGGAATAATTCGTATTATGACCTTCACTCATTATCTTTTGCTTTAACTCCTCACATTTTTGCGGTACACACCACCGACCCTTGTAGCGTATACTCCCATCCTCATGGATTTCAAACCCTCTCGCTTTTCCCTCCTTAAGTTTTGCTTTGACCCACTCAAGTTTCACATCCCCAGTCGACCCTCTCTTATTTCATCTAGGAAGTTGGGCTGAATGGTTAGGGCACTCAATAACTTTTCCACTTCCCCTTCCCCGGACTACTTCAAGCCGGAGTTTAGAAAATTCTTCACAAAGTTTGTTAGCAACTACCAAGGTGTTCAGGCTATGGCTAGACTTACGACTCAATGCATCAGCAACAACGTTTGCTTTACCCTCATGGTATTGAATATCTAAGTCATAGTCCTTAATGAGCTCTAACCATCTGCGCTGTCGCATATTAAGGTCTTTCTGGGTGAAGATGTATTTGAGGCTTTTGTGATCGGTGAAATTTCGGCAAGTCACCCCGTAAAGGTAATGTCTCTAGATTTTTAAGGCAAAGACAATTGCGGCCAACTCTAGGTCATGTGTTGGGTAATTAACCTCATATGGTTTCAGTTGACGGGACGCATAAGGTATAACTTTCCCATTTTGCATAAGAACACAACCCAACCCATTCTTTGACGCATCACTATAGACATCATACCCCTCATCCCCGTTAGGCAAGGCTAGAACAGGTGCTGAGGTTAATCTCTCTTTGAGTGTTTGAAAGGCTTTCTCACTATCGTCAGTCCAGTTAAACTTGCAATCTTTCTTCATCAAGTTAGTCATGGGTTTTGCGATCTTCGAAAAGTCTTTCATAAATCTCCTATAATAACCGGCTAAACCCAAGAAACTCCTTATATCTGTGACACTCTTTGGGGTAGGCCATTCACTCACAGCTTTTATTTTTGCAGAATCCACTGACACCCCCTCCTTAGAGACGAAATGACCCAAAAATGACACCTTTTCCAACCAGAACTCACACTTTGAAAACTTTGCATACAGCTGGTTCTCCCTAAGTGTCTGTAAAATAAGCCTCAAATGTCCCTCATGTTCCTCCTTGCTTCTTGAATAGATCAATATATCGTTTATGAACACGACTACGAATTTATCGAGGTAGGGTCGAAAAATCCTATTCATGAGGTCCATAAAAACAGCAGGTGCATTGGTTAACCTAAAAGGCATGACGGTAAACTCATAGTGTCCATACCTAGTCCTGAAGGCAGTTTTAGGTATATCTTGGTCAAGAATCCTCAACCGATGGTAACCGGACCTTAAATCTATTTTGGAGAACATCCCCGCACCCCCGAAGTTGGTCAAACAAGTTATCTATCCTAGGTAATGGATATTTGTTTTTCACAGTGACGTTGTTCAACTCACGGTAGTCTATACACAACCTCAAACTACCATCCTTCTTCTTCACAAATAAGACAGGGGCTCCCCATGGTGACATACTAGGTCTAATGTACCCCTTCTATAGTAGTTCTTCTAGCTGATTTTTCAACTCGTTCATTTATGCTGGAGCCATTCGGTATGGGGCCTTTGAGATAGGTCCAGTTCCAGGTACTAAGTCAACAGTGAACTCTACATCTCTGCTTGGCGGCATACCAGGTATTTCTTCAGGAAAAACATCATGAAATTCGCTAACTATAGACACATCCTCAGGTTTTAATGGATCATCCTCAACCCTTCTCACAGAACACATAAATAGAGGCCATCCTTTGTCTATATAACCCTTAAGTTGCAAGGCATTGATTACCTTGATCCCAGGTTCTCGAGGTATTCTCCTATATGACACCCTTTTTCCCGAAGGATATCTCAGTTCCACTTTCTGTGCATCACAGTCTATCCTAGCTTTGTACTTCCCAAGCCAATCCAATCCATCCCCAAAATGATGTCTAGGTTCGCTAAATTAAACTCTATTAGATCGGAAGGAAAGAAGCCCTCCCCTATTTTCAGCGAGACATTCAGGAATTTCTTAGAGCAATTAACAGTATCCCCAGACGGAATAATTATAGGCATAGAAATTGACTCAGACTCAACCAGTGCTAGAGTTCTAACAGTTGTATGGCCAATAAAAGACAAAGATGCGCCAGAATCGAACAATACTTTAACAGGAATTGAGTTAATAGAGAAAATACCAGTGACCACATCTCTACGAGCTTCTTCTTCACTAGCCGTCATAATATACAGCTTCCCTTTGCCCTTATTATCATTGTTATTGGTCACCTGATTCCCAGATGGTGCCTGGTTATTTGCATTATTTGGTGGTTTGGAATAATTAGAGTTCCCTGACCCATTGTAGGCATTTGCACCATTTCCATTCCCATTTCTAGGCTTGTCTCCATAGTTCCCTTTCTTCTGACCATTGGGGTTAACCTTGTTCTTCGAGTAGCACTCATACGCCCTATGCCCCAGTTTCCCACATTCACGACACTCCACTTTGTTACCCTCGCAATCTCTCCCAGGATGGTTATTTGGGCACTTCTTACACCTGTACACACGTTAAGGTCTGCGGTTGTTGGTGTTATTGTTGCGGTTATTGTTATTATGTTGAGTGTTGTTGTTGTTGGGTCCCTTACCAAAGTTTCGTTGGAAGGTTTGGTTGTTTTGGTTCCCCTGGTGCTTCTTTTCAAACCTTTGAACCTCGGGGTTTGGATTCTCCTTTCGTTTCTCCCCTTGTTTACCCCCTTCCTCTCGTTTCCTTATGGCATATAGGTGGGCAGCTTTGCCAAAGACATGGTCCAATGAGGTGAAAGTATCTCCCCCCAGTCTCCCCTGCAGGTCAAGGGTGAGTCCTAACTCAAAACGTGAGGCCTTAGCTTCCTCAGTAGGGGTAATTTCAGGAGCAAATCTCATCAACTCAATGAATTTGCGATAATACTCCTCAACAGTCAGGTTCCCTTGTTCTAGCATCATAAACTCCTGGGCTTTCTACTTCTTGAGGTATGGAGGGTAATACTTATCCCTCAAGGCTTTCTTAAAGGTTTCCCACCCAAAGCCAGGTTGTTTAAGGAGGTTGTCCTTAGCTTGGGTCCACCAAAAGTGAGCATCCCCCTGAAGGTAATAGCTTGCTAAGGGCACAGTCTTATCATCTGGACAGGAGAGGGTAAAGAACATCTTATCAAACTCCCCAACCCAGTTTTCCAGTTCCTCTGGCCCCCCTTTCCCATTCAGTATTGGTGGGTTCCTACGAGCAACTTTTTCAGACAAGTCCCCATCCCGGTTATGACCCTGGGCTAGGTTAGCTGTGATCTGCACTAGATCACGAATCGATTGCTCGACATTCAGAGAGGTATCAGGCGTGCCGCCTTGACGAACCATTCTGCGCTGAAAAATGATACAACGGTTGTTTCAGCGATATGCACATAGTCGTTTATTTATTTAACTACTACACATTGGCACATTTATAACACATCTTTATTGCGAACAATCATTAAGTCTCTATTGACTTGCAATATAAACATCTCTAACAAGACGTTACATCAACTAAAAGAATAAGACTGTGGTATTATTATTGAAAAAGGTAAAACTTATTGTTTCCAAGGAAAACATAATATGAATAAATAAAAGAATAAACGAATACTAATTTGCTACTTGGCATGCAAGCCTTTTCAAAACTGAAATAAACGAATAAAATAATATTTTAATCCTAATTATATAATCAAAAGAAACTAAGGACTATAATGGTGAGCTTCGTCATCTGAATTAGGATTTTCTATTCCTTCTTCCATGTCAGCTTCGTCCTCAGAAGACTCATCATCCTCTATAGGTTCATCTTCCTCCAGAGGTTCCTCCTCTAGAGGTTCTTCTTATATGGGCTCTTCTTCTGCTTCTTGGTCATTTTCCTCAATCGGATCCTCGTCAGCAGGCTCATTCTCATTAGGATCTCCCTCTTCTTCATTTCCATTAGGATCTCCCTCTTCTTCATTTCCCAAGTCGAGTATAGGTTCAGCATTATCTTCCCCAATCACTGCGGTGAATGTCCTATTATTCCCCTCATCATCGGAAATGTAGATAACAGTTCTGAGGTTTGGCGCTATGTGGTTCTCGGGTATGAACTCATCCTCAAAAGCTTGGTACCTAACTCTTTTTGCAGCTCTAAAGGACGCTTGCGGCTCAGATTTAACTCTAAGATTCTCAGAATTCACATTAATTCCCGAGCTTTCCCCCACATGATAGGTTCCTCGAACTAAAGGTGATGAGGTAGAGGGCTCCCAACTTCTTTTCTCACGAATTCTCCATTCATTTTCACAGTATTTAAGATCAATAATGAAATGTCCTACAGTAGGAAGGTATTGGTTCCAGTAAGTGTGTTTGACCCTATTAAAATTTCCATTTTCTGTCCATATATCCCCATATCTACGGTGTACGAAAAGGTAAGGTTCCTCCTTAGGGACATACTGCAGCATAAAATATATTTTCTCCATTTCAGTCTTTAGTCTAGTATCTCCCTGTAAGGTCCTATACTCCATAGCAGCTTTCATTTTATGGGCCCAGATGTCCCAATCTTCCGCTATTCGGTGTTTCATCAGGTGTTCCTTAGGACCTATGTCGTAAACCATCTACGAATTTAAAGAAGGAAAGTAGTCTAAGTTTTGTGAATTTAATTTTTTTTTTTTTTTAGGTATACATTATATATAAGCATATATAAGAGGTAAAACAATTAGGTTCAATTTTTAGAATCCCAAGTTCAAAATATTTATGACAGTTTATATGATTCTTTCCTAATATATTCGAAATAAGGTTTTAGTTCAATATCTTTTCTGAAACATCTTTGGAATATTATATTAATTCGAACTTTTATGCAATTAAAATATTTTTCTATCAAATTTTAGTGCCTTCAACCACTATCCTCGTACATCCTCCTACTCTATTCACATTTCAAAGATTCAAAAGAACCTTTCACCAATTCAATCAAGCAACTACACCATATTTCATATAATCAGACAAATAAAGGCAAGAAAGGCAGTACAAATAAAATCATTCCTATGATTTAATGCACGCAAAAGTAATCTATATGCTCTTATCCCATACTACCCATTCTAAAATCTTTTAAAACATCTTTTGAAAATAGGAACTTTTGGCTCTGATACCAGTTTTGTAACACCCCAAAAATCCATACACGTCTACGACTACGTTGCACCGACTTTGGGAGTGTTACCGCCGCGGTGAAACGCAAGGCAAGATAAAATCAAAACGTCAACAACTCCTTTATAAAAACTACATTGCAGCGGAAATAAAATGTTCACTTCAAATTACAACTCGGGAATCACCATAGACCCCTTTTTATTCAAACCATTAACTATTCATACTAATGGTTCTATAAGTTCAATAAAAACATTTAAAAGCTTATAACCCAGAAAATATCCCCCGTATGCCAAACTCATGCAGCAACACCAGCACACCTAGTCTGCTACCCATTGAAGCATCAATGGTTCATCACAGGTCAACAAACAACACAATAACACACAATCAGCTATGCTGAGTACATAGTAAAGCGGTAAGTGCATACAAAGCATAAACAGAATAATAAGGATCATTCCTAAACATGATACTACCATAGCATTACATTCTTTACTTTTTATTTGGTTGGCGTGAATGGGCACCGTCATCTTACTAGAATCATACGGGCTATCAATCCTTAATAGACAACTTGGTCTATTAGATGGAATGTAAATACGGTTTCGTTCCGTTCCACATCCATCACCTTAGTATGCATACCCCCAAGATCGTACGGAACCTTCCGCCTACTTGAGTTATCAAAGTTTATAAGGACACTACTGTCGTCACAGTAGGCCTGCGTAGGAGTGTAGAACAGGTCCCACACTCCCCCCATTGTTCATTACTTGTAGGGAGTCCAACTACAAGTTATCGCCAATATCCTTCTTAATAATATTCATTCATACAACATCGAACATATAATCGTTAAATTCTTAGGTACACTGCTCAAATTCTCTAATTAAGAAATCTCTTGCAACATCCTTGTTACAACAATAAATCATATGCTTTCAATCCAATTCTCATTTCATGCTTGTAATGCGATAGAACTACGCATACCAATAATAACTCATTCCAACTCACAAGTCATACAACAAGGAAATACATACAGATTTCCAATTGATTTCATGTTACCAAACAATCTCATCAATCATAATCAACCACAGTTCCCTATCATGGTTCTAGGTTCCAATATAACAATCACAGCCTAAACATGATACTAATATATCGAACTGAACTAGTACGCGTACGTACCTTGTAACGAAGAATCTTTGCTGCTTACTTAAACGTTCCGCTTATGAAATTGGGACCTAATCGAATAATAGAAATATTTCAGTACTAAATCCTTGGTACGATGACAATAAAAATCAGCTCAACTAACTATGTAAAATTTTAGTGTTTCGAACAATAAATGAACGCTCTTGTTGGTTAGACTTTTATTTCATAAACTTTATTGAACTAACATATTTATTACTTACTAATGAGGTGCTTATAAATCTGATTTTGTTTAACTTTTACACTACTTTGTTTACAATAACAAAACTTAACTAGATACCTATATAAGAACTATAAAATCAGATTTGAAGAACTAAACCAAAGTAAGAATTAGTAATATATAATAAATCTGATTTTGTTTAGTTCATAATATACTTTTATTTAAAATCACAAACTTAAACCAATGTACATAAGTATAATAAAAATAGAATTGAGACTTAAACATCCTCCTAAGAACTACTAATATAATTAAGAATTTGATTTTTCCTTTAACCTTTACTATACTTAGTTTACAAAACTAAGTCAAACCATTATATCCAAGTATTATAAAATCAAATTTGAGGAATAAAGTTATCTCAACAATTAAAGCATAATTATAATTCTGATTTTGTTTTAATAATTCTATGCTTTATTAATAATTACAAAACTTAATCAAAATACATAACAAAATCAGATTTAATAAATTGATTTGAAGAAGAAAAGAGAGGGGAAAAACCACCGAAAACCGTCGACGACCGACGCCGACGGAGCACCGGCGAGCCACGGACCTTTACCGCGCGGCACAACCCCGAACCCCTTGAGCTTCGTGTGCGACACCTCCGGCAGCGACGACAGGAACCACGACCCAGCCGCTGGATCACCGGCAGAACTCGCACAACCACGCGAGGTTCGACCCACCTTCGCGCGACTCCCACCAACGCTCGAACCACCAGACGCGACGCGAACCTCCACCGCAGCCTCGCGCGACACTTCCGGCAACGTCCACGAACAGCCGGCAACGATTGCCGCTAACCGACGCCGGCGAGGGGTTTCCAGATGCAGTGAAGAAGAAAGAAAGAAAGGTAGAGAAGAGAAGGAGGAAAGAAGAGATCTTGAGAGTGAAGAGAGGAAAAGAAAAAAAAAACGGCTGACTACGTGAATAGGGTTTTCAATCAATTTTTTTTTTCTCTTCCTTTTTATAGTATGAGAAACCTTAGTTTATTAGGATTCGTTTCCAAATCGAATTCTGACTTACTTAACGAAACCGAATTAAAATATAATTAGGTACCAAGGTAGGTTGTATATTTAAATTATAACTGTAGGCTTACCTAAACTATACTATACTTTACTTTCACTTCTACTTTATATTTTCTTATTTATAGCAAAATAACTCCAAAAATACGGAGTATTACACTTACAATATTAATTATGTGTCTTGTTCCATTTTTTAACAAAGTGCGTGGATGTTGCTTATGGTGAGAGACATCCAATGGTAGCTCGAGATTCAATGCCGGAGGAAGATGATGTCCTCCTTGGAAATGAGGTAAAAACATTATATATGTATATATTCATACATGGTTAAAGATTGAGCAACTACGACTCCAATTCATAATACTTAATATATTATACAATCGAGATTGAGATTGTTTGGTATTATGCGAGTGTAGGTATTAAGGCCTAATAAAACAAAGATCAAGGGAAGAAGGAAAGCAACTTCCCAACACAACCGTAAACCCTAAACCTTAAACCCTAAACCCTAAACCTTAAACCTTAAAGCCGAAAAATTTCTCATCGGGTATCCAATAAATTTCCATGATTCGTATATTTTCAGATATTCGTATAAATTTCCTTGAACCGTAAACCCTAAACCTTAAACCCTAAACCCGAAATATCCTAAAACAAAAAAACAGGATTAGTAACAATTAACAACTAATAAGTTAGAGAATTACTAAGTTATTAGGTCTAAGTGAGTAATTGATTAAGTGCTAAGTTACTATATAGTAGTTAACAAGTTTAGTAACTGTTTGATTAGGTGTAATCGTTTAATGATTGACCATAAGTGACTTTAACGTATATTTTTTAAGTATATACTCCATTGTAATAACACATAAACGCAATAAGCCAGTAGCCAATACTGTAAGTATTAGTTTAGTAACTTTACTCATTTATACAAATTGTTGTTATGTTCATTATTATTGTACAACATATGAACCTTCATTATTATCACGTAGGCCTCATATGAACGGTAGTTATAAACCTATAATTGTCATTTTTTATAATATTATAACATATCAAGGGTCGTTATACTAATTTATAACCAATAGAGTGATAATATTGTGTTTCTTTATAACATATTCATATTATACAGTGACAATATTGTGTTCAGCAACCATTCTTTATCAATTAAACGTTACGCCTCGATATTATTGGGCCATATACTATGGGCCACGACAAAATATTAAGCCCCAATATTGTGTTAATGAACAAAGATAGAGTGTTAAATTTTGATATTTTTGTGTTTTGTTACAATACAATATTCAGTTCCAAATGTATGTTGAGGTGAATTAAATATTATATTTGTCATAAGCAAATCATATAAAATAAACATTCTTAAATTTAATCAACATTTGAATTGTCTTAGATTAAGCAAACATTACAATTACTTAAAATTTGATGAAAAGTAAATGTTAGCAGCAAGTTAAATGGTGATGTGGCAAAAGCTGTTGGGTTTATTTTCAATTTCAATTTTTTGTTTTTTATTTTTAACCTCTATTAAAAGTTTTCATGTTCTTCTCTAAAGCTCCATCTCTGCATCCTCTCTTTCTTCCCCATAACTCATCTTCACCAGAACGCCATGTCTGCGAGAAAACAATATTCCTTCGGCTCTGGATGTTCCACGAATTCACGAAGGCTTTCCCAACCAAAAATGAAGTGTAATTGTGGGAATGATGCGGTGGTGCAAACGGTTAAGAATGGCCCTAATCTTGGTTCAAAGTTTTATGGATGTCCATTGTGGTCTGTAAGTTGCTCAATTTTTTTGTTTCATCAAAGTTCTGATATGGTTGGTAATTTTACCCAAAATTGTGAATTGTAGGATACTAAATGTGACATGTTCAAGCTGATTCATGAGGGTAGTGGTGTGGAGGAGCTTGAATTTCAACTTTTTGAGAAGGAAACCACCATATCAGAGATGGAGATGGTGCAGAAATTTAAAGAAGATAAGATTAAAAAGTTGCAATTGAAGAAGGCGGATTTGGAAGAAGATGTGCAGGGGTTGAAGGATGAACTGTGCCAATTGTGAATTGCCTTCACCAAATCTTCAGCAAACGAAAAAAATTTGTTCATGGCCCTTTGTGCATCTTGGATTGCATTTGCTATTATTGGGATCACGCAATGTATACGACAATTCCATCTTGCCTTAGCACACTACGAACCATTATAAAAAACCCAAAGGAAAATGTATCTGAGAAACAGTATTTGAAGCTTTGTTCATGGAGAAAAAAAGTGGAATAGAAACCATGGTTGGTCGCCAACCAAATTGGGAAGACATCATCGATGTGCATGATGTATTCCAAGTGTTCTTTCTTTGGAGTCTTGATCAATTGGAATATTGGGATGAAGATGAGCTTGTCCCCGAATGGGCAAAGTCTGTTATTGATCCTAAGCCAAATGTTGACATCTCACATGGCAACATCCATCTACTACGAGAGGCTCGTGTGCATGTCCTGATAGCTTCGTACACAGATGCATTTCATATATTCCATGTTGCAATCCCATTGTCTCATTTTGATATAGGTGTTTCGGTATTGGATAGGTTGGTAAACGAAAAAAATAGGGCACTCAATTGGTTCAGGGTTATGGGTGGTTTGGATGACCCAAATGTTTTTACACCTCACACTCCAATAATTGTATGGAGTGTTAGGGGGCTTCAAGACCTTCTTTCCTTCGACACTTTCAAATGATGGTGAACTTACACCAACCACATGTGATAGTATTGCTTGAGGCTAGGGTTTCATATTATCAGTTTGATGTGATCCACACGGATCTAGATACAACACTGACTTATACATGTGTTAGGGGAGCTGGGTTGAGAAGTGGTATTGTGCTAATGTGGTGTGAAACTAAGGTCCGAGCAAACAACACGGTTTCAGTTCTGGGGGGTAAGGCAAGACTACATGCAACAATTAGGGTAAAATTTTCAACTATTATTAATTTCGTATTACTATATTAATTTTAATTGTATGTAATTTGAGTGACATATTGTCTTTACTTTTAAGATTATGAGTTATATTTTAATTCTAACAATTTTTTTTCATAATTGTAGCCGACAGTTTAATGCAAGTCAGGGGTGGTGGAGGAAGAGTTCACAGCGAAATGGATAACGATGACATGTTCGTGGTATTTTGCGCGTCGGATTGCTTTCTTTTGTAATGATCTACCTAATGCAAGTGTAATTTTAAGTACCTCACTTAGCATTGTAATGGTTGTATGGATAATTTTAAGTACTTTCTATAATTATGGTTTTATGAATATGTGAACTAATCATTTCGTATTTAAAAAAATGAAGCATCGTATTGTGTTTATCGTTTCCTTTCCTCTATTTTGTCAACAACATATTGTGTTTCTGCATTGTCATATATTGTCAAAATTGATAGAAATGGTGTTCATGTTAACATTTTCCACGCATGCCTTTTTTCTTAATAACCCACGTCGTAAATTACTTATTAATGTGACATTCAAAAAGTGTTATTAGTAGTCAACGTTTAGATGTGAAAAAAGAACAAATATGCGTTAACTTCTAATCGTTTTGGGTAATTTATACTTGTTATAAGGTTTATTAGTACTCCCTCCGGTTCCTAAAGATCTTCCCTCTTTCCGTTTTAGTGCGTTTCCAAAAGATCTTCCCTCTTTTACTTTATTCCTTATTTGACAAATTTTTTCCCCTTCTTACCCTCTCATGTCACTATCATATGGTCCACCATTACACTATTAAATCAATTTTACTCCCTTTCTCTCTCCTACTTTACACCTTTTTATTTGTTTATTTTCCTTAACCCTCTCTCTCTCTCCTACTTTACCCACCCAAGACCCCACACAAATTGATCCTCCTTGGTATTTGTAGTAACAGTAACAAGGAAGATCTTTCGGAACCGGATGGAGTATATGTTAATTTTATTGGATGATAAGTCACACAAATTAAGAGTATACACTACTAGATATTGTTTTTCTTGAAGAAATGAAGGTTTTGGAGTATAAAAAACTGACAACCATTAATTAAGTTTTCTCTTGCATGTGTTTAGTGTAATTAGTATCGATTTGGTAACTAATGAAGGCATCGTATTGTGTTTGTCAACAACATATTGTGTTTCTGCATTGTCATGTATTGTCAAAATTGATTGAAATGGTGTTAATGTTAACATTTTCCACGCATGGCTTTTTTCTTACTAAACCACATCGTAAATTACTTATTAATGTGACATTAAAATAGTGTTATTAGTAGTCAATCATTTACATGTGCAAAAAAGAACAAATATGCGTTAACTTCTTTTTTTCCATTAACGTTCAAAATAATATTAAGTTTTCTCATGCATATGTTTAGTGTAATTAGTATCGGTTTGGTAACTACTGAAGGCATCGTATTCTGTTTGTCAACAACATATAGTGTTTCTGAATTGTCATGTATTGTCAAAATTGATAGAAATGGTGTTCATGTTAACATTTTCCCACGCATGCCTTTTTTCTTAATAAACCACGTCGTAAATTACTTAATAATGTGACATTAAAATAGTGTTATTAGTAGTCAATCATTTAGATGTGAAAAAAGAACAAATATGCGTTAACTTTTAATCGTTTTGGGTAATCTATACTTGTTATAATGTTTATTAGTATATGTATGATTTTATTGGATGATAAGTCACACAAATTAAGAGTATACACTACTAGAAATTGTTTTTCTTGAAGAAATGAAGGTTTTGGAGTATAAAAAACTGACAACCATTAATTAAGTTTTCTCATGCATGTGTTTAGTGTAATTAGTATCGATTTGGTAACTAATGAAGGCATCGTATTGTGTTTGTCAACAACATATTGTGTTTGTCAAAATTGATTGAAATGGTGTTCATGTTAACATTTTCCACGCATGGCTTTTTTCTTACTAAACCACGTCGTAAATTACTTATTAATGTGACACTAAAATAGTGTTATTAGTAGTCAATCATTTAGATGTGAAAAAAGAACAAATATGCGTTAACTATTAATCGTTTTGGGTAATTTGTACTTGTTATAAGGTTTATTAGTATATGTATGATTTTATTGGATGATAAGTCACACAAATTAAGAGTATACACTAATAGATATTGTTTTTCTTGAAGAAATGAAGGTTTTGGAGTATAAAAAACTGACAACCATTAATTAAGTTTTCTCATGCATGTGTTTAGTGTAATTAGTATCGATTTGGTAACTAATGAAGGCATCGTATTGTGTTTGTCAACAACATATTGTGTTTCTGCATTGTCATGTATTGTCAAAATTGATTGAAATGGTGTTAATGTTAACATTTTCCACGCATGGCTTTTTTCTTACTAAACCACGTCGTAAATTACTTATTAATGTGACATTAAAATAGTGTTATTAGTAGTCAATCATTTAGATGTGCAAAAAAGAACAAATATGCGTTAACTTCTTTTTTTCCATTAACGTTCAATATAATATTAAGTTTTCTCATGCATATGTTTAGTGTAATTAGTATCGGTTTGGTAACTACTGAAGGCATCGTATTCTGTTTGTCAACAACATATTGTGTTTCTGAATTGTCATGTATTGTCAAAATTGATAGAAATGGTGTTCATGTTAACATTTTCCACGCATGCCTTTTTTCTTAATAAACCACGTCGTAAATTACTTAATAATGTGACTTTAAAATAGTGTTATTAGTAGTCAATCATTTAGATGTGAAAAAAGAACAAATATGCGTTAACTTTTAATCGTTTTGGGTAATTTATACTTGTTATAAGGTTTATTAGTATATGTATGATTTTATTGGATGATAAGTCACACAAATTAAGAGTATACACTACTAGATATTGTTTTTCTTGAAGAAATGAAGGTTTTGGAGTATAAAAAACTGACAACCATTAATTAAGTTTTCTCATGCATGTGTTTAGTGTAATTAGTATCGATTTGGTAACTAATGAAGGCATCGTATTGTGTTTGTCAACAACATATTGTGTTTCTGCATTGTCATGTATTGTCAAAATTGATTGAAATGGTGTTCATGTTAACATTTTCCACGCATGGCTTTTTTCTTACTAAACCACGTCGTAAATTACTTATTAATGTGACATTAAAATAGTGTTATTAGTAGTCAATCATTTAGATGTGAAAAAAGAACAAATATGCGTTAACTATTAATCGTTTTGGGTAATTTATACTTGTTATAAGGTTTATTAGTATATGTATGATTTTATTGGATGATAAGTCACACAAATTAAGAGTATACACTACTAGAAATTGTTTTTCTTGAAGAAATGAAGGTTTTGGAGTATGAAAAACTGACAACCATTAATTAAGTTTTCTCATGCATGTGTTTAGTGTAATTAGTATCGATTTGGTTCTTAGTTCGGCCCATTATTATTTAACAAAAACACACTTATACATTTTTCCATTATTTTTATATCAATCAATCCCTAAATGTTCATCTCAATGTACTTACTATGATTGTTTCACATTCATGTGCAATTCACTATTATTTTTTAACATTTCTGTGCAAAAAATATAGCCTTGGTTTAATATTTTTGTCAAAAAAAAAGTAGTACAAGTTGAATATAATGGACTTGGTTTAATATTCCATTATTGGACCTCCTCCATTATGAAATTGTCGTCATAATATTGGATTATCTAAACACACCAAATGCAACTTGTATTGTAACTGAATTAAAGTATTCAATGTCTCCGTTAACCATTCTGGTTATTACCAACTGAAGAAGGGGGTTTGGTGCATCTCAACCGTATCACCGCCCATCCTCTTGGCATACCTTTGCTCGATACGTACGTCGAGTAGTTGCAGAGTTTCCACTACATGTTCAGTGTCTCCATAATACGCGGCTTTCAATGAGATAGGATCAAAGAGTACATTCATCCTATCGTAACTCTTCACTTCCTCAGTTTTGGTCGGGTCATGGTATGCGACCTTTACCATGGTGTGCTTCCTAATCACATCTTTCCGCCAACGACGGAGAATATATCTTTGGGGTATCTCCTTCACATTTAATGTGTCATACAATAAAATTAGATGACGACACATTATCCCATGGCATTATAGTAGCTTGCATTCACAACAAGCCTCGTTGGAATTCATATCCACCTTAACCTTATACTCTCTTTTATTATCCAATGGTACCTCCTCCCTTGTTGTCTTGCACACGACCCACAGTCGATCAATGAAAGTGTGCTCGAAAACATTTTCCTCAATCTCTTCTTTCTTCCTCCACTGCACATACAAGATCTTCAAGCATTCATTTTGAACTTCCTTGAACTTTGAATCTGTGTACACACGCTGAAACACGGCCTCGGCATTAAACTTTGACACTTTTCGCCTAACATATCTACTTGTGTTTGCATCAGCTTCTCTTTCAGAATTGGCTCTAGCTTCCATTGCACAACAATATTTCTCGACAAAATCACACAACCTTGTATTCTTGTGGACATAGCCGTCGAAAAAGCTATTGATGCTCTCCGACCTCTGCGTTGTTTTCATACCTGCCCAGAACAAGTGTTTCATGTACGCCGGAACCCACATTTTTCGCTCACGATAAAGGCCTACACACATTTAAATCATACCATGTTGGAAAATCATATCAGATTTATTCTCTAAGGGAAAGGTAGCAATTTTTCCAGAGATAAATAATACAACTACAGTAGTTTAGCAGGGATAAATAATACATCCCTCTTATCCTTTTAGCATAAAAGTTAAGGGTTGTACATAAAGGTTAGATGCAGTTTAGGGTTCAACGTTTCTATTTAAACAAATAAACAATCATATGCCCCAAGTGGTTTTCTTATATAACATTCAAAAGGTTTTTTTAAGTTAATAATTTCGCATTCATAAGTGATCATAAGTACATTGTAATACGTTCATAAAATAACTCCATCCTAAATTCCCTATTTGGCAGTGTTCCAATTATGGAACAACTAAGTTGTTCCTGCCAATTCTCCCACACAATTGATGCACATCAACCAATTAGGGAATACGTTCATAAAATAACTCCAACCAAAAGAACATGCCAACTCTCCCACCACAAATATGACAACCAAATCCTAACAATTACCATATTCCAATTATAAAACATCTAAAAATTAATATAGCACCTAAAACAAAAAATATATGACCATACCATAATACATTCATTAAACAAACATCTTACCGGCAAGCCAAGTATCACTTCCAAGGTCGAACTTTGCAATAGCATCTCCCCAACTCTTCTCAAATTCTTCGTCATTCAAACTATCATAGATTGCATTGTGCAATGCGACCTTAATGTCTTGATACTTAGTATACATACCTAGCTTTGAACTAAATTTTGTCAAAATATGCCATAAACACCATCTATGCCAAGTGTCCGGCATACAGTTCGCCAATGCTCTCCTCATAGCAGCATCTTGGTCAGTTAGAAACCCACTAGGAGCTTTGCCATTCATGGACATCAACCATGTTCTAAACACCCACTCGTAAGTCTCCGTTGTCTCATGAGATACAAGTGCACAACCTAGCAAAATAGTTTCCCCATGATGATTGACACCGACAAAATTAGCAAAGGGCAAGTCATAGTCGTTTGTCAAGTAGGTGGCATCGAAGCATACTACATCCCCAAATTCTTCATAAGCTGCTCTACTTCTTGCATCTACCCATAAAACATCTTTTAAATACCCAAATTCATCTAGACGATGCATATGGAAGAAATTTTGATTGTCTTCCGTCATTTTACTAAAATACGACAACATCGCATTAGCATCGCCTTCTCCTAGCTTAAGTCGGCGTTCCTTTGCCAAAACATTACGCAGATCTCTCTCTGTTACGGCCAAGTTATCCAACCCATTGTTGTCCATTGCAAGACTACGATGAATCTTCGACACCGAAACCCCAACAGCAGTGTCGTTAAACAATCTTCTTCTAACAGTAGTATTCACTTCTTGTCTCCGATACTTACTTATGTACCTTACCTTGCGGGGGGTCGGGTTATGGTTTAAATGCTCTAGGACAACCTTCTTAACTACCCATTCATTCTCCTCATTCACGCTTGCAAACATCATAACAGGGCATTCACATTTCTTGGTCTTCCTCGAAGACACTTCTACCCCTTTACTACCAACAGCAATCCTCTTACCTTTTATAGAACGGCGGATGTCTACTCTACCATGGCACTCACACGTCCATGTGTAGTTACACCTAACCTTTTCCATACCACACTTCTTAAAAGATCCACCAGCCCTTACTACACCAAATCCAGTGTCCTTCCCATAGTTCTCAAAGCAAGCTTCAACTTCTTCCCACGTACCAAAAACCATGCCAACCCTTGGAGCTTTCGTCTCCTTATCTACGACACCCTGGGATGGTGTCCCCAACATCCCACCTTCAATCGCTTCTTCATAAACTTCATCCACATCCTCCACCAACATATCAGAAGACACCACACCCTATCACACATTTAACCATCACCCAAAATATCATGAACTAGAAATACAACAGCATGTGAACACAAACACAATACCAAGTGATATGTTTATACCTCAAGGTTGTTCAATATGTTTTTCCTCTCAAAAAAAAAAAAAAAGGTTGTTCAATATCTTCTAAATCATACTTGTAATGGTCTACTCTACTACTTTGTGCTATGAGTCAATTGTAGTAATCATAAACACAATAGCATATAACACAAACACAATACCAAGTTAAATACTTTTACTTGTAATTTTTAGTCTTCAAATCAACCAACTCACAACAAATACCATACCTACCTGAACAAAAATGAATTCAAATATTTCTATAATTACTTTGCCGTTTGATGCAATTAGTATTAATATTACAAAACATATCTCCAATCACAAACACAACATTGATTCACATAATTTAACTAATTACTTATTATTTTATCAAAGCTGCACCTTTTTACTTTCAACATCAATTCACAATGTATGCCCTAATACTTTGCTATTAAATTTCCACCACATTTAATAGCCCTACATTTATTAACCCTAATCTTTGCACTCAATTTTGTGCCATATTTAATACACAAAAGTTCAATTACACCACACTGTTCTATTGTACCTGTATTGCATTGTTCAGCAACATTTATTAACCCTAATATTTGCAATCAATTTTGTGCCATATTTAATACAAAAAAGTTCAATTACACCACACTGTTCTATTATACCTGTATTGCATTGTTCATCTCTGAATTATCTGATTTTTGATTCTTCTCCCAACTCTCCACCTCCATGAAAGCCCAGTTGTCTTCTCCAAATTTCCGCAATATCGGCAAAACCACAACAATGGGGAGACCTTTTTTCCACAATTCAACAACACTTAATTTCCCACTTCATTTTGGTTTTTATATCTCCCCTTAATTTGCATAAAGTGAACGTAAGAAATTTTGTTCACCTGCCTTCTGTTGTCAAGTCAATTGTAGTAGAGGATAGAGAGAGGGGAAGTCACTTTTTCCCATCCCCTTCCATTCCCCTTCCATTCCCTTTCTCAAATTCAAAAAGTTCAATATAATATGTTTTTTGAATTTAATACATTATTTTTGTACTTACAGCTTTTCACAACATTACTTTTTCAATTTTATAATATGGATTTATCAGGACTCCATATCAAGCAACTATCACGATTTTCTGCAACAGAAAAACAGTTTACCAGGAGTAATAAAATTGAAACATGCTGCAAAGTTTGGTTCAAGAATCCTAAATTCAGTTCCCGAGAAATCTAGAACAACTACAAATCAACTTGACCTTACAGAAGTTCAACGTCACCTGCGAAAAATTTGTACTTGGATTATACCTTTATCAATATTTTCAGTAACAAAAGTACACTCATCACCAGGTTGAATGCTATTAGACTTTCTAAATTCTTTCCACCCATTTGCCAAAACCGCAAGGCCTTCCTTCCGATGATATATAACTGGCCAAAGTCTTCCGCCTGGATCTCGAAGTACTACCAAATTCTGTCCCAACTTTTCACCTTGTTTGTATACATTTAAAGGTAAAGGCTTTGGTAACACCTGCATAAGAATAATGGGTTAATACTGAAAGCGGAAACACAAATATGGAAACCAAAAATGTTACTTGGACTCTTCATATATATACCAGTGCCAGATCCTCGGCACTCCAGCATGAGCATGAACATTTCAACACTTCATTTAGGGTTAAAATAGTAAAAACATTTCATAAAATAGCCGAGTCGTATACTTGAGTATAGACTCGTGCTGGACACAAGCATCCTAGTCCAAGTAACATAGGTTATAAGTTGAAATTGTGCAACAGAAGAAGAATCCTGGCAGCAAAATAACGAAGAACAAGAACAGGAACACGACAGAAGCTTATCGAAGGTCTGAATTTAAATAACACAATACTTCAACATGATTTACTAGCATAAAAAATCAACAAATTATTAGTTTATTACTACAGGCATAAGGGATAAGGATTACGCTTATGAGATGTCAGAAGTCAGAACATACAAGGTATGGTTCACTGTGTTTCTGTACTGGATATGTTATTTTGAAGCTTGCTGCAGATGAAGAAACACATAAATCAGGTGCTTCTGGATTCACAGTCATATCTCTCTGACCTTTGTCTTCTTCCATAGAAGTAGAACGCCGACCAAGAGTTTCATTCCTAAGCTTGCGATCCTTCTCAATGGAAGACAGGATTGCACTAGTGCACAAAAGATTATCAGCTACTGAATTAACATAAACGTTTCCACCAGAATTAGGTTCTTGCTTGCCTATCTTCGTCCTTCCACCTGATCAAGAGAATAACTCAATTAACACATATGTAAATAAGAAGAATAAGAACATTTAAATATAACCAGTGCCAATAAGAGTATACTTGCAACATTCGTTATTTCACAGTTTTCGACACACAACTTTAATTTGATCATTGATATCTTTATTTGCATATACTATAAAATTTATAAGAACTTAATATTTTAAAAACATGTTGAGGCAAATTTAACAAAATCTCACAGTTTATCATCTGAAAAACAAATGTTGCAAATAATAAAAAACGGAGTGAGGAGGCTCACAGGAATATGCTGGAGCGGAAACCCCATATGGAGGCGATGCAATAGACTTAATTGGCATGCTAACGTTCAAAGGCATGGGATCCGTCGAAACAGTGTTGTTTAGAGTCTCTGCACGTTCCTTTGTTAACCAGTCTGCTTCATCTATGAAAGAAGCCAATGAGATAAGAAATGAAATGAAATTCACAAAATCAAACTTCAGCTATAAGCCTACAATTATCTCACAGAAATAAAAAGGTCAATGAACTAACTTGAGATTTCAGAACTCCTTTTACCAGCATCTTCTTTCATTTCAGGCATCTCAAAAACAGACAGATCAAACAGATCACTTCTATCATCTTCTCTAGTAAAACACACGTCTCTGTTAGTCATGAAGTATGACTCTACAAGAAAATCTGTTGTAGGAGCCAATTTAGGCCGTTTATTAGAAATGTCTTCCCTTGGGACGTTTACTATTTTTATCTCAGGTGCATTTTTCACATTCTGCAAATGATCCTTCTTTCGATTGACATCAATATTAGGCGGACCAGGATCTGATCTGCTAAGTTTCTCTCGCGTGTTCTGATAGTTCTTTGCACTGAAAAGCACAGGCTTCTCACACCCACTTCTACCAAAGATTTCAACAAGAAAATGTGATCCTTTGAAATGATGGAATACCAGAAAATCACCCAGTTCAATGCTATGATCCACTGAGAATTCATGCCATCCATTTTGAAAGGCAAGCGAGCCATTTACATTACACAGGTCCACTTTCCATTTTTGTCCGGTTGAATCCTCAAGATAAGTGCTTTGGCCTTCCAGTGCTTTAACAGTGTTGGCAAATTGTGGAGGTACGATCTGAATGTATCAGGACTATTTAGATATTCATTTTGTGCTAAACAACTCATCGGAAGATTTTAACCAAGTCAATCAAAAGTTAAAAGAAGAATGTCATACCAGTACTTCAGAGAAATGGTTGCCAAACATGACTTTGAAGAATGAGGAAACTATTGGGTAAGGATCGAGCTTGGTTCTATGGAGTGTTAAACAACTACGAGAGCACTCTGCACATGCCTCCATCTTGGTACCCAAGCAATGCAAGTGCAGACTGTAAGAGCCAAATTTTTGTTAGCCGTCAGCAACTTAAAATGTCACATAAACAAATAAAGTTCGGCTATTTACAGAACTGTTCTCCACATATTACCATTCTCATGTCTCTTGTCTCTTGTCTAATATGTTCCCTAATTGTAATTTAGAGTGAGGCTATATAGAAAGATGTTCACGGGTGAACATGCGAGAGGCAAATTAGTAAATCAACTAGGTAGCATTCCATTCAAGTGTTTTGACTTATTATAGTACCTTATAAGCGTATAGTTCTGTTTGTTTTGATATGCTATAAAAAAAAGTTCCAATAAGTTTTGAGTAAGTTAAAAAGCAACCAAATAGATCGCACCCTTATAATGTCCCCACTCCAATTAATTTCTCTTCATTATGATCTTGTTCTCTATCTAGCATTACATTCACTCATCAAATCAATTACAAAGCTGGCCTGGAGCACTAGAATCACCTGACATGGTGGAAAAACTTCACTTAAGAATCTATAGGAAGTTATATTCCAAAGGTGAAACTGGAAAATCAGTAACTAAAGCACTTAGCTTGCATAGAGAGCTCTATGCAGACTAACCCTTTTAACCATACAAAAAATGTAGTAATTTAACCCCTCCATCTTTAGATACTTGCTACACTATCGCGATTCGCGGGCAAAAGAATTCAGAGGAGGAAAAGTGTGGTGGTCTGGGTAGGGGCTATAACTTTATCAAATATTACGACGGAGAGATAATAGGTAGAAAAAGGACAAGCATAAAGGAAATATAAATACTTTTATGCCATGAATATGATTATCATATAAGAAAATGTAGCGGGTATGGAATATGTCGTATCGTGTAAAAAAAATGGAAGGACTACAAACTAACATTAATCATTCAAGGTATATACCAATTACCATCACATCAAGATTTCTTTAATACTCCCTTGAGTTTATAAGTTGCAAAAATCAAATTGTGCCACTATCCTATAACCGGAACCCTAATTACTGTATTAGTTACATCCACACATATGCTACTTAAAAAACTTTAGATGGAAAGAATTATGCAATATTTTTGTTATTCCACAATCATAATTTACATGCTTTTCTCAATTTGCTAATTCACAAGAAGCAAGAAAGCCAACTGAGAAGAAGAAAGAAAAACGTACTCAACAGCAGAGATTATCAGATGGTAGATCCTTAGATGGATGAAGGATGAGAGACGTGCCACATGGGTTGCGTTTGCATTAGAGTTTATAGGTAATCTCTACTTCTTTTTGAAGGTTTATGCATTAGAGTTTCATCAATCTTTTTATTTTTGATCTCTTCGGATTAACAGAATTTTAACACTTCACAAGTTCACACACATAGGGAAAGTAAATCACACTTAAGTCGTTAGGGCTGAAGTCTTGCAGTCAATAGATTTTTCAAAGGAGTGATCTTTTTTGGGGGGTTACATCTTACATGGGCAGGTCTCACTAAGTCAAATAATAATTTAGTCTATAGTATGAATGTATTCAATCCACGTCTGTTTGAACTTAGAAGACAGATGGAGGATTTAATACTTGAATATTTTATACTCCCTCCGTCCCACAATATAGTGCTTGCATTCCATTTTGGGTATCCCAAAATGTTGTTCTTGTTTCTATCTTTTAATTCCACAATTCCCATTGATTTGCCTAAAAAACTATGCAACCATCGTTTATTTGCTCCTTGGAAATAGTTTTTTACTTTGTTTATTGAACCAAAGGGTTGAATTAGTCATATATTTAATGATCTTTCACCCATTATTAACCATTCTCTCTCCTAAAATCAGTTTTTTTTTCCCACAACATTAATTGTTTATCATTCATGTTCCACTTTCCTTAATTCTCGTAAAAAATGAGAAATAAGCACTATATTATGGGACGGAGAGAGTAGTACTCTAGCCATCAGTGCTCACTTTTTTTTTTGGGTGTTCTTGAATATTGCACCTATTTTTTTTAGGGTTACAATAACTACAATCCTAACTCCTAAGGGTTGTGCTTAAAAAATAGCAAATTCCTATATTTGATGTTTGTTTAGTCTTTCAAAAGAATCTAAGTAAAGCCAACTTGAACATGCTTATTTAATGAGTAGACTCAACTACTGAACTACTCAAGTACGTAATCAAAAAATTAATTCAACATAGTGCAATTAGATAGTATTAAATGCTTAAAGGCTTAGAATTTCAAAGATTATTTAATGGAGCTTTCTTTTTTATAAGAATATATAAGGAGTTATTAATGCTTAAATACAGCCCTAAAGGTTGTATTCAGCATTTGTCTTTTTTTTATATCAATTTACTTGAACTAAATTATCTTTAATTTCTGCATAAACTTTCCAAAATACCTCTAAAATATGTGCCCCTATTTATTATTTTACACCATTCCAAGGAACAATCATTGTTTTTTTATTTTTTAAAAAGAAAATATAAATAAAGGAATAGTTCCAATTTCTTAACTTTTTTTTTGATAAATCCTACTACTCCTTCCATTTTCCTTAATTACCGTGAAAAATAAGAAGTAAGCCCTACATTATGAGACAAATTGAGTATCAATTAATAAACTTTTTTTTTTTTGACAGGAAACCTTAATACATTCATTCCTTCATAATATCAGATATTACATACTGCAGTACAGGGGTTGGGGTTTCTTCCACCCAAACTCTCATTTCATCATACTCACTACTAAGTTTTGCTAGACTATGGGCTACAAAGTTTGCTTTCCTATTAACATGACAGATAGAGAAGGAATTACATGATTGTTGGAGTACATAAATGTCCTGTAGAACTTTCCCCAATGCTGTAGCTTCCTTGCGCTTCACTTTCACCGCCTGAGCTACTTTCATACAATCAGTCTCCACTACAAGTACTCGTAGCCCCGCCTCCACAGCAACTTGAATACCATGTCTCAAAGCCATTGCTTCAGCAACGTCCGGGTCACACCACTCCTGTTTCTGCCAGCAAGTTGCTAGCATAACATCACCTTCCTCATCCCTCACCACCGCTCCAAGACCCACTACTCCCTCACTCAACATTGCCGCATCACTATTCAGCTTAAAGCTGCCCACAGGTGGTGGTTGCCATCTTTCATTTCCTTGTGAAAGTGACATTCCCCTTTTTTCTACCTCCAACACCTTTTCATACTCACCAACTAGACGGAGCGCCTTGTTCACACAATCCATACCATCTCGCTTCTTTTTATTAAAAACCCAGTTGTTGCGCTCAATCCAAATCGACCACACTATAGCCCAAAAAATATTCCACCACACTTTATCCTTGCATACATACCTCAAAGAGAGAACCCACTCAAGAAAAGTACTCCCAGTAAAATGCTTTGAGTTCAGTCTAAGAGGAGAAAGATACCACTGTTGTGCAGCTTCTTCACAGAAAATCAACATATGGGCTACGGTTTCGTTCTGCTCACCACACCTTGGACATATTGTATCAATTTCTACTCCTCTCTTGCTCAGGTTGTCATTAACCGGGACACCATCGAGCAGAGCTCGCCATCCCAAGCTTCGGATTTTTGGGGGAAGCTTGGCATGCCATAAACTCGTCCAAATAGCTTCAATTTCACTATGTGAATGCGAGCATTCCCCACTCCTATCTTCTTGCAGTGCGTAATAGTAAGCACTCCGTACCGTGAACTCTCCACTCTTTGAAAATCTCCATGCCCACTGGTCCCCTTGTTGAAAAAGAGGAATGCTGATTTTAATAATTTCATTTGTTTCCCAAAAAGACAAAGAGTCCTGAAGAGCACTTAAATCCCACTTTCCATGCTTAATTAAATCACGCACCCAATACAACCCTCCTTCTGTAACCTGATTTCGAGTTAGTAGGCGACCCTCAGGTAGACCAGGAATCCACGGATCGTTCCAGATACATGTTGCTGCCCCATCTCCAATAAGCCTTCGTGCACCCTTCATAACAAGAGATTTTGCAGCCAGAATTGATCTCCATGTATAGCTTATATTGCCCTTCACCTTTGCTTCAAAAAAAGAGTGGTTTGGGAAGTATTTACCTTTCATAACCTTAGCCATCAAAGAGTCGGGATTGGTGAGCACTCTCCACCCTTGTTTAGCCAACAGAGCCTTATTAAAGACTTGTAAATTTCGAAAACCGAGGCCCCCCTCCTTCTTTGATCTACATAAAACATTCCAAGCTATCCAAGGGATTTTCCTCTCACTTCCTTTTTGACCCCAATAAAAGGATCGACACATACCTTCAATTTCTTTCAAAAGATTTTGAGGTAGTAGGAAACATTGCATTGAATACATCGGAATTGCTTGAGCTATGGCCTTAATTAAAATTTCCCTCCCCGCATGAGAGAGGAAACCTCCCTTCCATCCTTTAAGCTTCTTCCAGATTCTATCCTGAATAGTTTCAAAACCTGTTTTTTGGAGACTCCTATGTAGGTAGGAAGCCCCAAATATTTTTCATGTTCCTCAACTGCCTTAAACTGCAACTTCGCCTGAAGCATATTTTTCTTCTCAAGCTCAATATTTCGGCTAAAGGAAACTTCGGATTTTTCCATATTCAGTTTTTGTCCGGAAGCTGCCTCATAGATAGTAAGAAGATCAAGGACAGTTTCAATCTCCTCCTCATTTGCCCAAACAAAAAGTAAGCTATCATCTGCAAAAAATAAATGTGAAATTGGCTCCACTTTTTGTCCAATTTTGATTCCATGAATAGCTTTCCTCTCCTCCGCTTCGCGTAACAGAACAGATAGGCCCTCTGCACAAATTATAAATAAAAATGGGGAGAGAGGGTCTCCTTGCCGGAGACCTCGGGATGGAGTGAAACTCTTAGAGGGTTGTCCATTTATCAAAATCGAAAAAGAGGGTGAAGTGACACATTTCATGATCAAAGCAACAAAAGCATCCGGGAAACCCAACTTTAACATCATTTTCTCTAGAAAAACCCACTCTACTCTATCATAAGCCTTACTCATATCAAGTTTAAGAGCTAGACTCCCTTTAACCCCCTTTTTCTTCTTCCTCAGATAATGAAAGCACTCATAAGCCACAAGAATATTATCAGTTATTAAACGTCCAGGAACAAAACCACTCCGCGACTCATGTATAATAAAAGGAAGAACTTGTTTGAGCCTATTAGCAAGCACTTTAGCACAAAGCTTATACATGACATTACACAAACTAATAGGTCTATATTCGACAGGGGATACGCATCTCTTTTTCTTTGGTATAAGGGCAATATAAGTATGGTTTAAATCACTCACTGTGCCACCCTTATTGAGGAACTCTAGAACTCTACCCACTACATCTTTCCCTACTATCCCCCAATATTTTTGAAAAAACAAAGCTGACATACCATCTGGTCCTGGGGCCTTCGTAGGGTGCATTTGATCAAGAGCTACCTTCACTTCCTCCCCAGTGAACTCACCCCCCAAAATTGCAGCATGTTCCAAAGTAACCATGTTTTTAACCTTATCTAGTACTGGGTATGGATCCACATGATTACTGGAGGTAAACAAATCATCAAAAAAATGGACAAACACATCTGCAATCTCTTCTTCTTTTTCAAACACATTTCCGGCTCGATCTTCAATCTGCACAATTGTATTCCTTTCCATTCTCTGCTGGGCTTTGGCATGAAAAAAACTAGTATTTTTGTCCCCATTTGTTAGCCACTCTTGCCTACTCCTTTGCTTCCAATAAACTTCCTCCCTCTTCTCTAACTCATCCACTCTTGCATCCACCATTCTCATCTCCGCAACAACCCCTTCAGTTTGCTCTTCCTGCATAAGACTCTCCATCCTAGCTCGACATTCTCTAATCTCACGAGCAACACTGCCAAAAACTTCACGGCCCCATTTACTTAACTTGCTTGCAGTATGCGTGATATTGAGTTTGACACAATCTCCCTCTTGCCACGCTTTTTTTATCACCTCCTCACAAGCCTCCTCCCTCAGCCACATCTCCTCAAATCTAAACAGTTTCTTTTTTTTTTTTCTCTTGTCCACTGTTGTAACAAGCCCTGCAATATTTATTAGTATTGGTAAGTGATCAGACTTACGCTTGGTAAGGTGAGAAACAAAAGCTCCTGGGTGTAGGTTCCTCCATCTGGTATTTGCAATATATCTATCCAATCTCTCTTGGATATTTGCTTCACCTCCCCTATTATTGTTCCACGTGAAACCATAACCCACATACCCCAAATCACTTAAATCATGATCGTCCATCACTTCTCTAAGAATATGTGCTTCAGTACAGTCAAACCCATTTCCTCCTTTTTTTTCCTCTGATGACAGAACAATGTTAAAATCGCCGCCACACAACCACGGCAACGAATCATCGTCACCCAACCTTCTTAAGAGCGCACCTGTCAAATGCTTACTTTCCTCGTCGGGATACCCATACACACCTGTGAAACGCCATACTTCATTTCCCTCCTCAAGAATCTCTACATCAATATGATTAAGAGAAAAAGAGAGGACCTTAACCTCGGGAGCTGGTCTCCATAACAAAGCGATACCACCACTTCGTTTTTGGCCATCACCACTACAACTCATTGCCACCATATTCTGCATTCGAACCTTACGCTTAATCTCCTCCATCTCAGCAGCTTTTAATTTGGTTTCCGAAAGAAAAACCAAATGGGGATTCTCTAAGGTTATAAACCTCTTGAGTGCATTAACTGCCCTTGGGCTCCCCAACCCACGACAGTTCCAAGAAAAGATTTTTATCATTGTTCACCAAGAGCCCAAGTCGTGGGGCCCGCCACGGTATGAACTGTATCCATACATGTCTTCTTTATTTTTGCCACGACATCATCTGCTTCATCTTCACTCTCAGCTACTTCTCTGTCACTCACCCCTCTTTTTTCTCCTGAATGCTTCATTGAAACAGTAGGATTTGCTCCTATTGTGCGGTGAGCTCGCTTCCATTTCCTTCCACTTATTTGTTGTCTTTCCATAACCTCATTCCCTCCTTCCATCTGGTTTTCTTTATCCTCACTCTCCCCTATTATGACATTAGTATTCTCCACCTGAAGGACACAAAGGTCCTCTTGTGCTTCATTGTTTGATAGTGAAACTGCACCCAACTTTTCTACCACTTTCTCTACCTTACCCCCACTGGGTGGTTTCACAACAAATAATTTTCTCCTACATGACCCTTCTGCCACATCATGTTCCTCCCTACGGTCCTCTTTCCCCTTCCATGGCGAAGCTTTAATCCATGATCCCACTTTTCTAACCGGTGTATGATCCCCAAAAGTCTCTTTACACTCTCGTTCCCCATGCCCTAATTTTCCGCAAATATAACAGAATAAAGGAAGCCGCTCATACTTTACCCGCACTTTCATGCTATCTCTTCCACGCATTTTCAAATTAATTAAGTCTTTTAAAGGGTTCCTAACATCCACTACCACACGAACTCTTACTGATCTATCAATAGTGAATTCATTTGACTTATCAATTTTCACAAAAGTGCCTATCTTTCCAGCCAAAGATTGAACATTTGCATCATTTCCACGTCCCTTAAATGGTAAATTGTAGAAACGAGTCCATAGAGGGAGGGAATGTAACTCGAGTTCAGAGGGTTTACCGTCGGCATGGATGCTACTGAAACATAGGATATGTCGATCAAAATGCCATGGCTGGCCGTCAAGAACTCGCGCCTTATCCCTCCAATGGTAAAACTGAAAGGAGAAAATATTGTCTTCAATGCGTCGCGCGTCCATACCATGCACAGGATTCCATACCTTTTTCAAAGTATCCATGAGGGCATTAGAATTAGCCGGCTTATTGGACCATAACTTCCCTATCAGCATTAGGGCAGTTTTGTCCTCGTCATCCCCTGCATCATCCACAGTCCATTCCACTGAGTCAGCGTCCTCCTCACCATCCTTTCTCTCCTTTATTGATACGATTTCTGCTTGATCTTCTGTACTCATGACAAAGATTCACGCCCAAATCTCAAGAAATCTTGAGAAAACACCTACTATAGGACGAAATCTAGTATGCCTAGAAAAACCCTCGGAAGGAAGTTACCTAGAGGGAAGTTACCTCACCATTTCCCTATTTGTTATCAATTAATTAACTTTAGGTACTAACAAAACACTTTTCAATACCGATTCAAATTTATATAAAGTAGTTTTATTAAAGCACTTTATAGCACTACTATAAATACATCTAGCAGCAATTGAACATTTTCTAGTACCAGCAACACACTTTCTGATACCAATACAAAAATTTATAATAAAGGTACCATTAAAATATTTATTAGCATGCCAAAAGTATTTGTTATAAATGAAACGATATTTTGGCTCTGTAACCATCGTAATAATTTATCGTACTTACAAAGAATTCCTAAAAAATAGGATAAAGGAATGAAATTGAAAAGTGTTTGATCTCAATTATAATAATCGTAGTTTTGTTGCATAAGAGTTTTAGTTGTTTCAATTTGAGATGTATTTCATCCGTTTCTTGATACTTGCAACTATTTGACCTTTGCTCAATTTTTTATTTTAATTTTTACAGATTAGGGTTTCATTGATAATAGAAAGCCACGACACTTACAAATATTTCCTAAGAAATCTAAAATTCCAATACAAACACATAACACCTTAGAACTAATTACATCGCTGTAAACACAGATTTTAGATCTGCAAGAAAGTCAAAATATGTGAACAAAATAATATTTTATTAATCTTTGTAATTTTGGGTTACAACCTCTAATGATTTGATCCTCTTATACAATCTCCACGAATGGTTTGACTTCCTTGAATTGATGTGACTTGGCTGGTAGAGAAAATTTGAGAGATTTATATTTTTGTCTTCTGTTTTCTCCTTCTGGCGCTGGAGTCTGATTTCTTCTCCTCTCCCTAAATGAAGAGTGTGCAACTCTATTTATAGAGCTTTCTAGGGTTTAGGGTTTCTGAATAGTTCCCCTCTCTTGGCCGTCATCATTTAAATGGCCCATTTCTTATTATTGGACTTTGACCATGCATTATAAATGATAATCAATTAAAATAGACCAAATATACTCATAGGCCCAAATTAGTTAATTTTACTTATCATTTATATTTTTTTATAAAAGTCCATAATATTGACTTTAATGAGTCGAAATGATGATGTGGCATTTAATAAAATTTTCGTGCCTACAAATTGCCCCCTCGAGACTGTATCACGTACACGATTTGAGTGTTTAAGCGTGATCGAGTCTCGATATATTTTTTTTTACCATCAAAAAAAAATTTGTGTTGGCTTCATTTTGTTTGAAACAAAATGGCTTTTGATAATAATGGATCAAAACACCATGTTGCAGCCGTAATAACCCAAGACAATATGCTGTTATACTTCAAACTATGACTTCTTCTTTTTCTTTTTCTTTTATAATCCATATGCTTGGCAAGTGATTGTTGAACTTCACGAGTTGGCTTATGGCTGGACTTTGCTCTCCATCTTATTAGATAAACATGAGAGATAACATACCCACGGAACCCTCAACATATTCTGCAGATAAGTTTGGTCGTGTGCATATTTCGGGGAATATTCCTATCTCATGGTAAATGGTTATATATAACCACGAGATATTTGAGGAACTTTAATCATTCAGGAGGTTGCAGTGCCAATAAGAGGAGCACTTGAAGGCTCAAGGCGTGCCGTCATCTTCTTCGGAAGCCAAAACGTGCAATTTTCTAGTGAACCCGAATCAACGTCGCATGCAAGGAGACCATAAGAAGCCGCCATTTTCTTGAGACCTTGACACCATGAAGGAGATGAGCTCATCAAAGAGCTGAGATGAACCGCCTTTGACGCCTCGAGATGACGGAGGAAGAGCCATCATAGTTTTGATGTTTTGCCGCAACGTAACCATGGAGATGCACTTATCTCTTCATTTATTTTCTTTGTTCTCCATTTTTTTTTTTTTGCAGGTTTGTACTCCTCTGGTATTGATGATTGATCTACCCAACTTTTGGTACCGTGAAATTGAAGCCGAGCCATGCCCATGCCTTGACACATTGACATAGCAATTTCAAGCCGGGACGCCTTTCGCGGAGGCCGACGTGGTGGACCTGAAGCAAGGAGCAAGAGGGCATGAAGTCAATGCCATACTTTCCCAGCCATTGACATCATATTCGCACTATTCCCGGAGCCTTCTTGATGCCATTAGCCATAGTTGAACTACTCCCAGAGTGGTGGTGCCAAAGCCGACATCGTTCGCGAGCCATTAACGCCATACTCGCATCAATCCTGTTTCCCGGAGCCTTGAAGCCATAACCGAACTTACTCTTGGAAGTCGCGGTGTTTGTTGTACAAGCCATAGCCCCATAGACCGACCGAAGCCAAAGCCGAAGCCGACAGCGTTCGCGAGCCATCATTCCCAATCTCTTGGAGGAGAAGCCAAAACAGTCCGGATGCCCTTCTTGACTCTATAACCAAGTAAATTAAGGAGCCTTCTTGACAACATACCCGACCTTGTTGCCCAAGGAAACCGTCGCATCACACTCTTGAGTTTCCCGTTACTACTTACTAGAAGGAGAAGGTAGTTTTTTTTCCACCACCCCTTTTTCTTGTATCTGTATCTTTTTTTTTTCGGTTTGTTAGATACTGAGAGAAGGAATTTGGTTTGTGATGTTCGGAGTTTAGGTACTTTATGAGCTTTGTGACGTATTTTGGAAATGAAGTAGAAATTTTGGTGTTTTATTTGGGCTTTTTGTTGGAGTTTTGTTTCGTAGCTCTGTTTTTTAAAGCTTAACAGTAGCTTGTAGGCTGTAGCTTGGTTGGGTATTAAAAGGAGGAAGAAACATGAAAGTATCATACTACATGATAATGTGATATGAACCACTTTTCACCTTTTTTTTGTTTTTTTTTTCCTTTTTTTTTGTAAGTGAATTTTTTTGTCTCATTGCATCATGATATGATAACACATTATCAGATGCTAAGGCACTGTACGCCATTTTTTTTCTTTTTTTTTTCTTTTATGACTCCTCCTTTTATATTTTAGGGAGAAAATGGTGCGTTGAACCCGTGGGAACACCCAATGAAGATCACATAAAGATAGCTGATGTTGCAACTGAGAGATATAAAACACAATTTCGTGCATTTCGCCCCATGATCGAATCCTTTGCGAAGGATTTGCCAGCATCACATTACCCTCCAAGCTTGAACAATTGGTGGAAGGACATTTCTGAACCAAGCAACTCTTCTCTCTTCTCATCATCGGTCCACATTCCTAACATGGCGCTATGTATACAGTCCCATAATGAATGATACCTTTTATCACCTTTGAAGAAAGAGGCAACCAGAAAGACCATCTCTTTAAGGAATGGGACGTGCAGACTTACATCGTGCCCTCAACTCAATGGAGACTAGAGTACTAGAGCCATTCTCATAATAGTTCCAGAGATGATTTAATCTAGCCAGGTGAAACCGATTCGGTTTTGAAGAAGTTGCCAAGTCATCTATTTGATATTTCATACCACTATCTTCAAAATACATACCTTAGCTTGATGTCACGAAGGGGAGAATGTTGTCCTCGTTGCTTTTGTGATGCCGGAGGATTATTCTTGCCATCGAGCCGTCTTCTAGATGTTGCGGAGGAGCAACTGAGCTATCATTTTCGACGTCATTATACAAATTATCATGATATCCAACCAGTACTACATACAAGATTAGTGGTACATCATCATTATTCCATTTTTTTCTTGTTTAACATGACCTTTCGTGGCTGGTGCTTGATCATGGTGATCTGGTGCTTAGGAGCTTTCTCCAAATCTTGTTGTATATTGTGTTTGTTTTTCAAAAGTGTTGGTGCATGAAGCTTACTCCAACATTCATTTCTTTCAGATCTCTGGTGCTTGAAGGCTTTCTCCAGATCTCAAGCAATGAGGTAGTGCTTTCGAGTTTTCTCCGAACTCATCGTCTGTCCTTTTGCTCTAATCTCCGGTGCTTGACAGCTTTCTCCGGATCTTAGAGAATTTGGTGGAACATTGGTGCTTGAGAGCTTTCTCCAATCTCAATGCTTAACAGTTTTGGCAAATGCCTGGTGCTTGGAAACTTTCTCCAGAACATCGAGGAAATTTGATGAGGTATTGATGCTTGGAAGCTTTCTCCAATCTTCGAGTGAGTGATGTCAAAATTTCATGCCCATCATTCAGCAAAGTGTATTAGTGAAGAAAAACTGGAACGACGGCTATGCCCCCAAGCTTGTACTTCATCTTTTATTATTATTATTATTATTTATGTAAAAGTTGTTTTGACTTTCCTTAATGGAGCACAATTTTTCAACTTATATTATAGAAGGCTTTTTTTTTTATGTGGTTGCTCTTGAATAATTAATTGCCCAAGATGCTTACGTACCAAATAAAGTGATTATTCTACACCTTTTTGGATCAAACCAAACGTAGTTCAATTCTTTTTTTACTTGACAAGTATGCATTTTATCCTCTTGCTTAAGAGCTTTTTTTTTTGGGTATGCATTTTATACTCTTGCTTAGGAGTTTACATGTAGGAATTTTGTATTTGAAGTCATGGCCTTTACAAATGCACATGATTAATCAGAATTCTCTTCATGGTTGGCGATGGTCATCTCCATTTCATGAGCCCGAGTTGCCAGTTCTTGGAATGTGTTTGGCTTTATTCCTTGCAATATGTAAGTCAGGTCCCAATGCATGCCTTGGGCGCACAACTCTACAGCAGATGCTTCAGATAGGTGATATTTGCACTGAAGAGACAGCGTCCGCCATCGATTAATGTACTCCACGACTAGTTCGTCCTCCAACAGGGTGGTTTGTGTCAACTCTGTCATGCTGACGATACGGCGAGTGCTGAAGAAACGATCCAGAAACGCTTCTTCCATTTGTTCCCGGTTGTCAATTGATCTAGTGGCTAAGTCGGTGTACCAATCGAATGCCACTCTTTTTAAAGATTGAACGAACTGCTTCACAAGTAGGTCTCCTTCGGTACCTGCATTATTACAAGTTTCAATAAAGTGTGCTATATGTTGCTTGGGATTGCCAATGCCATCAAAATGCATGAATTTGGGAGGTTGATAGCCCATAGGCATCTCTAGGGCATCAATTCTCTTTGTATAAGGCTTGGTGTAGTGGTTGTTCCCGTCAAAATCTCCACTAAGTTGGCGTTTGACAACTGACGCTATCATAGCTTGAATTTGTTGGAAATTGAATGAATCGCCATGGATCGCTCTATCCTTTGCCCTAGTCTTTGACTTCCTGCTAGATTCGGATCTACCACTATCGCCTTCGCTTTCATCAGTTGGACGTTTCTCAAGTTTTTTTGTCAGAGCAGCAAATTGTTTGCTTTGGAGTTTGATTTGTGCTTCTTTTTCCTCATTCTCTTTGGCGAGTTTGTGAATGAGCATCTTCATGTTTGCTAATTCATCCTCCATGGTATTTGCTTCAATGATCATGACACTTACATTAACAACGTCCGTCGCTCCATTGATCGATTCCATCGAAGGATCCACGCTTGGAGGAAAGGATTTGTTGATGTTATGAACAAATCTTCTTTTGGCCACCATGGTTGAATGAATTTGCTTCATCGCTTGAACGGAGAAAGAGATGAGAGGTAGAGATTGTCCCACCGAGCGTACCTAATTTGTAAACACAAGTTTTAGATCTGTAAAATAGAGAGTCAAAAGATGTGAACAAAATAATATTTTATTGATCTTTGTAATTTTGGGTTACAATCTCTAATGATTTGATCCTCTGATTCATTACACGAATGGTTTGACTTCCTTGAATAAGGGCCTCCGGGCTTGATCTCCTTCAAGTTTGGTCGTCTAAATGGAGCGGCTTTGATGTAGAATAGAACGGCACGTCAGTTTTGTATGCTTGTTGTTCTGGTTCTACTGGAAGAATTTGATGTTGATTTGTTGTTGCTCACAAACAAATATGATCTTCTTGAATGAGGGCCTTCAGGCTTGATCTTGTCCAAGGTTGATCTTGTTTCCTTCTTCCAGGAAGATAGCTTGATGTGACTTGGCTGGCAGAGAGAATTTGAGAGATTTATATTTTTGTCTTATGTTTTCTCCTTCTGGCGCTGGAGTCTGATTTCTTCTCCTCTCCCTAAATGAAGAGTGGGCAACTCTATTTATAGAGCTTTCTAGGGTTTAAGGTTTCTGAATAGTTCCCCTCTCTTGGCCATCATCATTTAAATGGCCCATATCTTATTATTGGACTTTGACCATGCATTATAAATGATAATCAATTAAAATAGACCAAATATACTCATAGGCCCAAATTAATTAATTTTACTTATCATTTATATTTTTTATAAAAGTCCATAATATTGACTTTAATGAGTCGAAATGATGATGTGGCATTTAAGAAAATTTTCGTGCCTACAATCGCAGATTCGAGCAACAATAGCCTTAATAAAAAAAACTTAATCTGAAGCAATACAACATGTGAGTTAGCACTAATTCGGCTTAAGATCCACTGATGTATAGTCGATTGGGTGAAAATATTTATGTGGTCCTCTAGATACTTATAGTGATTATGAAACCCTAAATCTTCATTCCACGTCAGGCCAATAATCAAAGAGATTAATTGTAACACCCCCGCCAACCCGAACCCTTTCTCATTTAATAAAACTTGAGATGGGGGAAAATCCACGAGGGTTCGACTCAACACCGCCGCACTTATCTCCTTGGAAATAAATGCAAGGCTAGGTTAAAGCATACTAAATTCAAATTAATTAATCCTTCAACCAAGTATATTGTTCATTAAATACTACTAATTACTTAAGTGTTTCAGAGTTCCAGCGGAAGCTAATTCATAAGCTAAGTGGATGACAACTCTAAATGATCTCCCTTTTGTTCCCCCGTCGATCACCCACCTGCACAAATACATTGAAAAGAAACAAGAGAGACAAGCTCCCAAAAATCAGAAAAACTGAGTAATTCCAACTCCATCCCGTAAAATACTTAAGTTGAAAATATATTGTAAAATAGTAGATTAATAGGGTTGAAAAGCATAGCACACATACACACACACACACACACACACACACACACACACACATATATATATATATATACACAATGAATAATCGCATAATTAATTCAATTAATCCAATTATTTAAGGAGAAGAAAGAGAACGCCAGTAAGCCGGGGTCAATCCCTTGTAACCACTTACTTCAACATTGTAGGCCGGGGTCAATCCCCTGTAACCACCTACGGATAACATAATGGCCATAATAACAGAGTCCCTAGTGTGCACACCCCTTCTACTTGGATCACAACAAAATAGAAGGAAGACAGTAACAAAATATCAGCATAGTAACTAGAGAACCTGTAGGGGCCGCTGAACCTCTCATACAGGGCAACCTGTTCATCATTTCCCTCCGATATTTCACTTTACGTGATTTACATCTTTTAATCAAGTCATCACAAAAATCACATACACATTTACGTCATCTTGTTCAATCTAGTATGAACATATTCAATCCATCATAATCTCAATCCATTCATAGGGTTTCAATAACTCATTTCACAACCGTCACTTGAGTTCATTTATCACTTCAGATTCATAATCATTTCATTATCACAAGTTCTTACTAATTCCAACTTTCATCAAATTTCAATAATAATAATAATAACGGTAATAATGATAACAATAATCATAATAATAATAATAATAATAATAATAATAATAATAATAATAATAATAATAATAATAATAATAATAATAATAATAATAATAATAACCATAACATTACTAAATGACATTAAACGATTTTAATAACGTTATAATAAACATATTTGTCATATCATATATCGTCCATAATCATGATTCATAATCGAAATCCATAGTCGTTGTCCATTTTGTCCTTCATATTCATAATTCGCATTAAGTCGATAACCCATAATTATAGTCTATACTTATAAATTTTATAAGCACATAATCACATAATCAATTCATTTTATTCTAATGGGATCTATGTTTAGATAGACATCGGAGATTACCTCGTGACGCGTGCCCAAAAGTTTAAGTTCACGAACGAATTAACACTCTTGATATTCCTCGTCTACGCAATCGGAGTCTACAATAGACATTAACGAGATCTAAGTTAGTTATATATAAAATAAACAATTTAAATAATTTAAATAACTTAAAGCAATTCTTAATTAATTTAAGAGAGTTTATAAATCAAAGTTTATAGTTTTCAAATCAATTATGAAATTATTTTAAGTACTTAAAATTACTTCAACTTAACTTTCATTAACTTAAATAATTATTTTAAACATAAAAACTAACTTTATTATACTCCTTATTTTATTTTAGAAATTTAAAATCATTATAAAAGACTATGTTATTCCAAAATTTACTAACTTAAATAAAGTAGGCTAATTTTAGGAAGGTTATAAAAGTAACCAAATAAAATAAATTTTAAAATACAATTAAATTAAAAGAAAAGGAGAAAGGAAGTAGTTTGAGGAATTCAGTTCCTCAAACTGAGAAGGAAGAACGAAAGAAGAGGAGGGAGAAAACAGAGGAGGCGAAGGAAGGGAGAAGAAGAGGAAGGAGGCGCGGGTGGTTTTGATGGTGGGCGTCGAAGGTTCAGGCGGGGAGGGTGGTTTTCGGTGGTGGCTGGGTGCGGGTGCAGCAGTGACGCCGCGAAGTAGAGGTGAACGAAGGGAGGTCGCGGCTGGGCAGGAGGAGAAGACGCGAAGGGGAGAGAGGCTGGCTTGCGGTGGTTCGATTGGTGGTTCAGGTGGTTCGACGGTCTCCGATGGTGTGGTGGTTCAAAGAAACAGGAAAATTGTTAATGGTGGTTTGAATTTTCATTTTAAATTTTCAAAATCAAAAATCAGAAATTAAGGAAGAAGATAAAGGATTGAAGCAAACCTCCTTTTTTTTTTTTTTTTTTTTTGAATTGTTTGCTTGATTCATTTAGGTGAGAGTAAATCAGTATTTATAGAGGATTTAGGTCAGAAATTTTGAGCTTTGGTCAAGCTCCATTAATGGTGGAGATGAGGTATGAGGGCTATCCTAAATACTATGACATCACAAACCCAATGAGAGAGAAAGTGAGAGCAAGTGAGCGAGAGAACCCATCAGCACCAATTCCCCAAACAAACCCGACCGCCCTTACGGCCCAAAGCGAGGAGACCTGCTGCCCTCTAAAGGAAATTCTTGTGGTTCCCGAGGGAGTCTTGCGGTCAACCCAGGTTCTGCCGGAAGCCAAGCGCCCACCCCCGAGTTCTCCGGAGCTGTGTCCACCGGATCCGACGAGTGGTCCTCTGCCAGGAGGTAACATCCAATCTTCGTCCTTTAAGGAGGCCCTTGCAAATGGATCTGCTAAAGAGGCCATATCCACATTGGATATCATCCCCCTTCCTATGCCTTCCCTTCCCTTTGCTAGTAGTCGGCAAAACATAATTGAGGAAGAAGAGTTCTTTATTCCTATATCTTGCAATGAATATTCTGAATTGGTGAAACCTTGGGAAATGGCTTTAATTTGTAAAATCCTTGGAAGATCTTTCTCCCATGATTTTCTAAAGGAGTTGATGAAAATTTGGAAATGGAATGGGACTATGGAATTATTGACATTGGGCAAGGGATTTTACTGTATTAAATGTAAATCTGTAGTGGAGAGGTCAGCCATTCTTGCAGGGGGTCCTTGGTTCATCCTTGGAGCCATGGTTTGGACCCAGCAGTGGAAACCTGGTTTTAAGCCATCATCACATGATATCAATCAGTTCCCAATATGGATGCAATTACCCGAGTTACCAGCGGAATTGTTCAATGTCGAGGTGTTGAAGAAAGTGGGGAATGCGGTGGGAAAGACTGTTAAAATTGACGCACATATGCTTCAAAGTGAAAAAAGAAGATTTGCGGCGATTTGTGTGTTGGTTGAAGGTGGTAGGAAAATGCCAAGTAAAGCTTGGATTGGAAACAATGGGCAAGAATTAGTGTTCATGGAGGGGCCATGGTTTTGCACTGGATGCAGGAAGGTAGGCCATCAATGGAAGTATTGTCCTAAGAAATCATCTCAATCTAAAGACAACCTTACTGTAACGGAGAAGGCAATAGTGACGCCGGTTGTGCAGGGTCCGATAAAACAAGGTCAAGATGGATGGAAAGTAGCCGGAAATAGAAAACAGAATGAGCCTAAAGTCAACGGCCCAACCCAAATAACTAAGAGACACGTGTCCATGCCTCGCTGGATGCCAAAAAAGCAGGGGGAGGAAGTAAAAAAGACGGTAGCAAGTGAAAGCGTCCCCAATAAAGAGGATGTGCCAAAAGTTTTAAATTCGAGCCACGTGGATGAAATATTGGGGGAAACTTCTATTATTCAGAGGCCCACTTCAATCCCCCAAATCAAACCCAATTCTTTTGCTGCTTTGGCAGAACTACAAGATATTGAGGAGCACTCTCTCTCCACTCCAAAAACCTCTTCTCACAAAAAAAAAGGGGAAAGTAGAGTTATCCCATCAATCCTCTCTCAAAATCCATGTTGCAGTCCCTCCCCTACCTCTGACCCCCTGTCGTCCCAGACTCTATCTCTGGCCTCCCCCTCAAACACGCTAACCCCAGGTCAAAATAACCCCCTCCCATGCGACCCTCCCCAAAACCCAAACCAAGAAAGTTTACCCGTCTCTCTCTCCTCGCAAAAAAGCGCAAGTGATGGAATTCCGGGTCGTATTAGACCACTCCGGTCATGCATCCCCCCCGCAAACCCCTCCATCACCTCCCTCTCCATCAGCAATAATTTACAACCCAACAGCTCGAATGGAGGAGAGCAGACATCTCATGATGTATGCCAACTCAGAATTTCTCCCAGCACATGTCCCTCAACTCCAAGATGCCGGTCATCTTCCCCGGTCAATGCGCATTTTTCTGGACTGGTTCCTCTTGAAAGAGGTAGGAGTAGAGTCCGACGATCGAAACTTAATGCAGAATTTGGGTCCTTGGATTTGGGAAGAGGCAAGCGGGTTAAGAAACCCTCTACAATCCGAGGTGGTGTTTTGGCCCCACAAGAGAATGTGGACCAAATCGGCAACCGAGGTAGAGTTCGATCAGTGGGAAGTAGGAAACGAGGAGATGTCCATGCTCCTAGCGAAACCAACCTTCCCTAGGGGTATGAATATTCTTTTTTGGAATGTGAGAGGGATTGGGAGACCCTCATTTAAACCCAACTTTCGGCTCCTGGTTCAACAACACAATCCGGTGTTCGTGATTTTGGTGGAAACGTGGGTGGGCCGTGACAAGTCGGCAGAGATTATTCGAGGCCTCGGGTTTGATGGTTGGCACTTTGTGGAACCACAGGGTTTCGTAGGAGGAATCCTTCTCTTATGGAAGTCAAACATTCTTGACTTCCATGTCATTGGAGAAGGAATGCAGGGAGTGTACGGTGTCGTCGAGGTACATTCGAACCATTCTTCCTTTATTTTATCGTCTATTTATGCTAGCACTAAGTTGTGGAAAAGAAAGCAACTATGGCATGATTTGTTAAATTTTGCTGCTAATGTCGATAAACAGTGGCTTGTGGTTGGTGATTTTAACAAGGTAAGTAGTCAACATGATAAACTAGGAGGTCGTCCTATTTGTAGGTCTAGAGCGGAGTTGTATGCTAACACTATGGATGCTTGTAATTTGGTGGATATTGGTTTTCATGGTCCTAAATTCACTTGGTCTAATAAAAGAAAGAGGAATCCAATTTTTCAAAGACTTGATAGAGGGTGGGCAAACCCCGAGTGGCTTAATATGTTCCCAAATGCTAATTTGTGGCATCTCCCAAAAATAACTTTCGACCATTGCCCCCTGTTGATCAAGTTAGATAATGCCCCTGTTAGGTCAGGGCTGAAACCATTTCGATTCGAACCAATGTGGCTTACCCATGAAAATTTTCTTCAGATTATCCATCAAAATTGGCCTGGCGATTTGGATATCCAGTCTAGCCTTGAAGCCTTGAGTTCGACCCTGACCTTATGGAACCGGAATGTGTTTGGCAATGTGTATCAAAGGAAAAAGATTGCCCTAGCCAGATTGAGTGGGGTGCAAGCTTATCTTCAACGTAACCCTTACTAAATTTCCACCATAATCTCGAAAATGATCTCCAAAATGAAATTACTCAAATTCTAGAGCAAGAAGAATGGCTTTGGTGTGTCAAAAGTAGGATGGATAGGGTGGGGGAAGGAGAGCGAAATACTAGATTCTTTCATCGGACCGTTGTGATAAAGAGGAATGTGTCGAGGATTTTGTGTCTTAGGGATGATGTTGGGAACCAAATAGAGGATATTGAGGAGATTAAAGGGTTAATTATTAGATTCTATAGAGGCCTCTATGCCACGGACCAAACCCAGTGTCACCAGGAAAGTATAAGAGGAGAGGGGAGGGTAAGTGAGGGTTTTGTTCCCTCTATGGAGGAGATTAGGCAGGCTCTGTCTAGCATGAAACCTTTGAAGTCCCCAGGACCTGATGGGTACCATCCTATATTTTTTTTAAAAACTTGGGCTATTGTTGGAAGTGATGTGGGGCGAGATATTCAGGCTTGGTTTCGCAATCAATGTGTCCCAGAGTCCTTGTGTAATGCCCTTATCTGTCTTATCCCTAAACAAGCTTCTACGGAAACTATTAAACAGTTTAGGCCTATCAGTTTATGTAACACCTTGTATAAACTTGTCACAAAAATAATGGTTAATAGGCTGAAACCTCTAATTCCTTCATGGATCTCTAAGAACCAAAACAGCTTCATCAAGGGGCGGGGGTCCGGATATAAACCTGGTTGTAGCCTCTGAAGTTCTCCATTCTATGCACTTGAGGAAAGGGAAGTGGGGGTGGTTCGCGTTGAAGATAGATCTTGAAAAAGCCTACGATAGGATTGAGTGGAGTTTCATTAGGAAGTGTCTCATCTATCATGGGTTAGATATACCCTCAATTAAACTCATTATGGACTGTATTTCTAAGGCTTCGTCTGCTGTCCTTGTGAATGGAACCAAGTCTGACACTTTCTTACATTCTAGGGGCCTTCGCCAGGGAGATCCCATGTCCCCATACCTTTTTAACATATGTCTGGAGGCTTTATCTCAAGCTATTCATAGGGAGTTTGGTTAGGCTAGGTGGACTCCTTTTGGGTAGGTAAGCGTCGTGTTCCAATATCTCATCTGTTGTTTGCGGATGATCTCCTGTTGTTTGGAAGGGTAGATGAGTCGACGGCATTTGCTGTCCGGAGTGTGTTAGAGAATTTTTGTGCTATATCTGGGCAAAAAATAAATGAAACTAAAAGTAAACTCATTTTCTCTAAAAACATTCCCGAGGAGCAGCGAACGCTGTTTCAAGAGACCCTGTCTATTAATGAATCCCCAAATCTTGGGCCTTTCTTAGGGTTTCCTATATCTCATAAGAGACCTTCTAGAGTCCAGGTTCAGTTTGTGGTAGATAAAGTTAGAGCCCGACTTGCAAATTGGAAAACACAATATCTATCGAGAGCAGGGAGGTTGTGTCTTATCACATCCACCCTTTCCACAATCCCATCTTATTTCATGCAGGCATCTATGCTCCCTGCTACCACATTAGCTGACCTTGATAGGATTTGCAATAATTTTTTATGGGGTGAGACCCAAGAGAGGAAAAAACTTCACTTGGTGAACAAGGATGTGACATTTATACCCAAGGACCATGGGAGGTTGGGCATTAGGTGTCAAAAACTCATGAACATAGCTTTTATGGCTAAGTTGGGATGGAGATTAGCTCAAGAACAAGCAAACTTAGCGCAGAAATGTATTCATTCTAAGTATTTTCATGATAATCATGTCACAAATTTTCAAAATGGGTCTGTAGTATGGAAAAATGTAGGAAAAGGGTGGGAGCTTCTCAAGAAGCACATGGAGTGGAGCTTGGGAAATGGCAAGGATATTAATTTTTGGACGGATAATTGGCTCCTTGTTGGCCCTATTGTGCATGGGCCTTTGAATTTTGATGAAGAGAATATCAAAGTTGCTGATCTTAGTGTCGAAGGGGTGTGGGACCTCGAGGGGTTATCCTTAGCTCTCCCCTCGGATATTCTAGATAGAATTAAGAGTACTTCCCCTCCTTTGTCTACCTCGAACAAGGATCTCCTCATCCCTACTTTTGTCACGAGCAACCGTTTTTCGCTCACGTCGGCGTATACTGCCCAACTTTGTCTAAATGAGCTAGATAGTAATATGAGTTGGATTTGGAAGGGGCAAATGGAACCTAAAATAAAATTATTTATGTGGCTAAGCTGGCGTGATCGCCTTCCCCACACGAATCTTCTTGCACAAAGGCAAATCAGCCCCCCCAACTTTGTGTGTCCTCGATGTAAAAATCCAGGTGAAAATTGTGCTCATATCTTTCAAGAATGTCCATCCTCCCTTGATGTGTGGACTCTAGCGGGCATAAATACTAACATCTCCCTCCCCCTAACTCACTGGCTTCAACATAACCTTTCTATGAAGTGTACCTTTCACAATCTACAATGGAAGGTGGTGTTCCCTTATATATGCCATGAACTGTGGAGGGAAAGAAATAACTGTGTTTTTAGGGATATAATCCGAGGCTCACCCCAACAAATTCTTTATAGAGCCACTCGTTGTGCCATTGATTTCGAGAAAGCCACGTCTAAACATAGTGAACCCCCTTCCCTGTGTATTAGCTATTTGGGTGTTGCCCACCCCCAATCAATGTTAATTGTGAATGTGGATGCCTCGTTTCTAAATATTACATCTTGTGTGGGGTTGGGAGGGGTTGTGCGTGATGCTAAGGGAGAGCGGGTGTGGGGTTTTTGTAAAAAAAGATACTCTAATGATGCTTTGGCAGCCGAGCTCCAAGCAATTCAAGAAGGCCTGCTCATGGTGAAGGCTCGGCGGTTAACTAATGTGATGCTATACTCGGATTGCAGAGCTGCGGTACAGGTCATTGTGGATGGGAATATTGTTGATAAGCATTGTAATTTGATTTACAATTGCAGGAAGTTGCTAAGTAATCTTCCTGGGGTCAAGCTCCAGTTCTGCTGTAGACAAAGGAACCAATTGGCGGATATAATAGCTAAGAATTGTAGAAGGTCGGATATGGCTTGTAATATAGCTAGGGTGTTTCCCAATCCCCCTAGTTATTGTAGTACTCAATATATTGAGGAGTGTAACAGACTGTTTTAAGTTTTGTTGATGCGTTGTTTAACCAAAAAAAAAAAAAAAGGTATGAGGGCTTTGGTGTTTAGGCCTTTGAAATTGTTTCCCCTAATATCTGAAAATTGGACTGAAATTCAATTATTTACTGACAAAGCTGAGATTTTGTGTTGAAAAATTTGCTCTTGTGAGCTGAAAATCAGGAACGAAGGAATGGAGGAGAGGAAAATGGTGATGAAATCCCATTTTCTTTTCCCCTTTTTTTTTTGTTTTGTTTGTTTTGTTTTCCTTTTTCTTTTTGGCTAAAAGACATATGGCTATGGATTTGTATATGGGCTTGGATTACTAAATTGGATGGACAACTTGTACAAGGATACCCATAACAAAAAAATAAAGAGTTTAATTTACCATAGTTAAATTATTTAGAAATAATCATTTAAATAAAACTTGTTAAATAAATCCAAACTAAATGAAATTATTATTTTAATAAACATAGTTATCAAATAAAATCGCATTATCATAAAATAATTTTAAGTGGAAATAATATTAAACCTTAATAAATAATAAAATAATCTTTGAAAATTCGGGGTATTACATTAATCTTCCAAGCAAACTGCAATTACCAAATTCTAATCTTCATAAGGGAAAAGAAGAAAGTTATACTCCAAACTCCTACTAAAGGAGAGAACAAATCCAAAAATTGGGAAGAAAAATCTCATAAAGAGAGAAGGAGGAGGATTATTAAAAACTAAGGAATTAAAGAAGGATTTGGGGTTTACCACCATCAAATAGATGATGATGGCATCCCCTTGCGGTTGGAAAAGTTTTTAGGTTTTTCTTTGGAGAGAGAGGAAGGCGCCGAAGAAGGTGAGCAATAACAACCGTTGCTCTACTCATATATTAACTTTGACTATAACTTTTCTTTATAAATTATAAAGATGTTGTTAATAACTAAGATATTGTTGGATTAGTCTTAATATATATATGGATTTTTTTGTCAAAAACTACCTATTACTTGCAACTTTTTGAAAACAGCTACCTAATAAGTCTAATTTTTAAAACAACTACTCCCTCCGTTTCTTTTTAATGGTTACACTTACACTTTTCACGCATGCCAATGCAAAACTTTGAGGATATATATCTCTAGTTTTGTATTTGTAAAGATTATAAAAAGTACATATTAATAAAATACATACTAAGACGAATCTAACAAGATCTCACATGACTATGTTTTTATTCATGTATAAATCACAAATGAGGGTCAAAGTGCAACTTGTGAATAGTGTAAAATGTCAAAGTGTAACAATTAAAATGAAACGAGGGTGTAACAACCCGCACTTTCGAGCTGCTAGATAATCACGCTTAACAATCATAAACTTCAATTATCATTCATTAACCTTGATTATACAATCACCTGCAGCGGAATATAATTCAAAATACGCTTCCAGTTCTTCTATCATCCACAATACATCAACCCACAAAAGTATATACAACTTCAAAAACTAAACCAATTAAATCTCCAAATAGATACAATCATACATTATAAGAATATTTCTCAAAAACGTATAATCTCCATCTCGGGTTAAACAGGTCACCTCTCATATCGTAACTAACGATCATCAATCCATTCTAGAGCGTGCTTGCCTGCACAATTTCTAACAATTAACTTTGCCCCCACCAGGACAGGTTCCAAGAACAAAATCAGATAAACTGAGTACACACTGTCCAACCAGAAAATCTTTTGGTGGCTTAAAACATATTTACAGAATTAAGATTACCATACGAATATTAGATATCAAGATACAGAAAAGTCATAACAAAAAGAATCATATAATTCAAATACTTCAATACAATTAATGTTACTTCTTGTTTCAATATAATAATACGAATATCTCAACATATGTAGTATATACCACAATTAGCGGAATCATGAGAATTCAATAGAACTAATCCGATCTTCTAAAATCAACTCCAGCTCTAACATACTTTAAGTCATAAGAATATCTCCCACTTTTGTGTCTCAGATATAAAAACTTTCAATCAAATATTTATACCGTAGCTAACTCCTTTCATAAATTCCTAATGAGTTCCTCGGTAAATCATTTCCATATTCGGCAGATAAATTCCATAACTTTTGATGAGTAAAACATTACTTCGGAAATAAAGTTTAAATTTCATGAATCACTTGCATATTCAAATGCATTTTCTACTTACTTTCGAAATCATACTATACTGGGGAAGAGAACACGAATAGAGTTGCCATTCTGGCGCATTCTCTAAACTTTTACAAGGGACGTCTCCCTCTTCCATTATGTACCACTTGCAAGACTTTTCAGGACATGTCCCCATCATACAAAATACATAATACAGAATACAGAATGTTGTTCATCATCGCTCCGGTGGCTTCTTCCCCTTACAAAATGAAATCAAAATACATAATTCATAATTCAATATTTTTCTGAAACTCAAATTCATAATACTCGAGTCAGATATATCAAAATCTCGTAACATAATCGCTTTTGGGTACAATTCAATCCCTTACAGAAATTCATTTGCTAAAAGCAACGCAAATGGGACATTACAAACATTATGGTCCAATTCTATAGGCTTATCGAAAGATCAAAATTGAATTAAAATCTTATATAAACTTCATATTTTGGTCACAAAAATTTTCTATTAAGCAATATCTTTCCCTTTAGGAAAAATTCATACCAATAATCCCAACTATGGTCGTTCTTCCCATATTAATCCTAACTATGGGTTATTCTAGTATAATCCAAATTATAGGATATATTTTCCCAAAATGATCCCATTACCTCTAGATACCAGTTTAATAGGTAAAAAGACCACGTGGCACATTGTGATTGGTAGAAATCTCTACTAGTTTTTCTTTCATTTGTTTCCTTTTTTCATTATCCCCCCATCTCTTTCCTTCGGTGTTTTTCCTCGTCCTTCGTCTTCTATCACCACCTCCACAACTACTGTCAACAAAAACAATCCACCAGACAACCACCACAATCGCCCCCGTTCCCACCTGAAAATATGACAACCGTCATCGCCGCCTCCTGCTATCTTTTCTTTCGTCACCCACTTTCCCCCTCTCTCTCCTATACCCCTGCATAATTGCCACATCTTCATCTCAACCACAAAAATTGTGGACTTTTATGGTAGATTTCGACCATATAAACTGCGAGGTTTTAAGTTTATATGATCGAATTTGACCATTTTAAGCTGTTGTTGAAGCAATATGCAAATGAGTATCTCTCTCTTGTTTTATTTTTTGGGTTTGAATGGTTGATTTGGTGGTTGGATGGGTGGTGATGGAAGTAAACTTTTTAGCAGTAGTGGTATGGTGGAGCGAGGAATGTTTGGCACTTTGGTGATTGTGTCGGGTACAAGTGGTGGAGGAGGAGGATTTGGTGGTGGTTTATTGGCCGGAGGTGGTGATTTTTAGGTGGTTTGGTTTGATTTTCGGGGTTGTAAGGATGGTTATCGAGGGTCAAAGGTGGTTCTTAGGTGGATGGTGATGGTTTTCGTTGGGGGAGGGTTTGGTTTCAAGGTTGTTCGACGAGGTGGGTTGGTTCTGCGGGGTTGATTTTGGTTTTTGATTGGGTGGAGCGGTGCTCAGGTTAGTTGTTGTGGTTTTTGGGTTGTGTATGATAATTTTCAGGGGGGTCGAAGGTTGTTTATATGGGGGCTTGGGTGGATTTTGGTGAAGGTGGCTTATAAGGAGTGGGTTTCAGGCGGAAGTTGAGGCAGTTCAGATGGTGGAGGTGGTTAGGAGTGGTTTAAAGTTAAATAGGGTGGTTTGGGGAGGTGGGGGCGTCGGTAATGGTGGTGCAGGTGTGGCCAGATGCAGGGGGGTGGTCAGGTGGTGGACTGGTGGGTAAGACAAGAAGAGAAAGAAAGGGTGAAATAAAAAGAAAAAAAACAGAAATTTGTTTTTTTAACCTGTTTAACAGGTAGATGGTCATATGGGATCATTTTGGGAAGGGGTACCATTAAGTTGGGATTATACTAGAATAAACCATAATTGGGATTAATTTGAGAAGACCCCCAATAGTTTGGATTATTCATGTGAATTTTTCCTTCCCTTTAATCTTACCCAACAACTTATAAAGCTTATATCCCGAGCAAATACCGATGTTTATACTCCAAACCATAAAGCTTATAACCTCAGCAAATACCGATGTTTACACTTCATACCATAAAGCTTACAACCTCAGCAAATACCGATGTTCATACTTATGTTAATCATGTTAAATATAATACGCTTGCCTTATCCCAAGTAGAAGTCATATTATTCTTTGTGAAGATTCTCTTGAATGTCAAAATGCAATAATACTAGTAAATTGTACATTACTCGTAACCACAATTTTCAAAATTTGTATTGCATATACTTAAATCTCGTGATATGAAACGTTTGCATATATATTCCTGCAATTTTGATACACAAAAACTTATAACCTCCAGAGTTTTGACTTATCTTTACAATTATAGCTGATGCTTCCTCTAACATGACTTGGTGGTTAATTTCACATCTTAATTATTCAGCACTTCATACTTGTAGTTCCGATCTTCTAGTAACTCAATTTCTGTGATATCTAGAAACAACCTTAACTTGTTTGTGTCCCCAACTTATTATTCCTTTTCGGTCATTTGTTTGAACTTTATAATCTCAATTATTTAAATTTACATCCAAATTCACCTTACATTTATATTCCCATCATTATTAACTCATATCACTAGTTCCCAACATTTGTATCCAAGTAAGCAAATAGGAATTACCATACTCTATCTTCTAAGTGAATTGGCATTACCTGCAATTGCGGTCAGTCTCGCTACCTCTTTAGTTGCCGCCCCCTACTTGCTCATTCGCAATTACTACCACTTCTACCCCGGCCAAGCAACCAAAGCCGGGGACCCAGGTGAGAATAGTGAAAGAGAGAGAAGAAGCGAGGGTAGAGTAATTGGAATAACTCATCAGGTTCATGCCCTGAAAATTGCAGGTTCGATTCCTGCCCCCGCCTAAGAATAAGAACTGATTTCTCATTTTAGGTATAGATGGTACTGGACAATCTCTTAGGGAATAATCTCTTTCTTATTTCCGGACTTTTTCCAATGAACAGACAAATCAAAAATTTCACTTTGAATTTCGGACCTCAACATCCTGCTGCTCATGGTGTTTCACGATTAGTATTGAAATGAACGGAGAAGTGGTGGAACGTGCAGAACCACATATACTTCCCCCGACCTCCCTTTTTATAACTTTTCCCCTTTCAATGTGTAGGTAAAACATATAGTCTTTACAATTCAACCTAGTTTGATACTCATAGTATAATATTCCTAGCTCGGATATAGTTTCTCATAACTTAGTATTATAATTTTATTATACTGTTTGCTACTCTTTCGATTCATTATTCCTAGCCTGAGCTATTATATTCCTAACATAACCTTCACATATTAAACTCTTACTTTTGTATTAGAGTCCTATTTGCCCATCTTATCTTCCTCACATGCCATCTTACATTTCAAAATAAAATTCCTCAAACTGGCTATTATCCTACACCCATTTCAGCATAGATTATCAATCTTAGAAACCCAATTTCAAGGATTCGTCAGAGATACATCTACTTCATATAATTTAACTTTTAGCATCAACTTCTCCTCATTACTAACTTAGAATCAAATTAAAAGCTTTCTTTATAACTTTACCAATTTCAACTATATCTAACCTCCCATAGGATTTATTGCCAGCTCGAATAATTATCATAAATTCCAAGCGTATAGCTAAATCTTTCACAATCATAATTTATACTATAGCGAACATCTCCAAACAATAGTTTACTTTTGAAATCCGCAATTTCACACTTTCCATGACCCAAATAATCCCAAATATGCCAAGCTCATATAAGATATATTCTGGAATCTTGTATTGTATTCAGAACTTTCCAAACCCATAATTTCCAAAAGCCAAATCTATATTCCTCAAAGTTGACAGACAATTATCTTTAAAATCTTGTATCTTATTTTTCACATAACATAACATACTTCATTATCCCAATATACTCAGATTTCCAGTAACTTTGTATGAATCAACTCTTTTGATACTTTATATATTCACAACTATATATATACGAATAATAGCAAAACATAGTGGAGTTTCATTAGCTTATCAACCTTATCGAATCAAGTCAATTACTTCTTGTAAAACATACGAGATTGCGCATAATATTTTACTTATAGATACATTTAGAATTATATCGATAACTCTTACTTGAGTACTTATAATCTGATATCCATATCTTCCATATCATATCTTAGAACGTGGGTCATTGAACCACTTATACTATTAAGATTCATAAACCAAAATATACTTTAGTTTGAAACACGATTGGCTTAGTATAACAAGAACTGATGTTGTTGGATAACTTTTACTTACTTCAAAATATTCGAATAAAACTGTCTTCCATAACCAAAGCTTATAAATTTATCTCAAATCACGATCAGGATATCAATGCTAAATTCAATATAACCAAACACTTGGCGTTGAATCATATCCGAAAATCACACAAAACTTAGTACTTAAGAATCACACCTTTTTAAACAAGTCGAACTTTGTAATCATAGAACCAAAACAAATTCAATTCAGAACTCAAATTCCTTTTAGGAAAAATTACAAAATTCATACAACTTGCAATAGCGCAAATACGCTTTAATTATAAGGTGGAGGGACAATGTGTACCTTTTTCCATCTCCGAATTCTACCTTTATTCCATATCAAGTCTTGGTTCTTCCAACATACTTGAGCTCCTCACATCAATATCCATATTATACCAACATCAGCCCAACAACGACAGCATCGACATAATTCCGGCGACTGGAATGAATGGGGCAGCAGCTCCTCCGACTAAGCTACGACAACACCAACAAAATCTCGTGGCAGCAGCGTCCACGAAGCAGAGGAGATAAGAAATAACAGAGAGGCAACCGCCACAACAAATCAAACGAGACCCACGAAGGAGAGAAGAGGAGGAGCAAGGGATAGCAGCGGCAATCGCGACACGCTGGCAACACCGGGTAGGGACGACGCACCGCCAATAACAGTGAAATACATAGGAGAGAGAAACGAAAAGGAATGGGCGGCGCGGCTCCAACGAGGAGGTCCAAATCTGAGTGTATAGAGGAAGGAGAAAGGATGACTGTAGAGGAAGGAGGAGAAGGAACCTGGAGGGAGAAAGCGAATTGGGGTTTTAATGTGGTTTTCTTTTATCTTTGCTGAATGGAGATGGCAAGTTGACAACAAAACTATCATGTGGCATTTTCCCGCATAAGCCACGAAGGAGAAGATAAATTGATTTGTTTTTATCTTTTTTTTTTTTCCTAAATTTTCAATTCAAACTTAATACCACTTCATTTTTTTTATAACTACCAAAGTTACTAAAATTATTTCATAAAGACAAACCCATATTTCTCAAAGTCATACAAACATTATTGTAATCAAGACCAATAAAATATAATTAATTCTTAATTAAAGCTACTTAGGAAAATAGGCTATTACATGCTACCACCCTTAAAAGAAGTTTCGTCCTCGAAACTTAAAACAGAAAACTTTTGAACTTCTGAAAACGAATAAGTTTACCTATAACATTTTAAACGAAAAATCAAATCAAATGCAACTAGATCTCAACTGAGCTTCGATACCTCAAAAGATCACTTGATTCCTAAATCGAATTCTTCATAATTTCCAATCAATAAAACTCAATTTCCTCAAATCATCATTCCCTAAAACCATTACTCAAGCTATAAGATAAAATCTCAATCCAACCTTCACTTTATCAAACTCCAATTCTCATACTCAATCTTCAATTTCTCAATTTCTATTGCTCGATTCTTAACCAACTAAAAACCCAAATCAATTTCAAACAATTGCAAAAATCCTTCTTGACCTCATATGCCATAATCTGAAGATCACGACAACCCTAAAACAACCATGTAAAAATACCACATGTAACAGCCCGCACTTTCGAGCTGCTAGTTAATCACGCTTAACAATCATAAACTTCAATTATCATTCATTAACCTTGATCATACAATCACCTGCAGCGGAATATAATTCAAAATACGCTTCCAGTTCTTCTATCATCCACAATACATCAACCCACAATAGTATATACAACTTCAAAAACTAAACTAATTAAATCTCCAAATAGATACAATCATACATTATAAGAATATTTCTCAAAAACGTATAATCTCCATCTCGGGTTGAACTGGACACCTCTCATATCATAACTAACGATCATCAATCCATTCTAGAGCGTGCTTGCCTGCACAATTTCTAACAATGAACTTTGCCCCTACCAGGATAGGTTCAATAAACAAAATCAGATAAACTGAGTACACACTGTCCAACCAGAAAATCTTTTGGTGGCTTAAAACATATTTACAGAATTAAGATTATCATACGAATATTAGAAATCAAGATACAGAAAAGTCATAACAAAAACGAATCATATAACAAATACTTCAATGCAATTAATGTTACTTTTTGTTTCAATATAATAATACGAATATCTCGTAACATATGTAGTATATACCACAATTAGCAGAACCATGAGAATTCAATAGAACTAATCCGATCTTCTAAAATCAACTCCAACTCTAACATACTTTAAGTCATAAGAATATCTCCCACTTTTGTGTATCAGATATAAAAACTTTCAATCAAATATGTATACCGTAGCTAACTCCTTTCATAAATTCCTAATGAGTTCCTTGGTAAATCATTCCCATATTTGGCAGATAAATTCCATAACTGTTGATGAGTAAAACCTTACTTCGGAAATAAAGTTTAAATTTCACGAATCACTTGCATATTCAAATGCATTTTCTGCTTACTTTCAGAACTCATACTATACTGGGGAAGAGAACACGAATACAGTTGCCATTCTGGCGCATTCTCTAAACTTTTATAAGGGACGTCTCCTTCTTCCGTTATGTACAGCTTGCAAGACTTTTCAGGACATGTCCCCATAATATAAAATACAGAATATACAAAATACAGAATGTTGTTCATCACCGCTCCGGCGACTTATTCCCCTTACAAAATGAAATCAAAATACATAATTCATAATTCAGTATTTTTCTGAAACTCAAATTCATAATTCTCGAGTCAGATATATCAAAATCTCGTAACATAATCGCTTTTGGGTGCAATTCAATCCTTCACAGATATTCATTTGCTAAAAGCAACTCAAATGGGACTTTACAGAAATTATGGTCCAATTCTATAGGCTTATCGAAAGATCAAAATTGAATTCAAATCTTATATAAACTTCATATCTTGGTCACAAAAGTTTTCTATTAAGAAATATCTTTCCGTTTACTCTTGCCCAACAACTTATAAAGCTTATATCCTGAGCAAATACCGATGTTTATACTCCAAACCATAAAGCTTATAACCTCAGCAAATACCGATGTTTACACTTCAAACCATAAAGCTTATAACCTCAGCAAATACCGATGTTTACACTTCATACCATAAAGCTTACAACCTCAGCAGTTACCGATGTTCATACTTATGTTAATCATGTTAAATATAATACGCTTGCCTTATCCCAAGTAGAACTCATATTATTCTTTGTGAAGATTCTCTTGAATGTCAAAATGCAATAATACTAGTAAATTCTACATTACTCGTAACCACAGTTTTCAAAATTTGTATTGCATATACTTAAATCTCGTGATATGAAACGTTTGCATATATATTCCTGCAATTTTGATACACAAAAACTTATAACCTCCAGAGTTTTGACTTATCTTTACAATTATAGCTTATGCTTCCTGTAACAGGACTTGGTGGTTAATTTCACATCTTAATTATTCAGCACTTCATACTTGTACTTCCGATCTTCTAGTAACTCAATTTCTGTGATATCTAGAAACAACCTTAACTTGTTTGTGTCCCCAACTTATTATTCCTTTTCGGCCATTTGTTTGAACTTTATAATCTCAATTATTTAAATTTACATCCAAATTCACCTTACATTTATATTCCCATCATTATTAACTCATATCACTAGTTCCCAACATTTGTATCCAAGTAAGCAAATAGGAATTACCATACTCTATCTTCTAAGTGAATTGGCATTACCTGCAATTGCGGTCAGTCTCGCTACCTCTTTAGTTGCCGCCCCCTACTTGCTCATTCGCAATTACTACCACTTCTACCCCGGCCAAGCAACCAAAGCCGGGGACCCAGGTGAGAATAGTGAAAGAGAGAGAAGAAGCGGGGTAGAGTAATTGGAATAACTCATCGAGGTTCATGCCCCGAAAATTGCGGGTTCGATTCCCGCCCCGCCTAAGAATAAGAACCGATTTCTCATTTTAGGTATAGATGGTACTGGACAAGCTCTTAGGGAATAATCTCTTTCTTATTTCCGGACTTTTTCCAATGAACAGACAAATCAAAAATTTCACTTTGAATTTCGGACCTCAACATCCTGCTGCTCATGGTGTTTCACGATTAGTATTTGAAATGAACGGAGAAGTGGTGGAACGTGCAGAACCACATATACTTCCCCCGACCTCCCTTTTTATAACTTTTCCCCTTTCAATGAGTAGGTAAAACATATAGTCTTTACAATTCAACCTAGTTTGATACTCATAATATAAAATTCCTAGCTTCGATATAGTTTCTCATGACTTAGTATTATAATTTTACTATACTGTTTGCTACTCTTTCGATTCATTATTCCTTTCCTGAGCTATTATATTCCTAACATAACCTTCACATATTAAACTCTTACTTTTGTATTAGAGTCCTATTTGCCCATCTTATCTTCCTCACATGCCATCTAACATTTCAAAATAAAATTCCTCAAACTGGCTATTATCCTACACCCATTTCAGCATAGATTATCAATCTTAGAAACCCAATTTCATGGATTCGTCAGAGACACATCTACTTCATATAATTTAACTTTTAGCATCAACTTCTCCTCATTACTAAGTTAGAATCAAATTAAAAGCTTTCTTTATAACTTTACCAATTTCAACTATATCTAACCTCCCATAAGATTTATTGCCAGCTCGAATAATTATCATAAATTCCAAGCGTATAGCTAAATCTTTCACAATCATAATTTATACTATAGCGAACATCTCCAAGCAATAGTTTACTTTTGAAATCCTCAATTTCACACTTTCCATGACCCAAATAATCCCAAATATACCAAGCTCATATAAGATATATTCTGGAATCTTGTATTGTATTCAGAACTTTCCAAACCCATAATTTCCAAAAGCCAAATCTATATTCTTCAAAGTTGTCAGACAATTATCTTTAAAATCTTGTATCTTATTTTTCACATCATATAACATACTTCATTATCCCAATATACTCAGATTTCCAGTAACTTTGTATGAATCAACTCTTTTGATACTTTATATATTCACAACTATATATATACGAATAATAGCAAAACATAGTGGAGTTTCATTAGCTTATCAACCTTATCGAATCAAGTCAATTACTTCTTGTAAAACATACGAGATTGCGCATAATATTTTACTTATAGATACATTTAGAATTATATCGATAACTCTTACTTGAGTACTTATAATCTGATATCCATATCTTCCATATCATATCTTAGAACGTGGGTCATTGAACCACTTATACTATTAAGATTCATAAACCAAAATATACTTTAGTTTGAAACACGATTGGCTTAGTATAACAAGAACTGATGTTGTTGGATAACTTTTACTTACTTCAAAATATTCGAATAAAACTGTCTTCCATAACCAAAGCTTATAAATTTATCTCAAATCACGATCAGGATATCAATGCTAAATTCAATATAACCAAACACTTGGCGTTGAATCATATCCGAAAATCACACAAAACTTAGTACTTAAGAATCACACCTTTTTAAACAAGTCGAACTTTGTAATCATAGAACCAAAACAAATTCAATTCAGAACTCAAATTCCTTTTAGGAAAAATTACAAAATTCATACAACTTGCAATAGCGCAAATACGCTTTAATTATAAGGTGGAGGGACAATGTGTACCTTTTTCCATCTCCGAATTCTACCTTTATTCCATATCAAGTCTTGGTTCTTCCAACATACTTGAGCTCCTCACATCAATATCCATATTATACCAACATCGGCCCAACAACGACAAGATCGACATAATTCCGGCGACGGAATGAATGGGGCGACGGCTCCTCCGACTAAGCTACGACAACACCAACAAAATCTCGTGGCGGCGGCGTCCACGAAGCGAGAGGAGATAAGAAATAACGAGAGGCAACCGCCACAACAAATCAAACGAGACCCACGAAGGAGAGAAGAGGAGGAGCAAGGGATAGCGGCGGCAATCGCGACACGCCGGCAACACCGGGTAGGGACGACGCACCGCCAATAACAAGTGAAATACATAGGAGAGAGAAACGAAAAGGAATGGGCGGCGCGGCTCCAACGAGGAGGTCCAAATCTGAGTGTATAGAGGAAGGAGAAAGGATGACTGTAGAGGAAGGAGGAGAAGGAACCTGGAGGGAGAAAGCGAATTGGGGTTTTAATGTGGTTTTCTTTTATCTTTGCTGAATGGAGATGGCAAGTTGACAACAAAACTATCATGTGGCATTTTCCCGCATAAGCCACGAAGGAGAAGATAAATTGATTTGTTTTTATCTTTTTTTTTTCCTAAATTTTCAATTCAAACTTAATACCACTTCATTTTTTTTATAACTACCAAAGTTACTAAAATTATTTCATAAAGACAAACCCATATTTCTCAAAGTCATACAAACATTATTGTAATCAAGACCAATAAAATATAATTAATTCTTAATTAAAGCTACTTAGGAAAATAGGCTATTACATGCTACCACCCTTAAAAGAAGTTTCGTCCTCGAAACTTAAAACAGAAAACTTTTGAACTTCTGAAAACGAATAAGTTTACCTATAACATTTTAAACGAAAAATCAAATCAAATACAACTCTCAACTGAGCTCCGATACCTCAAAAGATCACTTGATTCCTAAATCGAATTCTTCATAATTTCCAATCAATAAAACTCAATTTCTTCAAATCATCATTCCCTAAAATCATTACTCAAGCTATAAGCTAAAATCTCAATCCAACCTTCACTTTATCAAACTCCAATTCTCATACTCAATCTTCAATTTCTCAATTTCTATTGCTCGATTCTTAACCAACTAAAAACCCAAATCAATTTCAAACAATTCCAAAAATCCTTCTTGACCTCATATGCCATGATATGAAGATCACGACAACCCTAAAACAACCATACTCTTTTGATACCACCTATAACAGCCCGCACTTTCGAGCTGCTAGATAATCACGCTTAACAATCATAAACTTCAATTATTATTCATTAAACTTGATTATACAATCACCTGCAGCGGGATATAATTCAAAATACGCTTCCTGTTCTTCTATCATCCACAATACATCAACCCATAATAGTATATACAACTTCAAAAACTAAACTAATTAAATCTCCAAATAGATACAATCATACATTATAAGAATATTTCTCAAAAACGTATAATCTCCATCTCAGGTTGAACTGGTCACTTCTCATATCGTAACTAACGATCATCAATCCATTCTGGAGCGTGCTTGCCTGCACAATTTCTAACAATGAACTTTGCCCCACCAGGACAGGTTCAAAGAACAAAATCAGATAAACTGAGTACACACTGTCCAACCAGAAAATCTTTTGGTCGCTTAAAACATATTTACAGAATTAAGATTATCATACGAATATTAGAAATCAAGATACAGAAAAGTCATAACAAAAAGAATCATATAACAAATTCTCTAATACAATTAATGTTACTTCTTGTTTCAATATAATAATACGAATATCTCGTAACATATGTAGTATATACACAATTAGCAGAACCATGAGAATTAAATAGAACTAATCCGATCTTCTAAAATCAACTCCAACTCTAACATACTTTAAGTCATAAGAATATCTCCCACTTTTGTGTATCAGATATAAAAACTTTCAATCAAATATGTATACCGTAGCTAACTCCTTTCATAAATTCCTAATGAGTTCCTTGGTAAATCAATGCCATATTCGGCAGATAAATTCCATAACTGTTGATGAGTAAAACATTACTTCGGAAATAAAGTTTAAATTTCACGAATCACTTGCATATTCAAATGCATTTTCTACTTACTTTCAGAAATCATACTATATTGGGGAAGAGAACACGAATACAGTTGCCATTCTGGCGCATTCTCTAAACTTTTATAAGGGACGTCTCCCTCTTCCGTTATGTACAGCTTGCAAGACTTTTCAGGACATGTCCCCATAATACAAAATACAGAATATACAAAATACAGAATGTTGTTCATCACCGCTTCGGCGACTTCTTCCCCTTACAAAATGAAATCAAAATACATAATTCATAATTCAATATTTTTCTGAAACTCAAATTCATAATTCTCGAGTCAGATATATCAAAATCTCGTAACATAATCGCTTTTGGGTACAATTCAATCCTTCATAGAAATTCATTTGCTAAAAGCAACTCAAATGGGACTTTACAGAAATTATGGTCCAATTTTATAGGCTTATCGAAAGATCAAAATTGTATTAAAATCTTATATAAACTTCATATCTTGGTCACAAAAGTTTTCTATTAAGAAATATACTTCCGTTTGATCTTACCCAACAACTTATAAAGCTTATATCCTCAGCAAATACCGATGTTTATACTCCAAACCATAAAGCTTATAACCTCAGCAAATACCGATGTTTACACTTCAAACCATAAAGCTTATAACCTCAGCAAATACCGATGTTTACACTTCATACCATAGAGCTTATAACCTCAGCAAATACCGATGTTCATACTTATGTTAATCATGTTAAATATAATACTCTTGCCTTATCCCAAGTAGAACTTATATTATTCTTTGTGAAGATTCTTCTGAATGTCAAAATGCAATAATACTAGTAAATTGTACATTACTCGTAACCACAGTTTTCAAAATTTGTATTGCATATACTTAAATCTCGTGATATGAAACGTTTGCATATATATTCCTGCAATTTTGATACACAAAAACTTATAACCTCCAGAGTTTTGACTTATCTTTACAATTATAGCTGATGCTTCCTCTAACAACACTTGGTGGTTAATTTCACATCTTAATTATTCAACACTTCATACTTGTACTTCCGATCTTCTAGTAACTCAATTTCTGTGATATCTAGAAACAGCCTTAACTTGTTTGTGTCCCCAACTTATTCCTTTTCGGTCATTTGTTTGAACTTTATAATCTCAATATTTAAATTTACATCCAAATTCACCTTACATTTATATTCCCATCATTATTAACTCATATCACTAGTTCCCAACATTTGTATCCAAGTAAGCAAATAGGAATTACCATACTCTATCTTCTAAGTGAATTGGCATTACCTGCAATTGCGGTCAGTCTCGCTACCTCTTTAGTTGCCGCCCCCTACTTGCTCATTCGCAATTACTACCACTTCTACCCCGGCCAAGCAACCAAAGCCGGGGACCCAGGTGTGAATAGTGAAAGAGAGATAGAAGAAGCGGGGTAGAGTAATTGGAATAACTCATCAGGTTCATGCCCCGAAAATTGCGGGGTTCGATTCTCGCCCCGCCTAAGAATAAGAACTGATTTCTCATTTTAGGTATAGATGGTACTGGACAAGCTCTTAGGGAATAATCTCTTTCTTATTTCCGAACTTTTTCCAATGAATAGACAAATCAAAAATTTCACTTTGAATTTTGGACCTCAGCATCCTGCTGCTCATGGTGTTTCACGATTAGTATTGGAAATGAACGGAGAAGTGGTGGAACGTGCAGAACCATATATACTTTCCCTGACCTCCCTTTTTATAACTTTTCCCCTTTCAATGAGTAGGTAAAACATATAGTCTTTACAATTCAACCTAGTTTGATACTCATAATATAAAATTCCTAGCTCGGATATAGTTTCTCATGACTTAGTATTATAATTTTTTTATACTGTTTGCTACTCTTTCGATTCATTATTCCTTTCCTGAGCTATTATATTCCTAACATAACCTTCACATATTAAACTCTTACTTTTGTATTAGAGTCCTATTTGCCCATCTTATCTTCCTCACATGCCATCTTACATTTCAAAATAAAATTCCTCAATCTGGCTATTATCCTACACCCATTTCAGCATACATTATCAATCTTAGAAACCCGATTTCAAGGATTCGTCAGAGATACATCTACTTCATATAATTTAACTTTTAGCATCAACTTCTCCTCATTACTAAGTTAGAATCAAATTAAAAGCTTTCTTTATAACTTTACCAATTTCAACTATATCTAACCTCCCATAGGATTATCATAAATTCCAAGCGTATAGCTAAATCTTTCACAATCATAATTTAAACTATAGCGAACATCTCCAAACAATAGTTTACTTTTGAAATCCTCGATTTCACACTTTCCATGACCCAAATAATCCCAAATATGCCAAGCTCATATAAGATATATTCTGGAATCTTGTATTGTATTCAGAACTTTCCAAACCCATAATTTCCAAAAGCCAAATCTATATTCCTCAAAGTTGACAGACAATTATATTTATAATCTTGTATCTTATTTTTCACATAATATAGGATACTTCATTATCCCAATATACTCAAATTTCCAGTAACTTTGTATGAATCAACTCTTTTGATATTTTATATATTCACAACTATATATATACTTATAATAGCAAAACATAGTGGAGTTTCATTAGCTTATCAACCTTATCGAATCAAGTCAATTACTTCTTGTAAAACATACGAGATTGTGCATTACTTATAGATACATTCAGAAATATATCAATAATTCTTACTTGAGTACTTATAATCTGATATCCATATCTTCCATATGATATCTTAGAACGTGGGTCATTGAACCACTTATACTATTAAGATTCATAAACCAAAATATACTTTAGTTTGAAACACGATTGGCTTAGTATAACAAGAACTGATGTTGTTGGATAACTTTTACTTACTTCAAAATATTCAAATAAAACTGTCTTCCATAACCAAAGCTTATAAATTTATCTCAAATCACGATCAGGATATCAATGCTAAATTCAATATAACCAAACACTTGGCGTTGAATCATATCCGAAAATCACACAAAACTTAGTACTTAAGAATCACACCTTTTTAAACAAGTCGAACTTTGTAATCATAGAACCATAACAAATTCAATTCAGAACTCAAATTTCTTTTAGGAAAAATTACGAAATTCATACAACTTGCAATAGCGCAAATACGCTTTAATTATAAGGTGGAGGGACAATGTGTACCTTTTTCCATCTCCGAATTCTACCTTTATTCCATATCGAGTCTTAGTTCTTCCAACATACTTGAGCTCCTCACATCAATATCCATATTATACCAACATCAGCCCAACAACGACATCAGCGACATAATTCCGGCAACACCAACAAAATCTCGTGGCAGCAGGGTCCACGAAGCAGAGGAGAGAAGAAATAACAGAGAGGCAACAACCACAACAAATCAAACGAGACCCACGAAGGAGATAAGAGGAGGAGCAAGGGATAACAGCGGCAGTCGCGACACGCTGGCAACACCGGGTAGGGATGGCGCACCGCTAGTAGCAGTGAAATACATAGGAGAGAGAAACGAAAAGGAATGGGCGGCGCGGCTCCAACGAGGAGGTCCGAATCTGAGTGTATAGAGGTAGGAGAAAGGATGACTGTAGAGGAAGGAGGAGAAGGAACTAGGAGGGAGAAAGTGAATTGGGGTTTTAATGTGGTTTTCTTTTATCTTTGTTGAATGGAGATGGCAAGTTGACAACAAAACTATCATGTGGCATTTTCCCACATAAGCCACGAAAGAGAAGATAAATTGATTTGTTTTTATCTATTCTTTTCTTTTTTTTTAATTTTCAATTTAAACTTAATACCACTTCATTTTTTTATAACTACAAAAGTTACTAAAATTATTTCATAAAGACAAACCCATATTTCTCAAAGTCATACAAACATTATCGTAATCAAGACCAATAAAATATAATTAATTCTGAATTAAAGCTACTTAGGAAAATAGGCTATTACAGGAGGGAGTACCTTTTATTATTATTTTTTTGTTAGCACTACCAATACACGGTAAACGTTAGTAATTTCGTCTGGCGGGCCCCACTTGACAATTCCCTCCATTTTAAAAGTCCTCATTTTTATTGCTAAAAAATGTGTAAGATATAAATTTATGGATTTTTTTGTCAAAAACTACCTATTAATTGCAACTTTTTGAAAACAACTACCTAATAAGTCTAATTATTAAAACAACTACGTTTTATCATTTTTTTTTTGTTAGCACTACCCATACACAGTTAAAATTAGTAATACCGAGAGTAGAGTTATAGATTTGTGCCCCTTTTGGAGGTTTTATAGCAACATGGGTATAATGTCAAGTCCGAGTTGGAAGTGTATGGGCTTTGCACAAGGTCCAAGGAGGTTGAGAGCTGCATTTGAGGAGTTCAAGGAAGGAAAGGGGTCTTCGGAGGTAGCACGACTCACAGTTTTGGTAGTAGCTCGCAGACAATCGCCGAGAGCTTACCGCGACTCGCGGCACATGGCGCGACGCGCGGTCCTGGGCGCGGTTCGCGGTGGACGCGGGTTGCGGTTTCCTTAATATTATTTTCTCGTCTTTGTTTCAGTTAGTTTTGCGGAAAATATAAATACTTGTGATTATTTTGTTTAGAAGATTATTATGTTATTATTGGTTTTTAGCCCCAGTTCAGTTTTCTTTGCAAACTTGGAGATTGAAGATTGAGTTTTGATCAAGTATTTGGATTCATCTACCATTCAAGCACTATTAATCAAGTTTTAGTCTTTCCTTTCTCTTTGAGCTATTTAATCATGTCTTCAATTATGTTTATTGTTCTTATTGCCATGTTTAGTGAGTAGTCTTTTTATCTAGGATTAAGTTGAGCCATAGTATGGATTGATCATGTAAATTGTTGCTCTAATTCCCATGTTATTGAATTATATGCTTAGGGTTTGACAAGATTGTTATTGTGGTCAAATTTGTATCTTGATTTAGCATTAGTTTTTATTATCAACGAAAGTTGGAGTACAAATTAGGATTATATGTTTGTTTGCTAAATTGTATTTTATCAATTGAGTTCATCAATGAAACTTGAGTCTTAATTCAGATCGTCTTGTCATTGATTTGAATTCTCCCATGAAAAAAGGTGAGAATTAGAATTGGGAATTAATTGGCATTGGCTCTTAATGCTTCTAATTATGTATTTAAGCCATGAAAATAGGAGTCATACATGTTGGTTAGGCCTTTTGCTATCATGAAAGTGAGCTCTAGGTATTGATGAATGATTTGGGATGTAGTTTCGGTTCATAGCTGTGCTTTATTGCTAAGTCATAAGGGAATGTCAATCTCACCTAAGCTATAATTGAATAATTGGGAAGTGAGTTGTGGTTTGATCAATTCATATTAGTGGTGATGCTTAATCTAAGTGTTTTAATTATCATATTCATATAGTTTGCCATATATTGTCATTAGTTTAGCCATTAGTTTATAGTCTATTCTTCATATATATTTGGATTGTGTAACTATTTTATAATCTAGAATCAAGCAGTGTTTAATCTTGAACCTCCCTAAGTTCGACCCGTATGTGCTACGACACCGTTCACTTGCGGTATTAAAATAAAACCTTAACATTTACACTAATTAGTGATGAAAGATATGCATTGGCAAGCTTAAAAAGTTAAACGATTGCAAATATTATGAATCAGAGTTATTGTTTATTAGATTTTAGATGGTCTTGTAATAAACTGTCTACTTTCAATTTTAAATTAGGCAATGGCCTAAGTCTAATATTAAGAACAGAACAAACCACCTTTCTGAATATGGTGACTAGTTTAATTTATTTAGTGACCATTTAAATCTATTTAGTGACCAATTTAATCAATTCAGTAATCACATTCTTTAGTGCATTTAGTGACTACTTTAATCCATTTAGTGACTAATTTAATCTATTCGGTAAAACTTTCAAGTTATATATTTTTTTAATTGTCCGATGTAATTCAAGATGGAAACAAAAGAAGGAGAAGAGAAGAGACAATTTATTTGGTGCGAGATGTCTAGGGACAATATTAGGTTAGAGTAAGATGGAATGAGCTTCTTAGGAAAAATGTAGGATTAGGGTTGTCTAATTTAATGTTAAAATTAGACCGCCGCCTATTCTTATAATTTGTGATTAGATATTGACTTCTAAAACTAATGTATGACTTATGACACTTAAAATTTGGGATTTCTATAATGTAATCCCTTGTATTCATGTTGTACACCAACGTTTTCTTTTTCCATGTTTTACCATTGAACTATTTATTTGTTTTATGTTGTATACCAATAAGCCAACATTAAGTTTCGGTTTATTTATTTTAAATTCTAGTTCTTTAGACTTACATTAGGAGATAAACTAAACTTATATGCACGCGATGCGTGCGTTAATTTCAAAACTTGTTATTCTATTATATACTCCATCCGTACTATAGTTATGATTATACTTCAAATGTGAAAGATTAATAGTTAGATGAATCAAGATATATTAATTCGCTAATGTAAAAAACTAACCAAGGTTGTGAGTGATTTTTAATATTAATTTTTTGTGAATGAATTTTGAACAAAAAGAATAGACATAATGAGTTGGTTTCATTGAATTAAAGAGTATCAAAGATAGTAAGTGTTTCAGACTTTTCAGGTGGACGTCATGTATCTTCTCTTATAAAAAAAAAAGTCACGTTGTCCAATTAATTTTTTAATTGAAATATTTGATGCATATATCATTTTTTACTTGTTTAGAATGAGAAGTTGAAATGAGAAAAAATTCTTAAATTATTTTCTTTTGTAATTTATTTTCATTCTATTAGATCATTAAGGGTAATTTAGTATTTTCAGAAGGGGTACATCATATTCCTCCTCCTTTTCCTTATATAATATAACAAATTTATTCTATTGCTCCATTATGTCAACCTTTTTTAAGTCGAAGAACTTATCTCCCTTCCTATTAGGCAAGTCTATAGAACTAAAAATAAGAAATTAACAAAAACTAAACGTTGAGCCCTCCATTGGGGGACCCCATGGTAAGATGAATGGCCCTACCAGACCGAAAACTCTTGCAGGTTAACCCGGCCTGGGTATGCGAGCAAACACTTTGAGAGTGGGGGGATGGTAAGGGGAAACCCTCTCCCAAAGTGCCCCTAGTAGGGATCGAACCCCCAACTTGGAGGTTGGAAGGTTCATTCTTAATTTGCTTACTAGGCCAAGCTTGGTTGTTGACTTAAATAGAGCTACCACATTATCAAACCTCAAAAATTTTGTGCGAGCAAACATTTTGAGAGTAGGGGGAAGGTAAGGGGAAACCCTCTCCCAAAGTGCCCCTAGTAGAGATCGAACCCCCCAACCTGTAGGTTGGAAGGTTCTTTTCTAATTTGCTTACCATTAGGCCAAGCTTGATCGTTGACTTAAATAGAGCTACCACATTATCAAACCTCAAAATTTTTGTACTTCAAAATATACTCCTAGTTTTTTTTTTTCTTTTTGAGGGGAAATATACTCCTAGTAGTTTAATCAAAGAAAGAATGATAAAAAGATGCAAAAGAGCATAAGGTCAATAGGCCACCTCATAGAAATAAAAAACAAATTGGGTTACCAACAATTGAATCAATTATCATCTCATCTTATACTTCTTCCGTTCCAAATTAAATGCAACAATTTGGATGGCACAGTCTCCTAGGTAAAATTTCTTAAGGTAAGATTAAGAAAAAGTAAGGGCATGTGACTAACTTAGTATGGAGAGAGAAAGTGAGACCACAACAAATAGTGTAATTAAATAAGGCTTAATTAGTTTTAGTAAGGGTATATCGTAATTTCTCACTCAAAAACTTTACCAAGAATAGAAAGAAGTAAAATGTTGCATTTAATTTGAAACTGCCAGTTTATGGAAACTGTTGCATTTAATTTGGAACGGAGGAAGTATCAATTATCAAAATTTCTCGAGCTCTAAAGCTGGAAGGAGGATTAGATTAGGTCTCATTGTTGTCAAAATACCAGGCTGTGACGCTGACTCAGCAAAAGCACCAAAGCCTTCCAAACAACAACCCAAAAACCAGAAACTTCTCCTGCTTTAAGAAAACCCATAAAAAAAATTCCAAATTCAGTTTCATACAAGAAATCAAATTAAAGACAATAACTTTTCTGGGTTTTCTTTTTATTGCTTGGAGCTTTTATTTCCTCAGTAATTGATTGTAATTTAAAGCTAAGAAAAAGAGTAAGAAGAGGAGTTTTTAATCAATGGTGGGTTATCAGCTTGTAAAGTCTTCTACTTGCCAAGAATCTCTTAAGGTTATTGAAGCTGATGTACAACATGCTAATATGCTGTAAGTTTCAATTTTTTTTTTCCCATATATATTTTTTTATATTTTTTTTTTGTATTTTTATCATAATCAGTTGACACAAATTCAAAGTTTTAGCCTTGAAATTTGGATGCTTTACTGCGTTTTTGTTCTTCTATTAGTCTTATTTTGTACTAAACGACATAAGTTGGACTTCGTGTGTCAAATTATTGAATTTGTTGTGATATAATCCTGTTTAAGTTCGTTTCTTTCTTTATGATGTTTGACTTTGATTGGAGATGTTAAGGGGAAGAATTCTTTGATTTTTAATTTACTTTTTCTGGGTTCTTATGTGTGTGTAGAAATATGTATCTTGATGTTTATAACAATGGATTTTGGGGGTTCATGAAAAATTGAAAGAATCATGAAAACTGTTTTTGTGGCTATGGTTTTGAGGTGCTTTTGCTAACATGAAACAAACTTTTTTTTTTGGGGGGGGGGGGTCTTGGCTAGCTAGGTGGATGAAGTTAAATATACTAATTACGAACTGTCATGTACTTGCTTTTCTTACTTTGGAATTCGTTTTGTCGTGCTCGTTGATGTTCGAATGTTGTTATACCATGTATCAGTAGACTATGAATTCTGTTCATAAATTGAGATGTTTCTGAACCTTTTGGTGTGGATGTTTTAAATGGAGCAGAAGAGGAATGGAGTGAATTTTGTATTGAGTGATCTCTTCCCGTTTTATAATAGTTCCAGAAGAAATGGGTGTATTGTCCGGCATCATTTGCATGGGAGCTATTTGTTTTTGTTCCTTCTAAGACGTCTTCACAAACTTTTTGATTTGATTGTATTTAAAGGAAATAAAAGAGGATCTGCTGTTCTGTGCTTCGTTACAGTTATTATTGGTTGTAATGGCTGCTTGACTCTCAATTTTTCCCCTCGTTTCTAGGGCTGCTTCTATTCCAAGAAACAAAAGTGGAAATTGGCTTCAGATGAAAGTAGTTCACAGTGACTTGGCACCCCTTATCCTTTACTTGCTCCAGTGGATAGATTGCTCATGTACATGCCTACTTACAAGCTGCTTCAATCTTTTCTATGTAGTCATATATAAGGTTAGTTTCTTGAGTCTTGCTTTGTTGCTTTTCATGTTTCAGGGACATGAAAGGAAAAGTTGTATTAGAAGATGATGTTTCCCAAAATGATATGCTTTCATAGCTTACAGGTAAATGCAGATGGTAGACCAGATATGTCGTCATATGGGAGGAGAGCAACATTGAGGGAATTCTATGGTATGTTTGTCTGCACTTGTAACTTCTAGGTTTATTTTACTTTAAGTGTCAATGTTAATTGGTTGCAAGATTCCTAGCTGAGAATTTTTGGTGAGATATGATGACAATCATCATATAGAAAACCTTTGCAATATTCTAATATATGAAATTATGAAAACTCATTCTTTCTTGGGATAAATATGAAGATACTATTGCTCTGTCATCTGTGTCATGTACTTAAGAGTGTGTTTGGAATCTGGATTGAGGAAATTGGAAGGAAAGGGAATGAAGGGAAATGAGGCATCCATTTGTCCTTATATGGATGTAACATGGAGCAAGAGAAGAGAAGGCAATGAGAAGGATTCATTTTCCTTCCTCTCTGAATAATTAAAAACCGTTCCAATGTTCATGATCATGATTGCTATTCAAACAAAGCGTAAATGTTTAACCCTGACTTCTTCTATATCATTTAGCTTTGGTGGCCCATCCCCTCTTCCTTCTTCCCGCAGGTGTTCTACACAGCTATGTAAAGGTCACTTCTTAATTGAGTTGTCTGTGCAGATTGCTACAAGCTGCTGTCTTATGGTGTTTCATATTGTGTGCAAAGTGTTGGTTGCCTCTAGATAGAAGAAGAAGATTTAATTAAATACAAGGCAGAAGTTGTTTTCACTGAACATCTATGCGACTTAACTACTTATTGCCAGTTAGGAGATCGAGAAAGCTTTTTAAGCCTGGGCCTCTCACAATTGATCGCTGATTATTCTATTCATTTGAATCACAGAATATATTATTGGGTCTACTGGCTTCAATTCTAAATTTTGTAGTAAAGCTTGAGCACAATCATCTTCTTGTTTCTGCTGAAGTGAGTGTGTCAGCTTGTGCTGTGGGAATAATTTCATGCTCTTCCAACCAATCCTTGGCTTTCTTGCACAGTGCTAAGACGAAAGTGTTCCATCTGTGTACCTTGGAAATTAAGCATAAGCATCTCAGGGAATGTATTCCATTCTCCTGCCACATCTTTTGTTTGACTATGTTTCTTCTATAACTAATGTCATTTTGGAAATCTCCCTTTCTAGCACAGATAACTAAGTGAAAACTAGCTCTGGTTTTTAACCACTGTTAAATATTTCATTCACATTTCTATTATAAACAATGTTAACAAACTTCCCGAGGACGTCATAAGTTCTTGATATAGACTGTTTTAGTCCTCAGTACAACCCAAACTCCTTTGTTGCTCAGCTATTTTACGAGAAGACCATTCTTGATTCTTATGTGTGTAAGTTCTATAATAGCTATTTCAGGAAGGCCTTCAACCTCAGTCCATTGGTGCTGACATCTACCACCATGTTGTTTGGATTCAATTAGATCCAAGACGAACAAAAAGACTTATATATAGGGGCTGTCTGAAATTGATCGTATCACTAATGGTGGATCATTTTAAAGGTTGCTGAACTATTGGAGATTTGTAGGAGGAAACACTTTTGCACATGTCTCTTTACATGTCTTTCTACTTATCTTGCATAACTAGACAGTTGAGTATAGTCCCCTGTGACCTGTGTTGCCAAGCTAGGGGAACCAGGCAGATCTCATTGGTGACTTCCTCTGCCTATGCCACTTCTATGTTCATTCTTCAAGAGATGTCCTAGTGATTGGATGGAGTTTGGCCACTCTAATTGTTGGCTGGTTTTATTTTTCCCTTTATTGGTGAAATTTGGTGGGAGCAGAACTGAACTACAATCTGATGCCTCTTTATGGGTTGTTGCCATTGCTTCTTGGGGTACCATTCTTAGTGCTTGCTTCTGTCTTCAATTGCTGCAGCTAGAATGCCAATTGCTGATTGACTTCTCAGCTATGTTACTCAAGCTCAGGTACTTATGTGGAATGCTGGTACGTATCCAAGTGTCCAAATTGGCAATTATCCATTCCCATGTTGGAGTATAGAGGATTTGACATGAGTATTTGAGGAAATATGAAGAGTCCGAGTAACATAGCTTCTCTGAGTAAACATTACATACGATTGGTAGTGTCTCTTACGTGCCTTCTCGCATATCTTAAGGATTGTCTTGTTTACCATTAAGAAGCCACACTACTGGTGGTGGAGAATCCTTTAATTGGATAAATAGCTAATGGAGAAATTTTAGGTTGTAGAGAGAGGACATGGTGAGAAGAGAAATGCAAGCATCTTACTTAGGAAGTTCAGCATGAGGTTACCGCCTCTTTGGCACTTGCCTAGCATTTCAGACTTTTGAGCCTTAAGAGCTACATTTCCATGTTAGGCACTCTGGGGAGGCTAATGATTTTTGCCTATGCTCAGACTATTTTTCCCCACAGCTTTCGTGGTTTGGCAGGTTTGGACAGGATCTTAGGTCCAACACTTGCATACTGTTTCTTTATAGAAAAAGCAAAATCAACAAGTTAATAAAAAAGAAGCACCGTAGTTGCATATAGCGATGTTTGCTGGTACTTGGCTGTCTGATAGTGTCACTTACAAAAAGTGTGCATTCTGGCTTTGCCAGTTGAATTAACACCATCTTTTTTCATTTATATGCAAGGAATACATAGTCATGTGGGATGTTCTTAAATTTGTCAATATATATTATCAAACTTTTTATAATTTTTTTCTTTTACTTGTACATAATTAGAGACCTCAATGCTCAAAGTTGTGCGTCGGCAAACTTGCAATAAGAAATGGTAGAACAAAAAAAATGGAGAAAGTATTTGTTAAAAGACAGGGCAATATACCTATTTTTTCTGCTAAATGTCCAAGTTTTCAAAAAAATTTCAATCATCTGCTGGAGAAACATTTGTGTTGTATGTATCTAAAGCTCTTGCTTCTTGCTTAAGATAAGGTGATGTCCGTACACTGTCAACATGTTTCTTGTCAAAATTAGATTTTTAAAAATTCATGACTTGTCATACAAGTTATTTTATCCTACACACCCCCCAAAAAAAAAGCAGCTGCTACCTGCTAGTCCTTTCTACATTCAGATTTTGAAAAGTTAATATTATCATTGAATGTTAATCTGCAGCTATTATCTTACCCTATCTTCAGCGACTCCATGGGAATTCCTCTGAGCTAAATGATGGTGCCAATGTGAGTAGTAGTTCAGAATTGATAGTCCGGAAGATTGCTCAGGAGAGCAGAAAGCTTTCAGACATGGATTTTGAGAGAGAAGATGAATGTGGAATCTGCTTGGAGCCTTGCACCAAGATGGTGTTGCCCAATTGCTGTCATTCAATGTGCATCAACTGCTACCGGGACTGGTAAGTTTGATTAAGTCTAAATTTGTAGATAAATTCCCTCTTTCAAAACCTCAATTAGCCAATTGTCCTAGAAATTAGTTTCCTCAAATTTTGCATCTTACAGGAATTTGAGGTCAGAATCCTGCCCATTTTGCCGGGGTAGTATAAAAGAGAGTTCAGTCAGGGGACCTGTGGGTTCTCACTTGTGGCACTGATGTGGTTGACCCAAAAACTGTTATGAAAGAGGATATATTACACTTGTATCTCTATATAAACAGTCTGCCAATAGATGTTCCTGATGCTGTGTTCTTAATGTATTATGAGTACTTAATCTAATGATGCTAAAGCAGGAAGACATTGTACAGTCTGAAAGAAAAAGTATATCAAGAAATTTGTAAATATTGTGTTGCAAAGACCGCTTCACCCAAATGTAGAATTATGTATATGGTTTTATTATATATCAACTGTCAGTCTCTTGCTTTGCTGCTGGAGGTTCTGCCACATGGTGGGAGTCTTTATTTTACTTGCGTTCCTCGTTTATTTTTTTAGTAGTTTGGTCATGATCTGGATTTCACATTTCATAATTGGGATGAGATCATGAGAAGGAAGTTGTCCTACTATCTCCCCGAGGAGTCTGCCGTGTGCATGGTTCGCTTGTCTTCCCCCTCCCCCTTTGGTATTCAGCTGAGATAGAGCATGTCGTTAGCAGTGCTAATTGTAAACATTGGGCCTTAAACATATAAATTGTTATGCAAAATATTATGATGCAAAAATTTATATTATACGGGTATCATATTAAGATTATATTATACAAAAGAAATTACAATGTGACTAAATATCTAATGAAATTTAGAATTTTGGGCCTGTTAAGATGAGATTCCCTGTGTCGTAGATTACTTCGCACAACCTAATAAATGGTCCTAGTCGTTAGATTGCCTTAAAAAAGTAATAGTATGACGATTTAGACACTTGAAATTAGACATGCATGAATAGGTAGCTTGAGGTGGCCCACCTCGATAGCCAAGCCTGATCAAACCTGGGTGCTGGGCTTATCTGGCCCTGATCCTAGTGTGGAGCAGGCACGTTGAGTCTCGGTGAGAGATTGGATCAATCAATGAAGCTGATCCTTGGATCTTCGAGGCTTAAACCACATCGACGACATGGACTAGACTGGTCTGAAGTGGTCCTCTGGTCTGGATTACTGTCAGACCGGTAAATGCCTGGTGGACCCTGTATCGAACTGTCTTGAATTGCCAATTACCTATGAGGCTATGTCCTTATGTGCACTTAAGCTCAGACAAAACAAAGGGGAAACGTCTACCTAACATAGTATTCATATATCTTTCATCCCCATCAATACTGCTGGTAGTAATGTCTATTTTCTTGTTAGAACGATCAAGGACACTCTCACACACCCACCAAAAGAAAGTAAAAAGAAGAAGAAAAGAACAGAAAAGAAAGAAAAAGAACTCAAGAAAGGGCCTAAGCCCCAAAATGATACTAACTGACCAGATACTGTGGCATTTAAATGATACTGAAGTGTACAGCTCAAGTGAAGTTGTATTACTATTATTAGTAGTAATCTATCAGAATAAGAAACGTCTCTCAGCTTAGTTGTAGAACTTAGCACTTTTTTTTTTTTAACTAGGAGACCTTATACTTGATTCTTCTTTCTATTGAGCAAGTCCTGAAAGGAAGGGTGAGAATAACCTCCTTGAAGAAGCAACCGTGATACTACCTTATACATGGCCTCCGTCAAGTGGACCCCATCCCAATTGATGTACTGAGAAGGGTTGGAGCACGGGCTCGAAGAGGGGGACCCACATGCTGCAAAGAAGTCATAATTGTAGGGCTCGTTCCCGGACCCACAACATGTCTTGAAGGCTTCCTTGAACCCGTACTTGCTCGAGCTCTTCATGATGTCGCGGTATGCATTGTAAAAATCAGCATAGACAATGAGTGACTGAGGGAACTGCTTTCTAAGATCTTGTAATTTAGCTTGGAGGAGGGTGTTATGGGTGTAGCTCTGGGTGTTGACGCTTCGGACACAGCCTAAGTCGTCTCGGTCATCTGATGGAGCTAAATACATCGCTAGTGTTAGGCATCCTGTAGGAGGCAAACCTTGTACCACTACATGTTTTGCTCCTTTCTTCAGTATTGCCTGCAGGTTGTGAGAGATTACAAAAGAGAAACTTATTAGGATATTATTAGAGCTAAATATATGGCCTGGACGCCTGGTAATGAAATCTGTATTTTTTTTCCGCTGCCTACATGTAATGGTGGCTAATGGGCAGGCTTAAGACCAACCCCCCTCGAACTAACATGAAGCTCAAAGTTGGTTGTGCTGAGTAATAGTCTGATAAACATTGGTTGGCCTTCATTGGCCCCGCCCATCATTCGCCCAAGCCTGGTACATGACCGAGCAGTACCCTTCAAGCTAGCTATTCTAGTCAGGATTAGGCCTACGCAAACCAACCCCAGTGGCCAGTTGGTGAACGGGCCTAAGCCCAGGCCATAACCCATAATTACTGTGTGTAGGTGTAGCTGTGTAGGTAAGGCAATTATGTAAGTTGGATAGCAATAATGAATTTGATGACTTCGATAGCTGGGCAGTTGGCAGTCGTGGAGTCTGGACGGTAACTTTTACAGTAGTTGATGTATGTCTGTCAGAAGTACTCAGAAATGTCTAATTCCTACTTCAACTTTTGGACTGAATTATTAAGTTACAATGGTAGATGAAAATTTGCCAGAAAAGGAATTAACTTACTACCTCTTTTTCTATTATTTGCAACGATTAGACATCTTCTCTCTCTACTTTATGTCAAATCGTTGCAAATAATAGAAACCAGAGGTAGTATTTATAATACGAACTCCTAACCGTCTTCTATAGTGGGCATCCTGCACTTTCATTTCTTGGAAGTCCCGTCATATCTTTATTTGGCTGAGCTTCTATTCATCGCCATGAAATTACTTAAAATTACCCCCAAATACCATGTAAATATACCATTATACCCTTGGCTGCTTTACAACTCTCTCTCCACCACCACCTAAAATCACTAACCACCAATCGCTACCTCCAATCCACCGACGATCACCACCGACGACAACAATGTCTTCCGACGACGTAAATTTTTTTCCGACAAGGTAAATTTTTTTCTTTAACGAATTCCATTGGGCTAACGTGTGGCCTGCACGTTGGCCACCATGGACACAATGTTTGGCCTGGAAGTTGTGTGCGTGGGGCTAACGTATGTGTCCATGGTGGCCAACGTGCAGGCCACATGCTAGCCCCACGGAATTCGTTAAAAAAAATTTATCTCGTCGAAATTCTGTGCTCGTCGGTGGTGATAGTCGGTATTGATCGTTGGTGGTGATGGTGAAGATGAGAGAGAATATAAATTAGAAGAGAAATTAAGTTGGAGTCAAAATCAAAAAAAAAATTAGCAAGGGTATAATGGTACTTTTAGAGGGGAGTTGGGGCGATTTTAAGTAATTCGGGGGCGATGTTTAACAATCATCTTATTTGGTCACAAGTCCTATTATTATGTTCTCACATAAAAACATATGGATCTCATTAATTTTCTTTTTAACCCACTCCGCTCAACTAAATGTTAAAATTGAGATGGACAATACATATGTAAGGCTGGCAAATGTGGACCCAAACCAACAACCCAATTCAAATCTAACCCAAAAATAAGTTTGGATGCGATTGTTGACCCATTTAAGTAAATAGGTTGACAGTATCAACCCATTTAATCAAACGGGTTAAAGTTCAAGTTGACATTCTCGACCCGAAAATAATATGCTTTGACCTTATTAACTTATTTATATATATAAAAAAATTCTGGAAAAAATATTGATGGAGCTAAAATTTGGTCAAAAAAGAGAGTAAAATATCGCTAAAATATGTCATAATTATTTTAAGAAACACTAAACATGCATACTTTCAAAAGTGAACTTGTTATTTAGATTTTTAAGAAAATAATTTTTTTTTCAATATAATAATAATTGTGATTAAATGGGTTAAAGGGTTATATGGGTAACCCGTTTATTAAATAGGTTGGGTTAGGACTTAGGGTTGAGTTTTCCAACCTGTATATTTAATGGGTTAGGTTTGAGTTGAGGGTTTTTTTTTACCCTTTTATTATCGACCAGAACATGAACTCGACCAACCCGACCTGATTATCTTACAATACTATTGGTGATAGATGGAGTTTATGCTTTCTTTTGGTTTGTAAGCCACACAAGCAATCTTATCATAAAAATGTTCTTTCACAAATGAAGTATGTTCTTTTATATTGAATGAAACACACTTTTTACTTTAAACTTAATCTGTTTTGGAAGCATATGCACAATATATATATTTATGGGTGTAGTAGGATCTAATTTTCTGGGTGAATGTGGACTTAAAATAAAAATCTAGACTAAAAATCTTGCTAAAAATTTACTGTACTATTCGAAATTGTAATGGTGAATAATATGGTAAACAATATGATGGATCGAGTGAGTAGTTAATTACTCCTACCTCAAGAAAATTAGATATTCTTGTAATGGCCAAACTTTGAAGGACACGTTTGTCTACATCAGTTTCAGAAGCATAAGCATAATCATTGGCTCCAATCTCTCCAACCCAAACCAACGCATCATCAAACACTGCACTACACTTCACTAGATCATTCTTGTGCTGATCACTGCACCCCTGCTTCGCCAAATACTTGCTAAACCAACCTAACTGAGTTCCAAGTGACTCAGGGGTAATATTTAAGGTGAGATTGTTCTTAACAAAGAATTTATGCTCTATCGCCGTGGACCCTGCGACCGCGAAGTTTACACCATTTAATCCTCCGCCACCGGAACGATAAGGCGGGATGAAAGGCAGTGAGAGCTTCTCAGCAACGAAGTCGATTACGAGGCGTCCATCGGAGTAGCGGTTGGTAGGGTGATGGAAGAAGGTCATACCATAAGGAAGGTTGGAAACATAGTTGAACCCTGAAGGTCCAGTGGTTGATACTGTGTTGCCAGTATCAGTATAGGAGTCTCCAAAGGCATAAATTTTGGAGAAAGGTTTATGTATTGATGATGATGGTGATATATCTTTTGGAGGCGCAATGGAGGCAGATAATGATAGAGTTGATGAGAGGAAGACGATGAGTAATATGATGAGTGTTAAGAGGAGAGTGCGAGAAGAATGAGTAACAGTGAGATTTGAGCTCATTTTTGTTGTTAAAATTTGCATAAAGTTGAGTTTGAGAGTAATGTGGGACATTTGTTTTTGGAGATGGGTAAGTTTTGAGGTGAATTTATAGGCTGTGATTCTCTAAGAGTGAAGAAGCTGGTCACTTCTCATTTAATCTTGAGAAATATGTCCCCCCATCGTGTGCGGTTATTATATTACCAGGGCAAGAAATTCGGTTGCATTTTACAAAGTATTTAGATATTTATTCTTCCCTCCTAAGAATTAAATGCGTAGCCAGGCATAGTATGTAGCGGTAAAAATTTGGTGTACAGTTTGAACTTAAACCTAGTCCAATCATCATGAGCGTCACTAGCAGAAAATAGAATTGGTAAAAAGCAATATTTTTGCTTCTCAAGTAGACTATTGAGTGTACTATTTAGATTTAGCTGATAATAGATAGATGTTTTAGAATCGCTTAATTTGTCGGGTCAAGTCTTGAACAAGTATGTTCAACCCAAACTTTAGAAGGACCCAGCCTTAATGTAGCATGCCTCCAAAGTAAGTCGACTTAATGGCTGTTCATACAGACAAACGGTAAAATAATTCATCAAGATTGTAAGGATAATAGAGTGCATGTTTTCCATTTGGTAGGCGGCAGACGACACTACTTTTAATCTTGTGACACAACAAAACTAATTGCTATATACTTATGTTGATCTAATAAATGAGAAAGGTGATTAGGTGAACCATTAAGAACGGTGGTAGAGCGTATCAGTTATTTATGAATTATGAGTCTAGATATGGCAGAGGTGAGGGGGGTTTCTTTATTGAATTACATTTTGCACTGTTTGGTAGATACTAGATACATATCCCCACCTTCCCATCTGATTTTGCAAGCATTCATTGCTGCTAAAGCAACACGAAATGTACTACCTCTGTCCCAGAATAGTATAAACATTTTCTTTTATGTTTGTCCCAAATTAGTTTGAACACTTCCATTCTTGGCATAGTCCCACCATTAATATATTATTTCTTTTACACATCTTTGGCCCACACTCTACCTTTTATTAATAAAAAGTTACCCACTTTCTCTCTCATCTAATAAAAAATACCCTACCAACTCCTATCGTATTTACTTTTAAAATAAAATAACATTTGACAACCACACCACAACTTATCACCTTAAACTACGTGTCCCAATAATTGTTCAGATCTTTCTGGGACGGAGGAAATATTTTACATCTACTATTTCCTCCGTCCCATAATATAGTGCTTACTTTTTTTTTCACGGAAAATAAGGATAATGAAAGGAGTAGTAGGATTCTCTAAAAGAAATATATAATGAGGTACTTTTTTAGTACTTTTGTCTTGGAATAACTACTTCTTTACTTTCTTTTTCCTTCAAAAAAAAATTCAACAAGTATAAATGTTCATTGGAATGGTGTAAATTAAAGCAATAAATAGGGGCATATATTTTGAAAGAAAGGTCGAGGTATTTTGAAAAGTTTGTGTAAAAAAATAGGGATAATTTAGTCCAAACAAATTGATAAAAAATAAATTGGACACAACATTTTAGGACACCCAAAAAGGAATGTAAGCACTATATTATGTGACAGAGGGAGTAATTTATAGCAGATAACTCTATACAAATTATTATTTTTTATTATTTTTCTCTAGTGAATATCGGGTAGACAAAGTTTTTTTCCGTTTATTGCTCTATGAAAGAAAAAAAAAAAAAAAGGGATGGTGGCCTCACTACAAGCACGAATTACAAAATTGATTATCATTCTTTGTTAATTAGAGAGCAATTCTCTAAATGGCTCAACTCTCACTCTAACATCTGTTTGATAAGAGATGTATGTGTCTAGCTATGGCAACGTAACGTAACTTCACTAGGGATAATATATTATCACAAAATTTACACTCATTACCACGTTAGAAGGAATGAATGATCAACATACACATCTAATCTAATTCTAGAAATGGAGTAAATAGTTTGAAAATTTTCAAAGGGACAATTCTTAGCTTGTGTTACGTTAATTTCCCTCTTAGGAGCTTCATTTGCACATGTGAGCCATGCGACTGATCGCCGCACCTGATCACATTAATTAGAGGTGATCAACATGGTCGCGGTTCGAAAATGGGCGGGTTTTGGACATGATTTTTGGGTGTGCTTCGGGCCCGACCCGATTTTTGCGGCAAAAAAGAGAGGGCCACGGACAACCTTAATATGGGTAATTAGGCTAAACTTTGGCTCGGTCCGAAAAGCTTGCTTGGCCCGGCCCGAAATAGTGGGTTTTGGTGCGGACCCGAGGCCTTTGGCCTAAAATGAGCCTTTTTTGCTAAAGACCGGCCCGACCCAACCCGACCCTTGATCACATCTGACATTAATTAATCAAATCGATGGTTCATCGGTTAAAAAAGTATCACGAATGAGACTACAACGGTGGGTCTCAACTCTCATATGACTCCGGCATTCCTTTGTTATTGCTTTGTCAACCTTGTAAGAAAAAAACCTTAGTAATTACTTCCTCCAGTTTTTATTTGATTACCACCTATTTATTTGGTTCACAATTGCCTTGGCACTAATTTGAACCTCAATATCTCTAACTATCAATAAGCAAAAATTATAAAAATTTGATATTTGGATAATACACATTGAGACGAATCTAACAAGATTTCACATGACTATATTTTTCCTTAAGTACAAATCACAAGAGATAGTCAAAGTCATGTATGTGAATGATGTCAAAAGTCAAAACGGGTAAACTAATAAAACCAGAGGGAGTAGCATGTTAGAAGTATGGTGTGAAATGGGCTCCATCTATGCAGCTTACTCAGATCACATATACTTCCTCCACTCTTTTTTAATTGCAACGTTTCCCTTATTTGGAAATTTCACATTAATTGTAACGTTTCTTTATTTGGTAATATCTTCTTTCTATCTCTCTCCTATCACATGACTCCCATATTTTTTCTATCTCTATCTCTCTCCTCTTCATATGGACGGGTTTCTTAAAAAATATGCCAATGGGGTATGGCAATTATTATAGAATGGAGAAAGTATAACATTTGGAATAATTTAAGTAATGAGAGTATATGTACTTAAGCATATGGCTGCAATAATAGCATTGTCTAAGAAACAATAGTTAAAGAATCAAGGATGACCTAGTTGGTTGGATGCCCCTTCCACCCTTATGATAGGTAATATGGCGAAAGGAAGGGGGGAGGGGGTAGATCGTAAATAGATTGTTCTGTTCATAGAATGCAATTGTATTATTTTTTGTCCAACCAGAAATTTAAATTACCATGAAACCGTAACATTAAGTTCCTACAAACCAAGGTCGTAAAACAACTCTAATAGTTAAAGAACATCTCTAGTTCTCCACCAAAGCAAAGAAATAAAGCAACATATGTAATAGAATATAAAACCAATTTTAAGGCTCCAACCAATCGTTTAAACTTTTGGTTAAGGTAGTCCTCTGACAATATATTTTTATGTAATTCTCTAAGCCAAGTCCAAATCTTAAGATTTTAAAAATTCATAAAAGCTAATTAAAGCAGAAATAAGAATTACTTTCCCTGCAAAGTAACTCCTGGATTTCATTTTGCATCTCCTGTATGCAAGGGCGGATTTAGGATTTTGAATTTGGGGGTACCTAACTTAACCAAGAAAATAGACAAATGATCACAATACATAAATGAGAAGTTCAATTTTAACTATAAGAAAACTAAACTTTATATTATTTGAGGTATTTATTAGATATACCTTTATTGTATCGATAGTTCAACACTATCTCCATTTTTAGTAAATTCAACAGATTGACTATTACAGTCATCAATAGACATGACTCTTACCTTTAATATCTTCAATTATTTGTTCTTAAAGTTTTTAAGAAGATATAAATTTAGTAAACATAAATAGAGAAAAATCAAAAAATTTACATAGTAAAATTATTTTTAAGTATTTGCAAAAAGAATCTTGGTCATACTTAATATGACAATAGTGTACAAATTAAGAAAAGATTGGTTAAAGTTAGAGCTAAAAAAATCAAAAGGAGAAAAGAAAAAATTTTAAAAGAGAAAAGAGAAAAAAGAAGAAGTTGAAATTGGTATCCAAACAGGAATCGAACCCGTGATATCAGTGGCGGAGCCAAGATTCTCAAAGTGGGGGGACAAAATATGAACGTTTGACATTCAGATAAAAATTTTAGAAAAAAAACATTACAACACAATTTGTTTACTACTTAACGTTTTACATAAGAAATTCCAAAATGCTTATAGTCTTACAATCACGGGCGGTTCCAAGATTAAAATCATGGAGGGGCCACGGAAATAATTGATCCAAAAATATACGAGAATTCCAATAGCTCCAAAAGTACATAGATTACCCATAAAGATTTAATTTTATTTAAATCAGATCTTTATTATGAAATTTATCTTAAAATTTTGATTAGATTATAGTTCTATCAAACACTTCATACAACCCACTGTTAGTAACCAGGCAAATATTATAAAACTAAAATCACACAATTCATACTATAAATTAATTTGAAATTCCTATAGTTTAATAATGAACTGAGTAGTTGATTTATACTTCAAGATATACATAATACAAATTCATAATCAAATAAACTTATAAGCCAATAAATAATATTGCCTCATAAAACAAAAATTCATAATCAAAATAAACTTATAAGCCAATAAGAGTCACACTTAACAAATAACGGAAATTTACAAAAGAAATAACACATAGCCAAAATCAATTCACGAAAAAAAAAATAACTGACATGTCGCTGTCAATCTCAAATTACTGGCTAGTGGCTACAACAAAGGGAGTCTAAGACTAAGGCTCTGTTTGGCAACACATTTAAGTCACCTTAAATGTCACTATCAATGAACATGATGCTGCAGTTTTCTTTCTCTCTCTACTTAGTTTCAACTTTTTATGCTTTCGGAGAATAATTTTTAGGTACTGATATTTTGGGGATTGTAATTTCAGAAGTGTGTATTTACTTCCCAAAGCGGGGGGACACCTGTCCCCATGTCCCCCTGCTGCCTCCGCCCCTGCGTGATATAAAAGCACCGCATGCAATAAGTTGTTAGAGATTTTACCATTGGAGCAAAGCTGGATTCTATCAACTTATGGGGCATATATTATATTTATTTAATATTAAATCTGCCTGTTAAAAAAAAAAAACTGATTTTCTTAATGGGGCTTGTGTCACCCAAGACCCATAATAGATCAGCTCCTGCATGTATGACTCTGGCATATGAAAGCATGCATGGATCTTCTTTTCTTCCTTCATATGAAGAACGAGCCGCGCGAGCTAAGTATCAAGATATTAGATATGTACCAGTGGCGTATCCAGGATTCCAACCCTATGGGTTCGGAGCCGGTAAAAATAAAATAAAACGCATTTAAATGTAACTGATTCCTTTTCTTGGATCCCAAAAATAGTGAACCAAACGACCCCTAAATCTAGTCAAGTACGGAGTATAACTTATATCTAGACAACAACTTTTAAATGTTAAAAAAGATATATTTACTAGATAAGAACATATAAGAAGCAACTACAAGCCCGCATATGAATAAGTTTGACCCACCATCTATTGCTTCCATGAATCTTCCATGTCCTCTAAACCTATGATGATAGAACATCAGACCAAACAATTATTTATTTCACTTCAAGCCAAAGCAAACTACAGAGTAATACATAGTTATTCTGACAGTGTACCATCTCCATTAGTGCCTATAATACATTAGAGTTTAGACCCTACAACCAAATATAACCTAGCCTATTAGCAAATGCAGGTGGGGCTACATAATAACTACTCCCAAATCACCCTATCTTTCCATCTTCTTGCACATTAATCTCTTACAGGAAAACATCTTATTGCAACTTATATTACAGAATGAATGGCTTAAAATGCCACTCTCCAGCACCATTACTTTCACAATTTCAAGATAAACAAATGAATTGTATACGTTTTTCGAAGCTTTTATCAACTACTGATAAGTACTAAAGCATTTAAAACGAAATCTAACACTAGAAACTAGTACATTCAACACAAATTTCACAAAACAGATGGAGGATTAAACAAGGTACCAGGAACAACTTTGACTTGGATTCCTTTCTGCTGCAAAAAATCCATCTCTTCTCCGCCCCTGGGGGCGGATTTACTATGAAAGACTAAAATCTGAAAAAGTAAAATTCATATTTAAAATTGAAGAATTGGGCTTTACCGTTCAAACAGTTGGCTAGATGCGGTCGCCGAAAATGTCGCTGGTGCGCCGTCGTGGTGGGGAAAACGGAAGTAGACGGTGGCCGGTGGGGTAGACGGTGGAGAAGGATAAAAATTAAAAAAAGGGTGTTCAGTGGATTCGAACCTCAGACCTTCAACATCATCCCGCCGCGCGCACCAGTGGAGATACAAAACCACTGCGACGCTTGCTTCTTTCATGTTCTATTTTGCATGCATATAGAATATATCAAATATCTAAAATATTTTTAATTTAAAAAAAAGAAAAAAACTGGGCAATTTTTTTCCAAGAATCATTGGGTTCACCTGAACCCAGTGAACCCATAGTAAATCTGCCCCTGATATGTACTAGTGCTACGTGCTAAATATGTCCCTTTTGACAGGGAGAATAGACGTCCGAATATTAATTTATGCAAAATTAGGTTCTTGTCTTGTTCAGTATTCAGTTGTTCACCTTTCTTTTTCTAAACTGAATAAACTCATTTGCTCTTTTCCCTAACTGTGAAGCCATGCAATTGCGGCAACGAATATATAAGGCAAAGTGAAAATCAATCACGAATCATGTGGGACTTTAGACGAAGGCAACTAAAACATATAAGGGATTTTTCACATTGCTAGATCTTTTTTCGACAATGGTTGAAAGAACATAAAGAAAGTAAAAAACAGGAGAACATGATTAGAAAGTAGTAATAGTGGCAGCCAAAGTTGTTAAAATCGAGATTCTAGTTTAAATCGGAAACGACCTTTAGAATCGAATCGTAAAATCAAATCGTAGAATCGTAATATTCTACAAACACGTATAATCAAGATATTGCACTCATTCTTCATTGAATGTGCTGAAATTATAAGTTAAAAAACCTAAAAATTGGAAAAAATAGTTGTTTACCCACTGTATTGGCAAATAACTAACAATACATATCTATTATTTGCTTTGTTAGCCTGATTTAAATTTGCGAGGTTTTCGCTAGTCAAAACAAATGTATAGAATCGTCTACCATATTTTAAATCGTAAAATCGTAAGATTTTAAGATTTGAATCGCGATTTTAATAACTTTGACTGGCAGCACAGCTCTTGGCAATTGTGTGTGCGCTATGGACATCTTCTCACCCTACTTTAAGAATAGAACACCACGTAGAATTTTTTGCTAGGTCCATGATAGTAGCAATTGTTTGCATTGCTAGATTTGGAATATATATATATATATATATATATATATATATATATATATATATATATATATATACTTCCTCCGTTTCGAATTACTCGTTACACTTTAAAAATTCTACTATTCATTTATGAGGTTTGACCATGTATTATCTACTATTAGATAAAATAAAATGTTACTACCTGCGTCCCATAATAGTCTGAACACTTTCCTTTTATGTTTGTCCCAAATTAGTTTGAACACTTCCATTCTTGGCATGGTCCACCATTAATATATTATTTCTTTTACACATCTTTGGCCCACACTCTACCTTTTATCAATAAAAAGTTACCCAACTTTCTCTCTCCTCTAATAAAAAATACCCCACCAACTCATATCACATCTACTTTTTAAATAAAATAATATTTGATAACCACACCACAACTTATCACCTTAAACTACGTGTCCCAACAAGTGTTCAGATCTTTCTGGGACGACGGGAGTATAATGTATTGTGTTGTGGGATTTATCTCAATGTATATTTTCAGAAAATCAAATTTTTATACTTTACTCTAATACATAATTAAAGATATTAATAGTCAAAGTAGTGCATCGGCACGCGTGAAAGTCGAAGTATATCGAGTAATTCGAAACGGAGGAAGTATGAACATAAAATTTATTGAAAGAAAATTTAAATGGGTTTTGGTTCTATAGAAGTATTATCTAGTTTAATTGGTGAATAAGCTAAGGTGAAACTTGGACAAATGTATTTTTTATTATTTTATTTCACATTTTTGAATCTCTTTTTTTCTTTTCCCTCCGTTTCTCAAGCTAGGTATTGAAATAGGCCGCTTGAGCAAGACCCTACTACCCAAGTTGCACCTATCTCTATTACTTTCCAATCACTTTAAGAGCTGAGGAAAGCCTCTAGAAGGTAGGCGAATCCAACCTTGAATTCCCCATGGCGGGAATATATATAATCGAACTCATGACATGACCTTCAACTCATCAAGAGTTCGATTTCTGACCAGTTATATAGTACTGCATCCGTTTCACATTACATGCACCATTTCTATATGGCACACAAACTAAGGGTGAGGAAAGAGAGGGTTGTGATTGCATTCAAAGTCCAAGCCCAGGTGATTATGTTTTAAAGGAGGGGATAGATTGTGAGATATCCAAAAGAGGAAATGGTGCATGTATTGTGAAACATCCACAAGAGGAAAATGGTACATGTATTGTGAAATAGAGGTAATATATGATAAAAATCAAGTTCCACATATATACATGATCCAATATATATACAATTCCAAGTCTACTCCACCATTTATGTCTCCAATCTCCATGCCCTCTGATCTCTTTCTTTCTCTCCGCCCACTCTTAGCAAATGTAATAAGAATCAGTGAAAACAAGTTTTAATAAGTAAACGCATTTTTATCCGCAAGTATCAATTGTAATCAATAGAGGGAGAGGTGGTAGCTCAGTGGAGTACCACCTCGAATTTCAGAGCATTGCCCAGAGTTTGAATCCTCATCCCAACAATATGTTGGGGAAATTACTTCCTATGTTTAGCTTTGTACCACCGAGCCTAACATGCCTGTGCGCTAAGAAGCCTATTAGGGGTTGGTCTCCTGAACAATTATTTTTCCTAATAAAAAAAATAAATCAATCAGTAAAATCTAAAAAATTGCATAAGAGAAAAAACCAAAGAATCAGCAAAAATTAATTTTAGTCAGTAAAAATCAACAAATTGCATGAGATAACACCATAGAATTGGCCAAAATCAATTCAATTTTAATTTTTAAAAATCAGCTTATATCAATTCCAATTAGTAGTAAAACTAATTTCAATTATGTAAAATAAAGGTGAACTGGGTTCCCAAAAATTGAGTGGCAAGTTTCCGAAAATGGAGAAAGCACATACTAGTGATCGCGTGTATGTCACTACTATAATGGGAATAATCGGAGTACTTTAGTTAAAGGAGGAAGTAAATCTTATTCATTACATTACATAAAAAGATGAACAAGGCCCACAGCTAATAGTATAAATCAAAGAAACAATGATTATTAAAAATTGAGGGTGAAACCCATTATCTAAACGAATTCAACAAAAATTGAGTTTTTTCAGCCAAAAAAAAAAAAACATGGAAAATTCAGAAATAGTGGAGGAAATGGAAAGAGAGCTTTACAATGCAGCAGTGAGAGGCGACCTACACAGCTTCATTATTAAAAGAAACAATGAAATAGAAAGTGGAAGTGATGAATATCTTCTAAGGCAAAGCTTCCCTCAGCAGAACAATATCCTTCACTTAGCCATCCGACGTGAACAATATGTGTTGATAAAAGCAGCAGCTTTGATGGGGTTATTACCAAGAACAGCCATGGATAAGTTGATAAATCAGCGCAACTACGATGGAAACACCCCTCTCCATGTCGCGGCCGAGGTCGGAAACGTCCCCATTTGTAAGCTATTCCTACACGAATACGACTACAAGACGGTGGCGGACAAGGCGGGGCCGTGGAGGGTGGAGAATGTACAGGGCAACACGCCACTACATGTTGCACTTATTTTTGGTAACGTGGAGGTTGCCGCATTGTTGGTCGAGCAGTATCCTCACCTGGCTCGTGTTATTAACAAATCCAAGGAGACGCCTCTTCATCTTGCAACCTACCAAGATATTGGTAAGTCTCTAAATGTTGATTTGTAAATATCTGCAAATTTATTTCAAACTTTTTATTATTATACCCTGTTCGTTTTTACATAAAAGCTCCATTATAATTTGCACACTTGTCAATACACAATAATTTTCTATTACAAAAATTAAAAAAAAAATTAATACTTTAAAAATATATGTCAAGACAAATTCAACTTCTTATAAGCTAACATTAGATTTATATATATATATATATATATATTATATATAGAAAAATAGGATCAAAGAAGAGTTTGTAACTAGTGTGAAATTCAAAATGGAGGCTCTGTTTAAAACACAAGGGGTAGATTTTAAGTTTATTCCACCAACGGTGACCCTATATTTGCATAACTAATAAATTGTTCAGTTTGTATTTTTTTCTTTACATCGATAAATCGAGTTATCTTAGGCTATTTTCTTTATGTTGTATTTTCGGGAATTTCCTTGTACAACCGTTGCGCCATATGGATATACAACCCTCTCACAACCCTGAAAAAATAAGGGGTAGGTTGGGAATAATTGAAATATAAAAGTAACTTTTAAAATAATTTCATTGATTGAGAAGGATTTCGTTGTACCACGTAGGATTTACCATGTTTTAGGATATTTTCGGGATGAAATTTACTCATATATAATGAATAATCTATAGATATACCAATCAAGGAAGGAGAAGAATCCACTTCGGCATATCTTGGCTTAATAAAATTGTTAGCAGAGAAAGAAAGTTGTGTAACATGTTGGCGTGATGCAAATGGCTTGACTCCTCTACATAGAGCAGCGTCAATCACCTCAACCTACAATCTCCCGATCATTAGACTCATACTTGAGCAATGCCCACAGTCCGCAGAGGTGCGTGATAGTTCTGGCATGACCATTTTACACCTTCTAAAATGGATACCGAGCTACAAAGCAGGTGAAGAATTGCTTAAGATTCCAGAAATACATGATCTGAAGAATTACCAGGATAACCAAGGAAATACACCATTACATATGGCAGTAAAAAATCAGAACCTTAACTTGGTTCGAGTTCTTTTGGCTTCCTCCGCCAAATTAAGCATCAGAAATAAGGATGGCGTTTCAGCAGCATATTTGATTCAAGAACAAATTCAGGTTGGAACCATCATTGCCCTTTTTTCTTTTGTGCTGTTAATTTCGACCTCTGTTTATTTAGTCGTGATATTTCACTATTTAGCATTATTCACACACTTCACTTTGAGCATCTTACATCATTTATACTTACTGAGTAATAATATTATGTGGAATCCTGTTAGATTAACATTCTTTTCAATATAATATTCAAATAACAATTTTTATAATTTTTACTTCTATATGTATGTTGGCAAACGTGCCAAGTAGAATTATATTCAATTTTGAGTGAATTCCACCAACAATGGAGGAATGAATTCATAAGTGTCATGATTTTACTTGTTTATGTGCATCTTCTTATTTCTATTTTGGTAAAATATACTTTAAAAGCCTATATAATAAATTCTGTTGACGACGTGTATCGAATGCTGCAGATTATCATGGAGAAAAGGGAAATGACAATAGAGGAATGTAGAGCGATAGAAATGGCATCTATACCCTATTTAACTGAAAGATTGCACAAGTTTGGGATGAATTTCTTATTTTCATTAGATTCCAAAGGGGAGGAATATCGTTCATAAGTTAATGAACATAAACAGGGGAACTCTTATAGTACAAACTGATCTTGTTAATTTCATAGAACAAGTGCTTGACATCTTTCCAGCACTTGTTTGTCAAGTAGACATTAACGGGGACACTCCACTTCATATCCTAGTTCGAAATCCTTTCAATACCATGATTCGTATCCCTGCTTCGAGTACGCAACAAAACAACTATAATCTGTCATCGTTGTCGACATTAGAGCTTTTGCCCAAGTTATTAGAGCTATGTCGTACTTATTTCCAGATAGCGGAAGCAGGGGTGAATGTGAAAGGAAGCCACTATGATCCACCATGGTTGATGCAGAACGTCGAAGGAAATACGCCTCTTCATGAAGCTTTCATGGCAGATAGTGATACAAATATGGTGAGGACATTGTTGACTTTGGATATCGAAATCACTTCTAAGTTACTCAACAAGCGTGAACAAACACCTCTCCATCTTCTAGCCGGACGTTCCCAAGGTAAGTCACCAAGTCTTTCAAATTTTAACCAGCAATTTTCATTTTGGATTTTTCTATCAAGTGTCCTTGTACTGTCAAATGCATGTTGATGATTAGATATGAACTTAAATTAAAGGATTTTGGTCTTGTGTTGGATGATTTAATCAAGCAGCTTTTCTTCAAGCCACTTAACTTTTGAATTTTTTTTTTTATATAATTGCTCTGTTTCAAAGTAAATTACATAGTTTGACTTTTGCACTATTCACACACTTTCCTTTGAAACGTGTTTTGAGATTTTTCACAAGGAAAATCAAAATATAGTCATGTAAGATCTTGTTAGATACGTCTCGACATATATACTTTCAAGATACCAACTTTTTTTTATTTTTTGAACTTTTTGTTGGGAAAGACCTATTAAAATAGCTATTTTGTTAGGAAAGACCTAATAAAAACTTTTTTGTTGAAAAAGACCTATTATAATACTTTCCTTTGTTACTTAAGACCAACTCAATGCTTTCCGGTCAAAAAGTTTTCCGACATTGACTTGCTTCCCCTCCCTTTCTCAATAAATAGGACCAACCTATTTTTTTCCTACCATAATCACTTAAAATAGGAAGCAAGAGGAAAGGGTAGTTTGGTAGAGTTAAGGGATTAGGATATAAAAAAAAATATGTTGGTCTCATTTAATGAGAAAAGGAGGGGAAGAAAAGTCAATGCCAGATTATTGACTTTTTGGCCCGAAAATATTGAGGTAGTCTTAGGTAACAAATGGAGTATTATAATAGGTCTTTTTGAACAAATTTTTTTTATTGGGTCTTTTCCAACAAAATGGTTATTTTAATAGGTATTTTCCAACAAAAAGTTCTAATTTTTACTTATAGGCAATTAGAGATATTAATGGTTAAAAATATGCATCGACAACGACATGCGTGGTAAGAGAAATGGGTCAAGTATTTTAAAACAGATGAAGTAGATTTTTACAAGTTAATTATTTACATTGTTGAACTAATTATATTATTGATAAGATGGTATTCCACAAGAGTTTACCTAGTTTAGATTATCAAAAGAAAGATTTCTAAATTGTTTATGAAAACTTTTAGAATCATTGCCGGTGAGTTATTGGAAAATTAACCTAGTTGATTGGATCATAGTAACAAAAATGAATTTCTTAAAAATGCTAGCTAAAGATCACTGTCCTAATCATCACATTACTTTGGCTAATTTAGAAGTGGAGCCACTAGAGAGGGAAGTGATAATATCACTAGTGAAAGCAAATGAAGGTGCGGCTTTTTCCCTTGATAAAGATGGCCTGACCCCGTTTTTGAGAGCGGTGAAAATTGGTAACCTGAGTACAATTGCAACACTGAATGCTCTTTCCCCAGAGGCTACACCCATGGGTGCCGCCAATAACGGCGAGACGCTGTGGCATCTGCTTCTAAATCATGCTGCATACTCTACATGGCGCCTTGTTCGATCAGATCCGTATATGAGAAGTCTGTTAGTACTACAGGATAATGAAGGTAACACGGCGTTGCATCTTGCGATTGAACGTCGACTTTTTCAGCATGCCATCTATTTTCTTGACTCTGAGACATCTCCAAAAGCTAGACAGAAATGGATGATGGAACTTCTACAGATAGAAACTAAGGGTGGTATTACTCCTAGCGATTTAATAAGATCTTCACTGCAAGTACCTGAGAATGTAAGTTTTTTCTTTTGCGTTCGAATTATATAAATTAGGATTTGAATTTTCAGGATTAATTTGAGTTCTTTGATTTTGTACAGTTTGAAGAGTTCATGAAAGATGAACCTACAATGATAGGTATTCGAAGCGTGTGGGAAGTTCCTACAATGCAAATGACTGAATATGCAGACACAATGGGTGTAACAGCAGCACTGTTGACAACAATAACCTTCACAGCTGCATTCACTGTTCCAGGTGGAGTAGTCCAAGATAAAGGAACTCCTCTGCTCATGAAAAATGCAGCGTTTCAGATTTTTCTGATTTCAGATATATTGGCTATGTGCCTATCCATGATGGTCTTATTTTGTCTCCTTTGGGTCGTGGCTTGTGCGGATAAAGGCAAAGCCGTGGTGTTGATGGATTTCAGCATTATATTGCTCCTACTATCATTTTACACAACTCTTCTCACTTTCATGGCGGGTTTGTATGCTACCGTCTTCCCTTCAGATCCTTGGATCGCGATCATCACTTTGGTTCTATGCTCTTTGTTGATGCTTCTCATGGACAAACATCTTGTCATGGGGTGTTTGGTTCCGTTTGGGGAGATTTGTACTTCTTTTTGGTCAGAAGTTTTTGCGGTATGTCCGATCACCTATGAAAATCTTAGATCTTATCCGACCATGTTGCAGCACGAAATTGTTGCACGATTGCCAGTAATTATGCCTCTTTCAACAGCATAGTAACCACTTTTCCGTGGATCTACATTCCACAACCTATATTTAATAGTGTTTAAGGATAATAGATTGATATTTGTATTTATATGAGTAATAATCAGTCTGCCTTTTCTAATGGGGAATTTTGATGAGAATAATTCCTAGTTTAATATGCTATCATATAGAATAGAATATTTTGTTGGGAAAGATCACATATATTTTTTTTTTTTTTTTTTTGTTGAAAAAGACCTATTATAATACTTCCCTTTGTTAGTTAAAACCACCTCAACATTTTCCCGCCAAAGAGTTAATTTTTCGACATTGACTTTTCTTCCCCTCCCTTTCTTATTAAATGAGACCAATCTTTTTTAAGATGGGAAGCATAGGGCGTTTGGTAGCGTTAAGGACTAGGATACAAAAAAATAGGTTGGCCTCATTTTATGAGAAAGGGAGGGAAGAAAAGTCAATGTCATAAAATTGACTTTTTGGCCAAAACGTTGAAGTGGTCTTAAGTAACAAAGTAATAGATTATAATAGGCCTTTTTCAACAAAAAAAAAATTTTATTAGGTATTTTCTAACAAAACGACTATTTTACTAGGCCTTTTCCAACAAAAAGTTCTATAGAATAATCTCCATAATTTTGAACTCTGAAAAAATTGTTTCTTCTCTACTCCCCATCCCCTTCACCGCCAACCGCAAAACTATCACACGGGAAGAAATGAGTTTTCTTCGTTCCTAGGCTTTTATTGGATGATATAGATGTAATAAAAAAAAATAAGAAAAATTGTTATCAATTTCAAGTTTGGGGTTTTATGCAGCTTCTGGATTTACTAATGGTAGGTTGATTCTCTAACTTCCCGGAAATAAATGATTGGCCTAGCTCAAAACATTAGCTAAGACATAGTATCTCCTTATGTCTACACATTGAATAGCTCCCCAATCACTATTTGGAAGAGCTTGTAAGGACAATTTAGGTGTGCGTGTGCCAGATAGTAGGATACTCCGTTTTGAATCTAGATAAAAGACTACAAGAGGGAGGTGAATCTTAGTTGGAACTTGAGTGATTGTTTTTTTGGCAATGTGAATGAAACTTTTTGTGGAAATAAAACTATAAAGTAAGTTGGAGCAATAATTTTATGTACGAGAGTTTTTATGAGGAAAACCTTTTTAGACCCAAGGCCCTGTTCTCCCCAACTTTTTTGCAGTTCGCTCTCGGTCTCCTAAATTATTATCATTACTATTAATTAGTTATAATTTAATTCAGTTCAGTTCAGCTTAGTTTAGTTCAGTTCAATTCAGTTCAGTTCAGTTGTTTTATGCCAAAGAGAACAGACCCTCAGTTAGAAAGTAATATAACCTCGAACCAAAGGGATATTAAACTCACTCGACTATAACAAGCCAATTACCTAAGATACAACCTATTAGCTAGAGTCAAGGGTCACAACTTGAATTCCTTCATGAATACAAGTTTCTAGTTACTGTTATCTCTCTTGGGCTTCACTCTAAGTCTTGTCTCTCAACTCTAAGGCTCCACTAGAAACCCAAGACTCTAAGTAAAATATCAGTAAACCTTGCCCCGAAGGTCGAAACCCAAAGGCATGAATTTAGTGGGTCTGTTTGGCAATACTAGTTGAAAAAGAGATGAAACTGATAATGTGCTGAAACTGATAAGGTAGCTAGTCAGCTTCCTACTTGGCAAAATTAGTTGCGTAAGTTGATAAATTATTTTTGCAAAATTAGTTGTTATTAAAATTTTAGAAAGGTTTTCCAAAATTTTATTCACCTGATTTTGAAAAGTTTAAAATTTTAACTTATCGATTTCAGTCATTTTAACCACCTAAAATTATAGGTGCTTCCCAAACACTACTAATGTTTTTTAGCACCTAAAATATCCTAGCACCTTAACATTTAAGGTACCTATAATGCTCCCCCAAACTGCCAAACATAGTTAGAATTTGAAGAAATAGAAACTGGAAACTCTTATAAGAAAAGAGTTTCGGAACTAACGTTAGGAACTGACAAAATGACTCAAGTGGATCTCGGAATGTATGTTATTCGAGTATGAACACTAGACCAACTACAAGAGGGGGGTTAATTGTGGTTGATGAGAAATTTTCGAATTTAAATTGCGGAATTGAAATAACTTAAAAACGAAAGAGAAAAAGCACACAAGATTTTTACAAGGAAAACTTCCTAGGCCCAATAGGAAGAAAAACCTTGACTCTGTGGGATTTTGACTCAATACTCTCTTTAATATAATAAGCCAAAAGACTCTCTTTACAACCTATTACTGGACCTATCTCTGTTCCTCTAGGAACTTGTTCCCAGTCACTCAGTTCCCCCTGAACTATGACACTCACTTGACTTCACTCGAAGCCTTCTCTTTTCTCTCTCTTGATTACAAGGATATTCTCATATTTTTCTCTCACCCAAACACTATGAATATTACAAGAATATGTTGTTGAATATGAGAGGAAAATTACAGAAAACTTTCTAAGTAAATGTAAAATTTTCGCTCAAGAAAGTCATAAGTTTTCTTCGGGTAATTCTTCCTCTTATATAGTTGTTGCACTTTTTCTTTCTGTAAATGTAATGCTCCACGTTCTCCATGATCTTTGCAACAGGAATAAACCAACTCCACTTATCCGTTAGTGGGAGTATTTCCAACAGGTGGGCTGAGGTAGTTGGAGAGCTTTAAGCGGTTAGTTCCACATTTGATGACATGCTTACTCCAACTGAATTTGCACAAGTACAACAACAAAAATATCTAATAAGCAAAAAGGATAAAAAGATAGTCAAGAAAAAAAATGATAAGAGATGAAAGAAATAAAAGAAAAAAAATTATCATCAGAAACTGATGTGTGACCACATCCAAAAGATGAAATAAAAGTAACAACAAACCACCATTGTTTTAGTACAACCCAAAAATTATAGTAACATGGTTTGAACAAATTAATTTGAAGGAAAGGGAATTAGGGTTGGGGGAGAATAGAGAAAGAAGAGACAACATCGTCAATCTTCTCCCTCACATCAGCTTCTCCTCTCTTCACAGCTGCTAGGATCTGCTCTTGCTGAAGATCCACTCTTGCTACCCTGGTTTCAACACCTTGGATCCTAGTATGCAGGAGGGACAAAGACTTTTGAATAGAATGCAAAATTTCATGCAGACAAGTAGTGGAGAGAAGGGGTAAATCAACATCATTTGATTTTGGAGAGACCTGATCCTCCTCGAGATATATTGTAACAGCACCCTGACCCTGTTCCCTGGAAGACTTGGTCTCTATTATTCTCTGACTTTTGCGAACTGACCTGGGTCCCCCAGCAATACTACCCCCAAGATTAATAAAGGATATTGTGTGTTGGAATTTGGACTGCGTTGGAGGTAACTTTTATGTTCAATAAAATAATTTACTTATTCCCATGTGTGTATGTGGATCTCTCCGTTCTATTTTGGTATATAAGTTCGTACTATGGCCATAGTTATGAATATGATGTTGTGAGTTGATTCTGGAAATATCATTCGATAATATAAATACGCAATTGTTTTGTTGGCTTAGTTTATGAACTGAAAATAGAAAGTGGGCAAGGTATGGGTGGAGGATGGTTACTCTTTTGACCTGATACGGTCGGCTACGCCTCATAATGAATCTTGGGGGTAGTATTGCTGGGCTCCATAATGAACCTTGGAGGCAGCGTTTGTCCGAATCCCGTACTTGCCCCTGATTTGTTTAAGAGAATAAGCTATGCCAGCGTTGTAACAGAAGGGAAATGGTTTGATAAATAAAATATTTATAACGGGCTGAAGTAAAGGTTACGAGTTTTCCACTAATTTTGGAATTTTGTTTGTTTTGTATTTCTTCTCTGAATTTGCAGGTTTGGTATTAAGAGCTCGGAATTGGAAGTGGAGCGAGATAAAGATGTCTTGTGGATTAAGGATTGAGTTTGTATATTAGATAGCAGATTTGAGAATAGTTATTGGTATTTCGTTGTATATTCGGAAATTTTAGTCAAGATATTGGTGTAATTAAGGTGATTTTCCGCTGCGATTTTATTTAATTAAGAGTTAAATTCTAGTTTCTGGTTGTTGGGTGTGTTTCGCTAGCAGCTCGGAAGAGCGGGCTGTTACACCCGTAGTCGGGTTCTCGCGTACAAGTCCTCCGCTAAAAATAGTTTGACCCCCTCACCCCTCCTACTTTCTCAATCCACGAACCTCAGTCCCACATTATTCATGTGGATGCCTCTTTCTCTCATGTGTCGGAACCAATATGGGTACGGGAGGAGTTGTTAGAGACCATGTAGGATCTTGGGTTTTGGGTTCGGGAAGAAAGGCTATGCTTTGGACCCCCTCATGTATGAACTTAATGCACTGTATTATCGAGGGACTAATTATTGCCAATATCCATGGGTTCACGCCAGCCACGTACTACTTACTCTAATAGTCAGTTAGGTGTCAATCTCATTTGTAACCTGAATGATTATTCTAACAAATATGTGAGTATTTTGTCTTACTGTAGAAAGCTGTGGAAGAAGATGCTGAAAGTGAAGATTGAACATTGTGGCAGGATCTATAACAACAGCACAGATGCTATAGCTAATTAAGCAGTGCTGTATGACAGATTGTAGTAGTAATGTAACTAGGCCGTTTCCCCTCCCTCCTAGTTATTGTATGGATGCTTATCTAAAATATTTTATGGACATGTTTAAGTTTTATTAATTGAAGGTTGTTATTTAAAAAAAAAAAAAAAAAAATGAGATATAAATGATGAGAAATATTGTGGAGTCGCTCAATAACTGCCATTGCGGCAACGAATATTATAAGGATGGGAAAATCGACCAAGCATGTGCGACTTTAAAAAAGCTAAAACCTTTAATAACATACGGTTCTACTTATTTTTCACTTTTCTAGGTTTGGCATCGACGATTAGTAAACAGAAATTTCTCCAGCAAGACTATCATATTAGACATTTAGCATTTAAGTTACAAAACCATTCATCCAGTATGTCGTAAAGGATGGAAAAGATTATTTATACAACTTTAATGATTGAATCCAAATTGCTTTAGTAAAAGAAGATAAAACTTAGCCCCTACTCAAAATAAAAGAGAAGAAAAAAGAAGCTTAGTCATTAAAAAGGAAGCTTAGTCATTTCTACATAAGACTTCGCTGTTTACGAAATTCTATGTTGGACCCGACGTTTTTGAAATTTCCACGTTGTACCCCTAAGATTTCTTAACATTACACAAAATACCCTTATACACGATATCAAACAAGAGATTTTGGGACTTTCTTACCCCGTGGGCATAGAGTAGGATTTTTTCGCCTTGTTAGTTGACCGAGGTTTGGGATATGATCCGATAAATTGAAGACTAAGTGAGGTTTGAAGTAGGATTTTCTATTAATAAGGGTATTTTGTGCGACGTTTAGAAAGTTTAGGGGTATAATGTGGAGAGCTCAAAAAGGTACAGACAACGTAGAATTTCGAAAAATACAGAGCGCACTACGTAAAAAAAAAAAAAAAAAGATGGACCGGGCTACGTAGCTAACAATTAATTATAGTATAGATTATAAGATGCAGAAGTGAAACCATTTTTTGATACTAAGAATTATATTGGTGAATAGGGAAAGAGAGCTTTATAAATTATAATAGTGCAGTAAGAGGTGACGTAAACTTCCTTAAGGAAGCATGAAACAAAGAAATAGAAAGTGGAAGTGACGAGTTTTTTTTGAATCAAACTTCCTCAAGAAAGAATAATATCCTTCATTTAGCAATCCAACATGAGCAAATTAAGCTCATAGAAGCAGCTCTAAAAGGTTTATTGCCTAGAGCAGTAATCAGTAAACTGGTAAGTCAGGGCAACTGCGACGGAAATACCCCGCTCCATGTTGTCGCCAAGGTCGGAAACACCAGCATTTTGAAGCTGCTACTCCATGAATATGAATTTGGGCAGGTGGCCGACAAGGCGGAGCCGTGGAGGGCGCAGAATGTGGCGGGTAACACGCCTTTACATGCTGCGCTTATTCATGGCAATGTTGAGGTTGCCGCGTTGTTGGTGGAGCAGCATCCTTGCCTGGCTCGTGTAACCAATAAATGGGCGGAGACGCCTCTTCATCTTGCAACCAAACTCCAAGATAATGCTGGTAAGTCTGCGAGAATATTTATAGTACACCTTCATTGTACACCCAAGACTATTTTCTCCAAATGAATAAAATGAGTAAAATGAGCAAATGAACAAATGAGTAAAATGAGCAAATGAGCAAATGGGCAAAATGAGCAAACATTTCTACTCATTTAAGAAAATGAGCAAACACTTTTATTACGTAATGAGGATAATGAACAAATGAGCAAATGAAGCAAAATACCCAAATGAGCAAACTTGGTACCAAATGAAAGACCCGAAATTCTAATTTATTACAAAAATACCCCCCGGGTGTACATGCTCATGGTACACCCGGCGTACCATGAGTGAACTCGTAAGTCCGCTCTTATTTTGACCTATTGAGATATTTTTCAAAATTTAAGTAAATAAATAGACTCAAATAATTATTAGGTTATCATGCAAGATTAGACTTGTGTAGTACAAAAAGTAGAGTGGGATCTTAGTTAAATTGATATAATATCAACCTTTATAATTTTTAGTACTAATACATAACTAAAGATATTAATGTTTAAAATTGCGCACCGTCAAACGTGCAAAGTACTAATATGTCTTATTTTGCAAATGAATTACATAGTATAGTTTCCACATGTTATAAAAGCTTGTAATACCAAGTTAAGCTTGGCCTAGTGGAAAGAAAAAACCTTCCAACCTCAAGGTCAGTTGTTCAATCCTCACTAGGGGGACTTTAGGAGAAGGGATTCCTTTACCTTTCCCCATCCTCGACTCCCAAAGTGTCTAGCTCACTCACCCTAATTGGGTTAACTTAGGGGTGGTTATCGGTCGAGCCGAGCCATAACTCTTGTTAGCTTGGCTCGCGTTCATTTAAGTTTATTCGAACTTACCGAGCTCTAAACTTGACGAATCGAGCTGTGACCGAGCCGAGCTTTGACTAAACGTTGACCGAGCCGTTATCGAACCTGTTCACAAACAAATTTGGCCTATTATTATCTTCAGCTTACTCGCTTTTTTTATATTTTTTTTTGAATATTTTTGTTTTTTGAGTTTATTTTTTGACAACAAAACTATTAACTTATTATTGTGTAATATCTAAAATAAATATATGTATGTATACATATATATTATACATATATATTACATTATTTTCATATATATAAAAGTAATCTAGCCCCGATCACGAGTTTTCGAGCCTAGCCGAACTTTGACTAAGTCGATCTCGAACCTGCTCACGAACAGTCAAGTTCATTATTACCCCTAGGTTAACCTATGAGAGGTTCCGCCCAAAGAGGGCCCTTCATCTTACCCACCTTAAAAAAAAAAAAAAAAGCTTGTGATTCTTTAAGGTTTAAAACAACGTACTGTAGGAATATAAGTACTCTAAGCGGAATTTCATGAATCATATTCATAAGCACTTAAAACAGGATCTTATGCATATACATTCAAGGATCACATAATAGTTAAGAATTAACCTTTGACGCGTGATTTCCACAAAGCTCTTCGACATCCGAAGATAGAACCGCAATCGAGATTCCTCTACTAGGTCCACGAATCCAGATCAATACTCCACCAATGCAAGTTGGAAGGAAGAGGGACTCTTCTATTTCTTGGAGCAAAGATTACGTAGCTTTGAAAGAGAGAGAAAAGAGGAGAGAGAAAATAATGAGAGAATAAACTAACTGCTTTATTTTCTCACCCCACACCTAATTATAGGAACTAATTAGGTTAGGAGTCCTCCCCTTTTCTTTCTCCTTGGCCGGCCACTCCTAGAGTCCTACATGGGCTCTAGGTCATTCTTTTATTGATCCAGATTGTGTAAGTGTGACCTTGTAGAATCCATCTAATTGGGCTTCGGGTTTATTATTTACTAAACCTGAAGTTCTATAGCATCCTCTAGCATGACGTATAGACGACCCAATTTAATGAATTTATTATCTCCATAATATGATCCATGTTATATTTAGTAATTGCATTAATATCAAGGACACAATTCCTTCAATCTCCCACTCGTCCGAGACGAGCGTGCAATCTTCAAATTCCTTAAGTGTCTTAGTATCCAATTTGATAGTATGACCATATTACTATATCATCCATACTACACTAGTAGAATAATTGCGTATTGCTGCGGTGGTATTGCTGCGGTTTTACCCATACGCAGCAATAAATCACGTGAAAAAAAAGGTAAAATATAAATAGACATATTGCTGCGGTTTTTACTAGAAACCGCAAAGAATATATATCAACGGAAAAAAAATTCAAATTTAGTTGATCGTTGATCGATCTATTGCTGCGGTTTTCAACGAAACCGCAAAGAATAGATTAAAATATTATTTTTTTAATAATATTTGAACCTATTGTCTGCGGTTCTAACAAAAACCGCAAAGAATAGACTCTTTACTTTATAAAAGGAGACACGCCCAATTAGGGTTATATACCTCTACTCTCGGCCGTTTTTTTGGTTTTCCTCACACTCTCACACGACATTTCTTCTCTCTCTCCTCACACCACACTTCCTCTCTTCCTGGTTCCTCCTAACCGTTTACTCTCCTCTTCCTCTCTCATCCTCCACCGGTGGAAAACACCTTCAGCCCTCTTCCTCTCTCATCCTGTTTCGGCGCCTTCAACCCGCGCAAGAGAGAAGAATGAAGGGCTCCTACTCAAGACAGAGACGCCGCGAATCAAGGCTTGGGGGTTCGTGTTCTTGTTCGAGTTCTTCGGCAATCGGGACAACCGGACAAGGACAACCGCCGACGACGAGGAAGGCTACCGCCCGTTGGTCGTGACTCGTGAGGCGTGCCTTCTCCCATCGTGGCTTCGTGGGATGTGATGAGATCTCAACTCAGCGAGAAAAAGGGAGCACGAAGGAGATCGAAGGAGATAGAGAAAGGGGTGCGCGCGAAGATTAAAACTCCGGCGCGTTCGTCGGCGTCGCCGGTTTCGTTTGGTTTTGTTTCGTTTTTTTAACTTTTTTTTTATTTTCTAAATGTCGATCCGGAGAATGAATTTGAAACCAGATCCGACTTTTTACTTTCTAAATGGCGTTGGTTTTGTTTCGTCCGCCGATTCGTTTTTTTTTTTTTTTTTATAAATATTAGAGTTTTTTTATTTTTTTGGAATGAATTTGATGTTAGAGTTCATGAATTTGTAATTTTCGATTTTGATATGAATGTGGTGAATGAATTTGTTTTAGCATGCAAAGGGATTGTTGTAGCTATGTTTATATTATAACCGTACTATAACTACAAAAGTTTTACACTTTGAGAAATAAAAAAAAAAAAAAAAATTTAACCTCAAGTATGCATCTATTGCCGCGGTTTTGGGAAGAAACCGCAGCAATAGATTTGTATATTTAATATTAAAAAAGAACATATTGCCGCGGTTTTGGCTAGAAACCGCAAAGAATAACTGGCCTATTGCTTGCGGTCAAAAACCGCAAAGAATAGATTAATTACCTATTGCCGTGCGGCCAAAACCGCCGCAATAGGCCACTTAATGACCGCAAAGAATAAGCATTTATTCTACTAGTGCTAGTCTTCAAATTAATCCTTGAAATCCGAGTTCGAATTGACAAACAAATGATCATCATATAATCCATTTGAGCACGGCCATGCATTTTTCAATTTTCACTCTCCAAGGGGCCAAGACACCCATCCTATCTCATATAGGAGGACTTTTCAATCTTCTGGCAACCAAAACTCCCACTCAACTTTTAGCACAACCCGAATGCTGCCTTTATAGTCCCCTTTACGGCATGACGTTTGACAACATCAAAGTTATACCAATCATTAAGCTAAGTAGTGTTCCACTCATGTCTTAGTAATCCACTAATATAATTACGAAGTTATAGAAACTTCTAAGTAGGTCCCGTTCGATCATGTATCAACTATACATGTCCATATGATTGACTAAATATCTCCATGTTTCCATAGCCCATGAAACGGCGCTATCAATCAATCTTATATGCTAATCGTTTAATAAGTCATTTATGTCCAATTTAACGACTTAGATTAGGAACTATAATATTCTATGAATCCTGTTCACTTATGGTGTTTCATTCATCAAATCACATATTTGACAAAACCATTGAATTCAAGATATATTTTGGACATTTTATTTAATACCAAACCAAAATTAAATAAGATAAAATTTTATTTCTCATAAACGTAAAATAGCAAAACCATGTCTCTACATTGTAACAAGTTTCTCTAAACCTATTACAATCTAAAGCCACTCTAACATTTGCTTCAAGCCTATAGCCCTAGCGTGACACTCATGCTTGGGTTAAGGTAGTGGTTTAGTGAGCGGATCAGCCACATTCTCATCCGTGTGAACTTTGCAGATCCCGACATCCTTCCTATCAACAATCTCCCTAATGAGGTGATACTTCCTCATTACATGTTTGGATTTGTTATGTGATCTCGGTCCTTTTGCTTGCGCAATAGCACCATTGTTATCATAGAACAACTCAATCCCTTCCAGAGCACTAGGTATGATATCCAAATGGCCAAGAACTTCTTTATCCAAACTGCTTCTTTAGCTGCTTCAACCGTTGCTAAATATTCTGATTCTGTCGTAGAGTCTGCTACAGTGCTTTGCTTTGAGCCGTTCCAGCTCAGTGCTCCTCCATTTAGACAAAAGACGTACCCTGACTGAGAGCGATAATCATCTTTGTCGGTTTGGAAGCTCGCATCTATAACCTTTAACAACCAACTCACTTTCACCTCCATAAACTAAGAACATGCCTTTAGTTCTTCTCAAGTACTTAAGGATGCTCTTAGCTGCAATCCAATGTGCTTCCCCTGGATCTGCTTGGAACCTGCTACACATGCTCAAGGCATATGCAACATCCGGTCGAGTACTTATCATGGCATACATGATAGATCCTATAGCCGAAGCATAAGGTATGCTACTCATTCGCTTTAACTCATCAGCCTCGCGGGCACCGATTCTTGCTAAGCGATATGCCATGTGACATGGGAATGAATCCTCTCTTCGAGTTTTCCATGTTGAACCTTGCAAGAACTTAATCAATATGAGTTTCTTGACTTAGTCCAATCATCCTTCGAGACCTATCGGATTTTAATTCCCAATATGTACTCAGCTTCTCCAAGGTCCTTCATGGAAAAACAACTTTTCCACCATTCCTTGACTGACTCAAGCATTGGTATGTCATTTCCCATGAGTAGTATGTTATCTACATACAATATCAAGAAGACTAAGCTGCTCCCACTAAACTTCTTGTAAACACAAGACTTTTCTTCGCTTGATGAAACCAAATTTCTTGATTGCCTCATCAAATCGAAGATTCCAGCTCCGAGATGCCCCGCTTCAATCCATATATGGATCTTTGAAGCTTGCAAACCCTTTTAGGATTTTATGGATCCTCAAAACCCTCAGGTTGTGTCATGTACACATCCTCATTCAAGAACCCATTCAAGAATGCGGTTTTGACATCCATCTGCCAAATTTCATAATCACAAAATGCAAAGAATCGCTAAAAGTATCCGAATTGACTTAAGCATTGCATCGGAGAAAAGGTCTCATCATAGTCTATACCATGAATTTGTCTCGAATCATTTTGCAACCAGTCTTGCTTTATAGACATAGACATTTCCATCTTTGTCTGTTTTCAATTTGATGGAGTCTAACTTGCATCCAATAGGGTCCAAACTTTATTCTCAGACATGGAGTCTAACTCGGATTTCATGGCCTCAAGCCATTTCTCAGAGTCTGGGCTCGTCAAAGCTTGTTTGTAGGTAGTAGGTTCCGAATTCTCCAAAATCATAATTTCGTAGTTTTCGGTTAATAGGAATCAACCAACCTCTTGTTTGGAATCCTTTCTCTACTAGACCTACGCGGGGCCCGAGCATCAAGAGAAATGTTCTCTTCAACTTCTGATGATCTTCGCTTGAATTAGATTCAAGTGGGACGGTAGGAGGTTCACGCATTGAATACGTCATCTCCTAAACTAGACTTTCGTCTTGTCGGGCCGTCTCTGACATGGTGTGAACCACATCCAGTTGTTGCTCATCTCGAATTTCTCGAGAATTATTTTGTTGGAGATTTCAACTTTGTTGTTAGATTTGGTAGAGTTGTGCAAGGACTATTTTGAAAAGACTCAAACAAAGGCAAGCATCAACGGAATTCATTACGAAGCATCAACGAAGACACCTCTTCATGAAGCACTAATAGCAAATAGCTTTAGTTTAGATCTTGTGAGATATTTGTTTAAACTCGATATTCAAAAGACGGCAAGATTAATCAACAGATATAAGGAAACACCACTTCATTTGATCTCCGGTCGCCCTACAAGTAAGTCATTCACGTACCCTTAACCCACTTTTCCTTCTATTTTGCTCCGTTTTCATCTGTTTTTTTAAAATTTACGTTGTCATTAGCTCACCTTCCGTTTAATGCATCAAACACTCAAATGATGGTACCACATTTTTTTTATATATATATTTAACTCGTTCTTTAAAGGAAAAATTGATGTAATAATCGACCTTTGAAAGATTCTTCTTAAAATAGTCCCATCTTTAAATTAACTAAATAAAATCCCACCTTTTACCTTATCTTCTTAAAATGGGCCTTTACATGTTGATAACCTGAAATTGTAGGTTAATCACTAACATATTTATCTTTTCCATTCTTGTTATTTTCTTTTAATCCCCCATTCCCCTCTAACCTCCCCTCCCCCCTTTCTCTCTTTCGTTATTCATTCACTGTAATCTGTAATGACAAAATATTTGAAAAATTGTTATTTGATTAAGTTGAGAGAACACTAGATCTGGTTGCCTTGGAAGATACAAAAACGCATGGTGTTTGGCAATAACAATAATATTGCTGGATATTCAAAACCTAACTCCTAAATTATACAAATTCAAAAAAAGATGACAAAAAGAGATCGGATTGTCAGTGAGGATGTCTTCGATGGAGCTTTAAGAGATTTGAGAGAAAATTTCTTTTCGGTGCTATTGTTGAGAAAACGATTGTTGCGACCACGGTTGTTGCATAATGTTCAATCTCCTTCAATTTATTGCCGGAAAACCGCCATTGAAGAAGTAACAAAAGAAACTTAAAGAAATCGACTTGAAGAAGCAACAAAAGAAACTTTAAGAAATCGACCAAACAAACGTTTTAACGAAAAGCAAGGGAAGGGAAAAATTGATTTCCAGCTAACCATGGATAAGATTCCATCACAAAAAAATTACTTCAAATTCCACTCAAGAATTTAAAGAAAAAAAAAATTAAGTGGCAGAACTTTCACCGAAGTATTACTTCTTCAATTTTGCATCACTGCATCCAATTTTTTGTTCCACAGTTCATCTTAGGAGAGGAAAAATGGAGAGTGAGATGAAGATGGAGACACAGAGTATTTGGAGGAAGTTAATATGGTGGGGCTCAAGGTTTTAGTTTGTTATTAGCCTATTAGGGCTAATTAACGCGCATAGAGGAAAAGCAAGAAGTGGGACATGGGTTTACCGGTTAGCAACATGCCAACAAGTGATTGGTTAACTTAACCCAATTCAAGAAGATAAGGTAAAAGGTGGGATTTTATTTAGTTAATTCAAATGTCGGACTGTTTTAAGAAGACTGCCTAAAGGTCGGATAATTACTATCAATTTGGAGCAAACAAAATACTATTATGCCAAAATCACGATCATTGATACGATCTAACAATTCTGCAAACCTTATTCACATTGTTGTTTGATACAACATTCTACGAGGGGGTATATTAATCTGTTGTAAATTTGACATAGAACTTAATTTGATTCAATTCATTGTAGATGAAGAATTGGCATTTCCGGTGAAGCCGCACAATCTCGCATCAAGAAATCAATCTGTAATAGAAAACAAAACACCAAAAGTAAAGTCCCCAACCTCTCACAAGGAGAGATATAAAACCCAACATATGACGGGGTAGATATAACCCAAAATACAGGTAGAATAACTCTCCATTAGAGAAAGACTAATGGTTTTTTTTGGTAAAAAAGATTGAAGGTTTATTGTAAACAAAAACATAAAAACAAACAATAAAGAGAATAAACGGGGCTTACCACCGTCCAAAAGGGTGGTGGTAGCCCCTAAATAAAATATAAAAACTAAGGTTTTTAGAGACAAAAGAGAGAGAAGATAGAGAACAACTAGGGTTTTAAACTATGTATATTGGTACGCCATTAATTATGAGTAACTCTAACTTAGCATTATGAGTAACCTTCTTTGTACTCGTCAGTAATCTCATAAATGTATTAGCATTAACCACTTACAAACCTAGTAATTCTCATCGTTTAACCTCATATATATATATATAGAGGCAAGATCATGTGAGAAAGGAAATTAGGTGAGAAATGAGAAAGAACCACTACCCTTAGATTAGATCCTATCAACGGCCAAGATTTGAAAACTAATATTAACTTTAAACTATCTTTTTTCATCCCTTTCATGCAAAACCTAATTTTCTCTCTCCTCTCTTCCAAAGTACGTCGTCTATATTCTATTCCCTCCCACCTCCTACTGCCATCTCTCCTGTCATCTCCTTTTGTCCAGAAAATCCATGGAATCCATTACCGCTTCACATGAAGGTTAGTTTATTTTCAGAAATTTGTATGCTTCTCTCTTTTCGAAATTTGTTTGGTTATAGTATTTTTTGTTTTGCGAAAATTTGTTAAATCTCCATACTTGTTTGCGGATTTTTCTTTGCTTCTCCATAATCATGTTTCTTTTATAGTTGCTTGAGTACTGTACTCATAAATGATTGCTTGTAAGTTGGGCCTTTAAGCAGTAATGAAAATCAAATCCTAATTATGAAGAAAAAAAAAACTAAATAGTATAACATCTAGATAATTTGATATTATCTTGTATGATGATATTATATGATGGGAGTTTGATTTCCATATTGTAGGATGATATTATATTACTATTAACTGTAAAGTATGTCGTTATATACAATAGAGTCATGCATTTATAATTGAGAAACTAGATAATGTCAACATGTCCACAATTGTAATGGTTTTCATGACTTTGTTCTCTATGCTGTCAACATTGTAAATATTCCACTTGTTTCCATTTTGTTTGATAATCTTGGTTAAGGAATGATTTTGTCAAAAGTTATAAAAGGTACTTATTAGAGTTATAACAATATTTATTTAGAGTTGCAAAAAGTACTAATTAAAGTTAGTGCAATAATTTTTTAGAGTGATAGCAATTATTAATTAGAGTTATGATAACACTTGTTTAGAGTTGTAGGATATAGTAGTGAATAGGTACACCAATACTTTTTTAAAGTTATAAGAAATAATAATTAGAGTTATGACAACACTTATTTAGAGTTGTAGGAAGTAGTGTTTAAGAGTTATATCAATGTTTGTTAAGAGTTATAAGAAGTACTAATTACAATTATGGCAACACTTCTTTAGAGTTATACGAATGAGTAGTTAGAGTTATAAGAAATACTAATTAGAGTTACGCTGACACATGTTTAAGAGTTCATTAGAGTTATGCCACCACTTGTTCAGAGTTATAGGAAAAAATAATTAAAGTTATCGTAATAATAACTTATTTTTCCCGAGTCGGGTGAGGATAATATGTCCATGACAAAACAAGTCATTCAAGAACTAATAAGATGCAGTGCTCCAAACGAGGTAACTATAAAAATACCTGAGAAATCCAACAACAAGGGTAGGAAGAGGCTTAAATCTGTGAAAGAAAAGGCCATTGAGAAGCAACGGAAACCACTAAGAAGGTGTCGCCTATGCAATAACATGGTCAATCATGATTCAAGGAAGTGTCCTTCTCGAAATCAACAAACATAAGGAAATTTGATTAAGTGACTACATTTTTATAACTACTATTATAGATACTTGCTGTTTTTTTTTTTTTTACATATTAATGGATTATTGTTATTATAAATACAATAAAAAAAAGTGCAATGCTGCAAACTTTATAACTAAGAAAGTGAAATCATCCTTACTAATGTCTTTTATTCCTCTTGTTGTTGCATGGTGAAGGCGCTTGGTTGATTGATGTTGGCAAGACTCGCTTGGTTGGAAATCATGGCATTGATGTTCTCCACTCTTCTTCCGTAAGTGAAAACCAAATTGAAAACTATACTTTATTACAATTCGGTGGTCGTGGTGTTTGTTAGTATAGTTTTATTAGTTTTTGGAATTTTCTTCATATACAATAAGAAGCAACTTTGAAGTGTTGAAAACGTTTTGAGGAGTACAACAATGTGGGATGCTTCAACTACAAATTGGTTGCCCAATTGTAATTATATGTACTTGTTCAAAATATTTTATATGCATCTGTTGATATAACTCCAATTAAATAAATGTCATTGTTAGAATATAATCATTGCATATACCATGATAAAAAGGGTTAGAATAGGTTGAATAGATAGAATCAAAAGATTTTAGCTTTTGAATGATTTCGCTGTTATCTTCCAGGGAAGACGTAGCACAAAACACAAATTGTCATTTTATATTCTTGGTAAAACACAAAATTGACTTTATATTGTAAAAAAGTCACTTTAAGAAACGTGGATCAAATTTAAATAGGTGGGGAATTGATGGTTGATTAGAGTTATATAAATTACTAATTAGAGTTATAGGAGTATTTGATTAGAGTTATAGGAGTATTTTATTAGAGTTATAGGAGTATTTGATTAGAGTTATATAAATTACTAATTAGAGTTATAAAAGTATTTGTCTGTAAAAGTCGTAATTAGAGTTGTAGGAGTATTTGATTAGAGTTATATAAATTACTAATTAGAGTCATAGGAGTATTTGATTAGAGTTATAGGAGTATTTGACTATAAGAGTTGTAATTAGAGTTATAGGAATATTTGATTAGAGTTATATGAATTAATAATTAGAGTTATAGGAGTATTTGACTGTAAGAGTTCTAATTAGAGTTATAGGAGTATTTGACTGTAAGAGTTCTAATTAGAGTTATAGGAGTATTTCATTAGATTTATATGAATTACTACTTAGAGTTATAGGAGTATTTAATTATAGTTATATGAATTACTAATTAGAGTTATAGGAGTATTTAATTATAGTTATATGAATTACTAATTAGAGTTATAGGAGTATTTGACTATAAGAGTTGTAATTAGAGTTATAGGAATATTTGATTAGAGTTGTATGAATTACTAATTAGAGTTATAGGAATATTTGATTATAATTATAGGTATGTCATTATTTGTTATGTACGTTCTAATTAGAGTTATAGGAGTATTTGATTAGAGTTATATGAATTACTAATTAGAGTTATATGAGTATTTGATTAGAGTTATATGAATAAGTAATTAGAGTCATACGAGTAGATTAGAGTTATAGGAGTATTTGATTGGAGTTATATGAATTACTAATTAGAGTTATAAGAGTATTTGACTATTAGAGTTGTAATTAGAGTTATAGGAGTATTTGATTAGAGTTATATGAATTAGTAATTAGAGTTATAGGAGTATTTCATTAGAGTTATATGAATTACTAATTAGAGTTATATGAATTACTAATTAGAGTTATAGGAGTATTTAACTAGTAGAGTTGTAATTAGAGTTATAGGAGTATTTGATTAGAGTTATATGAATTACTAATTAGAGTTATACGATCTAGCCATAAGAGTTATACCAATAATTTTTCCAGAGTTATAGGTGGTAGTATTTAAGAGTTATGAGAATTATGGGAAGTATTGATTAGAGTTATATTCACACTAGATTAGAGTTATAGGAACTTATAATTAACTATCAATCTCATCACTAGAATATAATTATTGCATACACTATGATAAATAAAAAATTTGCAATTTCATTCTATCCCTATATGTATAAAAAATAATGCTAGAAATTGTACTTTTGATTCTAATCAATCCCCCCTACCCATATCCCTTTACAAAAGTGGAATATATGAAAATTATTTATCAGCAACTTCATCAATTATATGTTTATTCTTCGCCTTCAAACGAGCCGTTTCTTTCAAAGGCATTATCTTGTTCCTTGTAATTCATCCACAACTTGTCTCGAATAGAGGCCTTTATATCATTGAACTCATGAATCTTTGGGATAATCTCCTTCCTAGAATTATTGATATCACACAAAACAAGGGCCGCACGGATGTCAGCCTCATTGTGCGTCTTATCTTGGCGTGCCAATCCGAGACTCAAATATTTGTCCATCATAGTTCAACATGTGAACCATTGCAAAAACACCACAGTCCACGGTTGGCTTACTAGTTTGCCATGGAAAATTGACATTAATGACATCATATGAAACTAATTCAGGACCCAATGGATGCTCATATCTATCCAAATAATCACTCATATGAATGCACTACAAAAAAAAAATAAACATAATGAATTCTATAATCACAAGTCTTTTGATGAAAACAAATCACCAACCAATAAAGCTTAAAAGTACAAAAAACAAATAAAAACAAAGGCCCTTTAAAGATAATAAATCTTGCTATACTAATGGAAAACTCCTTGAAGCGAGATTCATCCCAATTTCCATAGACTCTATTATCATGATAATCCACTCTTTTGTGAATGAAGTTGATCACAACAATAAAGTAGTGTTCCATGTACAAGAACGGAACGAATACCTACGACCCACAAATTGAACAAGTTGAGTTATTAGATAAATAAATATTAAAACAAAAGCAATTTAAAAGGGAGGAAGAGAGACATACCAAATCAACTTTATGAAGATCACACTTGACTTCGTTACATGAGAGCCAAATATCCCATGAAGAAAATAGCTCACTCAATAATGCAACATCTTTATTTCCGTCATGTGTATCCGTAACATTTATCAAAGGACCCTAAAATATAACATAAAAATTGTAGTATAAATAGTATATAGTTTTAAAAATACCATATATCAAAGGAGATAAATGGTCACTATAAGGGGTTTAAAAGTCCTCAAAAACCCCACAATATATATCACCACTGATTATCATGACATTAAGTAACACCCACGTTTATACATCAATTTCCAATCTACACTCAATTAATACAGATACAACAACAATTACTTAAAAGTCCCAAAGACTAAGAAACGAATGTATACATGAAAAAAGTCCAGGAAAAAGACAATTGAGAACCACTTGCTATCAACATTGTAAATATTCCACTTTTTTCCATTATGCTAACACATGTTTAAGAGTTGCACGATCACTTCTTTAGAGTTATAAGAAATAGTCTTTAGGGTTACGCCAACACTTGTTTAGAGTTATAGGAAAAACCAATTAGAGTTATTGTAATACTAACTTAATTTTTCCGAATTAAATTAATGTGATTGAGATATAGTAGCATAGTTGTATACTTGTATTTTGTGGTTAGGAAAATGTTGGCCATTAAGATTATTAATAATTACATGCCGCAAAGAGTTTTTAGATATAGCAAAGATAGTTGCATAGTTGCATGCTACCATTAAATTCGCAGAAAAAAGTTCCAAAGAGACTTCTCTTATTAAAGACACTTATCACCACTTTCTTTTGTTCTTGGGTTCATAATATAAGAAATACCAAGAAGACAATTGAGAACTCTTACTGTCAAGATCAATTCATGGTGTAAAAAAAAAAAAAAAAAAGACCAATTGACAATATTTCCTTAAAACTGCAGTCCCCTGTTTTGCATCAATAATGTAAGAATTGAAGTCCCACGACCGTCGACCACCAGTCCCCAAACAGTAATCAAAATTGGATTCACAGCAACAACAACAATTTCGATTATAGTCTTCAGTATAGCATCAATTTCGAATATACCAACAATTTCAAAATTCTACAAAAAAAAAAGCAAAAAGTAAACAAAAAAGGAAAAAAAATAAACAAAATACTAACCTTCTTCTCCCATATTGTATGCGTCTATTGAACTAATCTTGAGTGCCGAATCTCACTGATTATAAGGGACGAAAATTCACTGAATTGATATTGAAAAAAAAAAAATTTAACGTAGCAGGGAAGCAGAGAACCGCCGAAATAAGAGAGGAGAGAGAGAGAGAGAGAGATTTTAGGTTATGGCGTTTAAAATTTGGGGGTTTATTTTTTAAAAGTTTTTAATCTTGGCCATTAATTGAGATATGATCTAAGGGCTAGATTTTCTTCTCACTTCTCATATAAAACTATATATATATATATATATATATATATATATATATATATATATATATATATATATATAATCTATTATGAGAACGAGAACCAATTTCGCTGTACGAATAAAAACTAGTACCGCAAGTGCACGGTGTCCGATATAACACAACTAGCAAATACAGGTCGAATCCACAAGGATGTTGATATCCAATCGTATTACCCACTCAATTATATGAACTTAGTTAATTAAATTCAACTATGATTACTACCAGCAAGAAATCGGAAACATAGCAAGAAAGTTAAATAAGGAAATTTAACTAAGATTAAAATTAAGAGCAAAATATAGGAAGAAACTAGCAATACCATGATCTAAATCTATTGTAATCAAAAGCATGGAACACTAAGATGACAAAGGCAATCTAACATCGCCCCAAAATTACATAAAATCGCCCCAAATTTATTTTTATAGACTATTTTACCCTTCCTCTTTTCCACACCACCCACCACCACCTGCCACCCCCTGCAACCACCAGCCATCACCTACCTCCCCACCACCATCCACCTCCTGCCACCACCACCACCCACCTGGAAGCCGTCAAAATTTTTTTAGGACCATCGAGCCAACTTCTGGCCTGGACGCTCGCTCCATGGGGCGAACGCCTGGCCTGGACGCTCGCACCATGGAGCGCCGGCCGTGCTCATGGGGCAAACGCCCAGGCCGACGTTCGCCCCATGGGGCAAACGCCCAGGCCGACGTTTCCCCATGGAGCGAACGTCCAGGCCGACGTTCGCTCCATGGTCCAAAAAAAAATTCGACGGCTTCCAGTGGCTGTGGCGATGGGGGGTGGTGGTGGAGTGAGGTGGGTGGTGGTGGTGGTGGTTTAGGGAAAAAGAAGGAAAAGGTTAGAGATGTAATTTCAACTTTTTTTGGGGTGATGTTAAGACTTTTAGGCGATGAATAGTAAGTTCAGCCCTTAAAATCAACGTAACTTATTAAAATATGATAGAAGCTATCTAATACTAACTAAGATATGAGAAATTAAATCTATTTGTGTGAAATACTTAGAAGCATAGATTAAACGTATAGTGGGTGATGATGACTAGAATATGACAAATTGACAAGTGAACTGAAAATTAACTCCTAATAAGTTAATCAAACCAACTAAAGACAAGAGAAATATTCAACACCAAGACCACTGCAACATCTGAACTAAACAACGAATTTGTCAACAAATTGAAAATTCACAAAGTTAAACGAATCAACTATTAAAAACAACAAAGAAAACCGCATTAGTTGAAGAACGGAACAAGATTACCGTAATCGTTTTCGCAATTAAACGGATGGACTAAGACAAGAACCAAATCAGTTTGTCGAACGTTGCCGAAGTACGCCGCTGTTACCGACGGATCAAAACACGAACGAGACTCAATTCAAAACAAAACCTAAAACTACTCTTTGTGTGAATGTGTTCTGCTATTTCGCCACCTTCCTCCCTTGCCCCGCCGCCTCCTTTATGGGATTGATTAGCAAGCCCTAATACTCTTTCCTCGCCGCTATATGGGTCACCCCAAAGTTGGTTTATTTTACACAAATAAGGGCTGCTACGTTGTAGTGCAATTTCGACCCACTAAATTATTGATTTAGCTCTTTCTATCTCACACAAAGTTGTAGGGCTCGGACTTAGCTTTCCGTAGCCACTTAAATCGTCTCATTTCGACTCCGCATGAGTGAGATATGGCAATAATACAACAACACCCCTGCACATTTCATAAAACACGAATTAAACACATCTTTAGACCTTTAGTATAAATGGGTCATCACTTAATAAATAAAATAGATATAAATACCTCTTTTCAGCAGTAAAATAATAAACAAGTGACCAAACCCAAACTATTACAAAAGTATAATATTTAGCCCAGATAACTTAACATACGACACTAAAAATATCATATTAGAGGGTATAAATATGCAAAAATAAGCACTCATTATTCGCCCCTTAAAAGTAACGCAAAAAGACATCAAAGTAAATCATATTGACTGAAAAGTAAAAAACCAAATACGCGACTTATTATATTTGCAATTTTAACTTTTTATGGAAAAAATCACATTAATGACCATACAATATCATCATGGGCAACTAACATTCCAATCTCTTTTGTAAAAGTACCGTTTTAGATAAGTTTAAGTTAATTTAATATTAAAAGTACAAGAAAAAAATAGTAAAAGTAATTAAAATTGGTCGAAAAGTAAATGAAACTTCTGTAAAAGTAAGGAAATTGGTAACCAATTTGAAAAGTTGCATAATTAGGAAAATACCACTAACGACACGGAAATGATGTAGACCATCCAATTTTGATGATCTAAGGGTTCATATTGATTCTTAGATCTTATTTTAAAGTGTGATCCTCACCGGATAATATATATAATGCTTATTTCACCATTAGCTAATGGTATGCGCAGCGTATATAAAAATCTACTCTTGCTGTTTTATATCATATATTTATCATAAATTATCAAGTACACATATATTATTGTCATACGATGCAATATACTTATACTATTTGCTTTGGACAAGACATGGAACCTGTCGACAAGGAAGACATCAAGTTAGTGTACGAGGCAAATGATGAAGCGGCCTTAGACCTTGACAAAGATGGTCGTACACCTTTTTTGAGGGCGATTCATCTAGGTGACTTTTCTTCAGCTAAAGATTTGTATGGATTATTTCCGGAAAGTGCATCATTTGGTAACAATAAAGACCAGACATTTTGGCACCTGCTTGTAGATCATCCATCAACATACTTTGTCTACAAGTTTATTAAAAAACAAACATTGAGAGATCTTTTGAAAAAACGCGATGAGGACGGAAACACACCATTGCATCTAGCTGTTGAACGTCGACGGTTTGATCTTGTACGCAAAGGGATCTTAGACACATGAGCAGAGTGAGTGATCGCTCATGGCCCCCAATGTTAAGGGGCCCCACCTATATTGTTATTTTATTTACTTATTAGGTTCTATGAGTTTAATGGAAAATACATTTGATAATCTAAATTTTTTGCCCCTAATCATTATATATATATTTTTCATATTTCATAGCTTATTTAAGTTTAATCTTGATATATCTTACTATTATATATGTTAAATCTAAGTTATCTCCTTGCAAAAAATGAAATATTGAAGTAATTAAGAAAGTTAATCACTTTTTCATCCATTTTAATAAAAACAATTAAATTAGTTCTTAATAATATGGGATTATGGATCCATTTCATAGGCCTATAGGGCCCATGTTTAATGCCTGGCACAAGGCCCCGAAATTGTTTTAGATGTCTCTGCTTGTACGTATATTCCTAGACAAACCCGAACGTAAAGAAGAGCCATCAGACGAGAGAGACAAACGTCTTTAGGAACTTCTAATTAAGCTTTAAAAAAAAGTTGGTACTGCCGCTACCGATTTAATTGGTTTTTTACCAGATCTTCCTCATGATGTAAGTTCATCATTTACTGCGTAATTAATTAATATTTCCTCTGTTTCACCAAACTTTTCATATATCCTGTCCTGGATAATAATTTTTTTCACCCTTTTTTTTTGTGTTAAAACAAATCTTCTCAATCTATCATCAATTGACTTGTTTTCTCTCTTCAACCTCTATTTATTGAACTACACATTTTTGGGTGATTTGAGGCTCCCATTGTTTTGGAGGAAAACGTTTTTAGAGAAATGATTTTTCTCATATTCTTATTTTGGTTGGACAAGGAATATAAAAAGGAAAAGTATAGTGGCAAAGAGTTTTTCATCCCATTGTAAACATTTTCCTCCAAAATTTGAAGAAAAACCATTTTGCTTCACTTTCTCATCCCCAACATCTCTATTTTCTCCTTCTTAGCTCAATAGAATTCCACCAAACCAAACAAAGGAAAAGTTGATATGAAAGTATATGTCCAGACGAGTCTAACAAGATCGCACATGACTATATTTTTTTCTTATAAAGAATTCACAAAACGCAGTCAAAGGATAGAGAGTGTGAAGAGTGGAAAAGTCAAACCATGTCAAGTATCTTGAAATAGATGAAGTATTACATAAATAATTAAAGATGTGTTTTAGCAAAATGTATACAGTAATCCAGGGAAACATGAAGTACTAATGGCATCCTGTATTATATTCCCTTATTTTTGTATCAATTTTCAACACTTTATATATCTTATCATTAATACACAGAACTGATATATAATCTATAAGAGAAATGATACCATTATTACTCAAACTTATGTCTTTTTTCATCAAACTTGTATCATTAATCATCATTATCTCTTTCTCTATCTAATATATTTCCCCAGCACCCTTATCTCTATCTTCTCTCTCAATATATTCCACTAAACCACTAATCCCCATCCACCGCCTTCAACCACCGCCACCATACTCTTCCATTAATCAATTAAGTATGAGATTTTTTAGAAGAAAAAATTGAAATTAATCTGCGAGTGCAGAGGATTTTTCGATTGAATTGCAAAATTGAAGTAGAAATCAGCAAAATTAAGATGTTGGAGAATTGAGATTGCAGAGGAAAAAGAGGAGAAGAAGAAGTGTGAGGTTGAAGGAGGAATTGCGAAGAGCAGTCTTCAATCACAAAGACCAGTAAATTGCGAAGAACAAATCCAACAATTGACCTAATACTTCTTCTCGACGAACTCGAACCTCCACCTCCACTGTTGCTTCTGCCGCTGTATTGCATCGTCACCACTAAATGATTAAACTTGCATTCTTTTCCGCAAAACACAACAACAAGATAATGATAATAATCTTCCTCAGAAGAAGAAATCTCCAATTTTCTCAACTTAAAACTAGTAGAGAATAACAAAGTAACCTCATTCTTCTTCGCAAAATGATAAAAACTTGCTTCGGCGTCCCCACCATCATTGTGGACGTCTTTGATGCTGTCGACATCGAAGGATGGTGGAATCCAAAGAGACAACGTCGTAGTGATCCTTAAGGATTTTCTGAGAATTCCATATGCGCGTGAGAGAGAGCTTTTGGTCCTCTGATCCTCGATAATGTTGCAATCATGGTGGAATCAAAGTAGACGATGGAGAAGGAGATGTCGCAGTCGAAGTCGATCGGATTAATCGTCCTTTGTTCCTCGATTTAGGCGTTGATTTGATCTGAAATTGGTTTGGATTTGAGATTTTTGGTGTTTGTGGGAGTGTGAGGAGGATCTACTTCATGGTGGAAATTGAATTGGGGTAAAAATGGAAGTTTAATGATGGAGAAACTAGAGGACTGAAGAGAGAGAAAAAGGCCTATGAGTTGAGAGATGACTAGGGGTGGCAATGAGTCGAGACAACTCGCGAGCTACTCGAGATCGACTCGGTCAAAACTCGATCAAAGCTCGACTCGAGTGAGCTCGAATCGAACTCGAGCTCGACTCGAGATGATGGTGAGTCGAGTTGAGCAACTCGATACTCGACTCGAAAACTCGTGAGAAGCTCGAATACCCAATTATCAATAGTAAATTACCTAAATTCAACATTTTTCACCTTATTGTTGCTTTTAACATGAGACACTTGCAAGCTACTCGAAATCTACTCGGTCAAAGCTCGACTCGATCAATGCTCGACTCGGTCAAAGGTCGGTCAAAACTCGGTCAAAACTCGACTCGAGTGAGCTCGACTCAACTCAAACTCGACTCGAAACGCTAACGAGTCGAGTCGAGTTAGCTCAAACTCGAACTCGACTCGCATCATTGCCACCCCTAGAGATGACGGTGGGGGATAAGATTTCGCAAGTAGAGGTATTTGCGCTTGTTACACCATAAGGGCATGTTCTCCCCAACCTATGTTCGTCGTTCGGTTCAATTCGGTTTAGTTCGGCTTTAATTCGGCCTTAGTTCGGTTCCTAAAATATACTCTCTCTGTCTCAGAATACTCTTTACACTTTTTTTTTTCATCTGTCCCATAATACTCTTTATACTTCTATTTTTGGATATGATCCACTATTATTTTAATCCTTCTACCTTTTAACCATTGGCCCACATCCTCTCACCTCCAAACAAAATAATACCACTCCTACTACCAGCCAACTCTAACCATGACCCACATTCTCTCTCCTTAAAATAAAATACGGTTTTTTCACCATATACCCCTGACTAATTTTTTTTTGCACCGTATACCCTCGCAAGTTTCCAAATTCACTATATACCCCTCACATTTCAAAAAATACATCCACTTACCCTTTTGACTAACGGTGTTAGACTTCCGTTAGTCATTAGGCCCTAATCCATCCCTAACCCTATTAACTAACTTAAATCAAACCCTAATCCTAACTCTAACCCAATTCACTAACTCGGGGCCCTAACCACTAACTTGGGCCCTAACACCTAACCACCCCTTACCCCCACCGCACCACCACCCCCGTCACCACCACCACCCCCCCCCTCCCATTTCCCGTCGCCACCACCACCCCCTCCCCTTCCCCTCGCCGCCCCTCCCCTCCCCCTTCCCCCACCGACCCCTCCCCCTCGCCCTTCCCCCGTCACCACAACCTCCCCTCCCCTTCCCCGTCGCGAACCCCTCCCCTCTCCCCGCCCCCGTCGCGAACTCCTTCTCCCATTCCCCCTCGCGAACCGCCCCTCCTCTCCTCGCCCCCTCGTCGCGCAATCCCCCTCCCCTTCCATCGATTCTTTTCAACAACCCAAGAACCCGATTTTTCGAAACCCAACAACCCGGATTTTTCAAAGAAACCCATTCAACCCAGATTTTTCGTCGAAGCCCAGATACTTCGAAGTAACCCAACCCAGATTTTTCCAAAAAAACCATTCAACCCGATTCTTCGTCGAAACCCATCAACCCAGCATTTTTCGAAACCCATTCAACTCGATTTTCCGAATTCAACTCGATTTTTCGTGCCGTTAGTGTTGGAGCCGAAAAAGGAAGGGGGGAGGGGGTTGCGGGGTTGCAGAGGAGGGGGAGGGGAGGAGCGGGCTCGTGCGATTCAGCAAGGGAAGGGGGGAGAATGAGGGGCGGGGAGGGTGGAGGGGGTTCGCGCAACGAAGGGAGGGGTGCGGGGAGGGTGGAAGGGAGGGAGGGGGGGTGTTGCGGGGAAGGGGGGGCGCAGAGAGAGTGGAGGGGGAGGGAGGGGGTGCTGCGGGGGAAGGAGGGGTCAGGGAGGGTGGAGGGGGGAGGGAGGGGGTGTTGCGGGGAAGGAGGGGGTCATGGGAGGGTGGAGGGGAGGGAGGGGGTGTCATGCGGGAGAGGGAGGGGGTGGGAAGGGTGGTGGTGCGGTGGGGGGGGGTGGGGGGGGGTAAGGGGTGGGGTGAGGGGTAGAGGGTGTTAAATGTTAGGGTTGGGGTATTAGGGTTAGGATTAGGGATAGGATTAGGGTTTGATTTAAGTTAGTTAATTAGGGTTAAGGGAGGATTATGGCCTAATGACTAACGGAGTTTAACGCCGTTAGTCATTAAGGGTAAGTCGATGTATTTTTTCAAACGTGAGGGGTATATGGTGAATTTGGAAAGTTGAAAGGGTATACGGTGCAAAAAAAAATTAGTCAGGGGTATATGGTGAAAAAACCGAATAAAATAATACTACATTTACTAGCTACTAACTCCTATCACATCCACTTTTCAATAAAATAACAATTGATAACCAAACAATAACTTATCATCTAAAACAACATGTCTTGATAAGTGTCAAGAGTATTCTGGGACGGAGGGAGTAATTATTACTATTAATTAGTTATAATTTAATTCAGTTCAGTTCAGTTCAGTTCAATTCAATTCAGTTCAATTTAGTTTTGTTCAGTTCAGTTCAGTTGTTTTATGCCGAAAATAACAGGCCTTAAGTTATGGTGTCAAATTTACACACCAAAGACTTTGTGATTAAAGTTACTCAAACATTCCACAAAATTAAAATTGAATAAGTATTCTAATTGAATTCTTTTTCTAGATTTGATTGGACTTATATATACATTCTTTAAATATAGGATTTTTGGATTAGATTTGATTGGATAGGGGTGTTCTAAACCAAAAAAAAATCGAACAAAAAAGTTATATGGATATTTAATCCTCTTTTAAGAGTTATAAAATGATGATGTTACAAACATTTAAAAACTCATAATATGATTATATTTGTAGGAATTTGTGCCTTGAATTTGGTCAAAAGTGGTCTTCATCAGCTCGCCCGACCGGGCGGGGTCAACGTCTCCTCAGGGGCTCAAAGTGCAGGGCGCACGATGGCGTCGGGCATAGCTAGCGAACTACGACAGGGCGATAGTCGCCCAATCGGGCGCGAGACGAATTCTGGGTTGGCGAGTACCGCTTGATCGGGTGGATGTCGCCCGACCCGATCGGGCGGTGGATTTTTTACGCGAAAACGCATTTTTTGAATTTACTTATAAATAGGTCTTTAACCTAGTTTATTTATTAGACGAATTATTCATTAATTACATCTGTAATTCTGATTTTCCTCAAGAGCAATAAAACTATTCTCTCTGTTCGTGGACGTAGCCAACACTCCGTTGGTGAACCACGTTAAATCTGTGTGCGTTTTTGTTTGTTTTGCATTCGATTATTTGTTCTTTCTCATATATGTCATAACAAATTGGTATCAGAGCTTTGTGTTCGATCTGGGTGAGAAAGATGTTTGGGATGAATGTGAAAATTGATATATTCACTGGGAGAAACAGTTTCAGTCTGTAGCAAATCAAGATGCGGGCTTTACTGAAGCAACATGGGTTGTGGGCACCGTTGGCAAAGAAGTCATTGGATTCAGTTAACGCTGAGATGGCCGTTATGGAGGAGAAGGCACATTCAGCGATTATGTTGTGTCTGGCTGACGACATAATCACTGAAGTCGCGGAGTCGGAAACCGCTGTTGTTCCGTGGTTGAAGTTAGAGAGTCTATACATGACGGAATCTCTAACCAACAAGTTGCTCCTGAAGCAACGTCTGTTCAGCCTGCGTATGCAGGGAGGTACGTCTCTTAGGGACCATCTAGAAAAATTGAATACTATCTTACTAGATCTTCGTAATATTGATGATAAAGTAGATGTTGAGGATGCTGCTTTAATTGTGTTAGTATCTTTGCCTTTATCGTATGAGAATTTTTGGATTATTTTATTGTTGGGAAAGATAGTCTGTCATTAGAAGAAGTAAAATCTGCACTTCATATTAGAGAGGTTCACTATCAGGCGTCTGGTAGTACAGGTACAGATAATCAGGCCTCTGGGTTAGTGGCCAGTAGTGGTAAGGGACATGGGAATTTTGGGAAAAAGAGTTTCAGGAAATCCAAAAATTCCAAGGGGGTCCTAAACCTAATGATATATGTAATTACCGTAAGGAGAAGGGGCATTGGAAAAAGGAATGTCCTAAAAAGAAGCATCAGGAAAATTCGAATTCTAAGGATGACCTTGCTTTAGTTGCTAATGAACAAACATATTGTAGTGATGTGTGAGTTTTAGATTCTGGAGCGTCGTATCATATGAGTCCTCGTAGGGAGTGGTTCACTACTTATGAGAAGGTAGATAAGGGAAATATTTCAATGGCCAACAGTGCAGTCTGTAAGACAGTTGGGATAGGCTCTATCAAGATATGGACACATGATGGTACATTCTGCACATTGAACAATGTTAGGCATGTTCCACATATGACCAAGAATCTGATTTCACTTAGCTTGTTAGACAGTAAGGGGTTCAGTTTCAGAGGTGGGGGTGGAGTTGTGTATGTCTGCAAGGGTTCAAAGGATGTGTTGAAAGAGGTCAAGTGTGGTATTTTGTATGTTTTGCAAGGTTCTACTCTCTCAGGTTCAGCTGCTGTTACTTCATCTGAAATTCCGAAGGAGGATATGACCAAGCTATGACATATGAGACTTGGGCATATGAGTGAGAGAGGAATGCAAATCCTCTCTAAGGCAGATCTTCTGGGTGGCCATAAGGTCACAAATCTTGAGTTTTGTGAGCATTGTGTTTTTGGGAAGCTACATCGTAGCAAGTTTCTAAAGGGCATTCACATAACAAAAGGTACTCTGGATTATATCCACTCTGATTGTTGGGGTCCTTCACGTGTGGAATCTTTTGGAAGTCACAGGTAATTTGTATCCTTTATTGATGATTTTTCAAGAATGACTTGGTTGATTATTATGAAGTTAAAAGGTGAAGCTTTCAAGAATTTCAAGCAGTGGAAGGCACTGGTGGAAAACCAAACTGGGAAGAAGATTAAAAGGCTACGAATTGATAATGATCTGGAATTCTGTTTGTCTGAGTTCGATGAGTTCTGTAAGAATGAAGGGATTGCTAGGCATCATACAATCAGGGATACACCACAGCAGAATGGTGTAGCTGAACGAATGAATCAGATACTTCGGGGAGAGCTCAATGCATGCTCTCTAATGTTGCGATGAGTAGGAGGTTTTGGGGAGAAGTCGTTAGTAAAGCATGTTATCTGATCAACTGTGGACCTCATTCTAGGTACAATCTCAAAACACCATATGAGATGTGGTAAGGTAAACCTACAGATTACTCGAATATGCGAGCTTTTGGTTGTAGTGTTTATTCTCATGTAAATTAGGGTAAATTGGAGCTAAGAGCCAAAAAGGGAGTATTTTGTAGGGTATGGGGAGGGTGAAGGGTTATAGAATTTGGTCCCCGTATGAGGTTAGGGTTATATTGAGTAGAAATGTTGTCTTTGATGAAAATTCTATGTTTAATCCTACTGTGAAGGATGTAGTTGTAGCAGATAGTGGTAGTGTTGATAAACAGGTGGAGCAGCAAGTCACTCATGCTGAGAGTGATGAAACACAAGAAGATGATCAACACATTAATTATGAAGCACCACAATCTTCAATGCCAAGTGACGAGGCGCCTAGCCTTACTCTGGAGCGTCCTATGAGGACGAATTTTGGGAAACCCCAATCAGATATGGCTTTTAAGATATGGTGGCTTATGCATTGCAGGTTGCTGAGGAGGTGGATGTCTATGAGCCATCTACCTATAGGGAGGCAGTTACATGTACGGAGTCTATCCACTGGCTTGCTGCTATGGGAGATGAGATGGAGTCACTTCATAAGAACGAGACTTGGGAGCTTGTGCCTAAGCCTCCAGGGAGAAAAATTGTTACTTGTAAATGGGTTTTCAAGAAAAAGGAGGGGATGACATTTGCAAAGGGGGTCAAGTATAAGGCTCGATTGGTTGCAAGAGGGTTCACACAAAGGGAGGGAGTTAACTACAATGAGATATTTTCACCTATAGTCAGACATACTTCTATCAGGGTGCTACTAGCAATAGTTACACATCAGGATTTTGAGCTTGAGCAACTGGATGTAACAATATCTTTTCTACATGGAGAGTTGGAAGAAGAGATATACATGGCTAAGCCATATGGTTTCCAAGTTCCGGGGAAGGAAACTTTTGTTTGCAAGTTGAAGAAGTCCTTATATGGGCTAAAACAGTCTCCGAGGTAGTGGTACAAGAGGTTTGATAGCTATATGATGGAGCTAGGCTACAACAGGAGTTCATATGATTGTTGTGTGTACCACAACAAGCTGACATATGGGTCTTTCATCTACTTAATGCTGTATGTATATGATATGTTGATAGCTGCTAGGAACAAGTCGGATGTTCAGAGGATGAAGGAGCTTCTCAATGCTGAATTTGAAATGAAGGATTTGGGTGCAACTCGGAAAATTTTGGGTATGGAGATTTATAGGGAGAGGGCTCAGAAGAAGCTTTTCTTGTCACAGAAAGGCTACATTGAGAAGATATTGTCAAGGTTTGGCATGTCAACAGCAAAACCTATATATACTCTAAGTGCTTCCAATAATCATATGTCCGTTGCTTTTGCACGTTAGTCTGCTGAGGAGAAGGAGTACATGAGTCGGGTTCCTTATGCTAGTGCAGTAGGGAGCTTGATGTATGCCATGGTTTGCACTAGGCCAGATCTTGCACATGCAGTCAGTGTTGTTAGTAGGTTCATGGGTGATCCTGGTAAGGAGCATTGACAGGCAGTCAAGAGGATCTTTCGGTATCTTAGAGGCACGTCAGATATTGGTCTTATCTATGGAGGTGATGTGACATGTTTAGTTACTGGATTATCTGAGTTTGATTATGCTGGGGATGTAGATGGTAGGAGATCTATGACTGGTTAAGTGTTCACTCTTGGTGGTTCTGTTGTGAGTTGGAAAGCTATTTTACAGCCTACGGTGACTTTGTCTACCACTGAAGCAAAGTATATGGCCTTAACAGAAGCAGCTAAGGAGGGAATCTGGTTAAAGGGGCTAGTCAGTGATTTGGGTCTACATCATGATCAGGCGATAGTGTATTGTGACAGCTTGAGTGCGATATGCTTGGCCAAGGATCAAGTTCATCATGAGAGGACTAAACACATAGATGTCAGGTATCATTTTCTAAGGAGTGAGACAAGGGTTAAGGTGAAGAAGGTAGGTACAGCTGATAGTCCTGCTGATATGTTCACCAAGCCGGTTCCGTAGAGTAAGTTTCAACATTGTTTGGACTTGCTCAATGTTCATGGTTGTTAATTGCCCTTTTCGGGGCAAGTCTTGGGCTCTTAGGGGCTAATCTGGTGTCCTTCAGGGACAAATCTGGTATGGTTATTGTCTTTCGGAGCAAATATATATGGTTGTAGGGAGAATCTGGGCATTGTGTTCAATGCATCTGTTATTTAGTTTTCTGGTTCATTGTGAGAGGATTCAAGTGAAGGTGGAGATTTGTAGGAATTTGTGCCTTGAATCTAGTCAAAAGGGGTCTTCGTCGGCTCGCCCGACCGGGCGGGGTCAACCTCTCAGCAGGGGTCAAAGTGCAGGGCTCCCGATGGCGTCGGGCGTAGCTAGCGAACTATGACAGGGCGATGGTCACCCGATCGGGTGCGAGACGAATTCTGGGTTAGCGAGTACCGCCCGACCCGATCGGGGGTTGAGTTTTTTGACGCCAAAATGCGTTTTCCAAATTTGCTTATAAATAGGTTTTTAACCTAGTTTATTTATTAGACGAATTAGTCATTAATTACATCTATAATTCTGGTTTTCCTCAAGAGCAATAAAACTATTCTCTCTCTGTCCGTGGACGTAGGCAACACTCCGTAGGTGAACCACGTTAAATCTGTGTGAGTTTTTCTTATTCGACTATTTGTTCTTTCTCACATATGTCATAACAATATTTATTTAGACTTTTTTATGTCCTATTTAGACTTCTATTAAGGCTTATAGACACTGTATGCATTAGTAAATACTTCATCCGTTCCGAATTAAATGCAACTGCTTCCTAAAACGACAATTTCAAATTAAATGCAACAAATTCTTTCTTTCCATTTTTGGTAAGCTTTTAATGGTTGAGTTACTAAATTACCCTCAACTTAATGAACTAAATATGATAATCATGTTAACTTAAACTAATGAAATTACATAAACTACATAATTAAACCCTTCATTATCTCTCTCCTCTTTACCCACAACCACCAAACTACCACCATCAAAGTTTATTACTCACAGCCACCACCACCTTCTCCATCCTTATCGAGGCTACCATCTCCAACATCGACCAATCAACGGTCACTGCACAACCAGTACCCACCGCCCAACCAACAACCACCACTGAAACTGATTCCACCAAACCCACCAGTCACGATTTCCACCAACACCCACAACCGCTATACGCCGCACAATTTCCACAACTATCCACAACAATCAGTCGCAATTTCCACCCACAACAATCAGTCGCGATTTCCACCAGTCGTGATCTAAGGTTTTCCATCAGATCTCCCGCCTTTCTAATCCACCTTCGATCTCCTTTCTCGTCGTTCTCTCTCCTCCATCTTCCTTCGTTCTCTCTCCTCGATTTCTCTTTCTTCTCTTTTTTCTCGCCTTCAAGTTGTTTTGGAGGTGGAGTGGGTTTTGATGGTGGGTGGTGGTAGATTTCGATAGTATTAGTGGTGAAATTGGGGTTTGGTGGTGGATTTCGGTGGTGTTGGTAGTGTTTTAATGGTGGTGGCGTTTCAGTGGTGTTAGTGGTGCCTCGGTGGTGGTGGTAGTCTCTCGCTGGTTGTGGTGGATTAGGTGGCAGCAAGAGGTTGTGGCGGCATTAGGTGGTGGTGGTACTTGGTGGTGCTTTTTAAACTAAACACTTGCCCTCACTTTTGTTAATCAATCCTTAAGAAATTTTGCCTAGGAGTCCATGTCGACTAAATTGTTGCATTTAATTCGGAACGAGCTAGGAAGTATTCATTTTATGCAGGCTTAATATAATTAGTATATATAGTTTTATGGGACATTATTAGGCCAAAATATAACATTAATTAATATTATTAGTATAGATTTTCGGATTGGATCCAAACTAACGAGCTAGTCCCAAATCTGATTGGATAAGTTAGATCGATATCTTTGCACTTGGTCTTGCTTAGCCTCAACTTAACACCTTTGAGATACATATATAATACATATGTCCCGATATATATTGTTCTTAAAAAGAAGGTAAACACTAGAGGAAAAAACCTCATTTGCTACATAACATATACATGTTGTGATTCTTAAAAAGTATTTAATGGGAGCACAATGCAAGTGCTTCTTTTGTTAAAAACATTGTCCATGCTCACTTGATTTTACCTCCGGTCTCATGCCCATGTTTGTTGGAACATTTATAGTTAAATGTGTTCATAGGTTATACGTAAGTATGATGTTTATTAATACTTAGTGTTGTGGAGCATAAGTGTAATACAAATTAAGAGGACTAATATTGAAGTTTTAGATTTTAAATAGGTGCTCCGTACATCTATACATTATGAACCCGGACCTTATTGTCTGCACAAGTAGCATAATTTGTTATGCTCCAGCACAGGAGAATTGGTGTGCCCGCACCTTGTGATCAAACACATTATATTGTTTCGTGTATTTTTTATGTCTTTTGGTGTAAAATAATACAGTGTTTCGGGCAATTTCTGTGGATATCTCCTACATTATAAATAGGTGTATGTCATATGCATTTATATGTGTGAAGAATCATTCTTACGACTTGCTTAGAGAAATAATTCTCTTGTGTTTCTAAGGCACAAATTAACCTACAAGCTCTTGTTGGATTGTTTCTTGTTAAAAACAAAGATTCAATTATTTTTTCTACGTATCTCATAATACTCTTTGTCCATATATGAATCGGTAAATAACTTAAAGAAAATCGTATCCTATATATAAGTGATTGGAAGAATCCTTTATTCAGTCACTCACTATTAGATCCATACACATTTCTAACAAGGTTTATCTTCTACATTTTTGGTTGATAAAATTTAATTTCTTCTCTGTTCAATAAAGGCTGTATGATTTTGCTAGAAATATGATGGGGTAGTCCGACTTTTTTTTTCACCGATCTCGATCAAAAAGGGCCCATGAAGTTCCATCTATTCAATTTCCCAGCGCAAGTTGACGCTCTTCTTCATTTAATTTAAGATATTTCGAGTGTCTTTTTTGACCTTTTTTGTGGTTAAAGGGGCCAACATATTAAAACTTAACAGTCCGAAATTACAAGTTTGAAACTAAAGTAGCAAAGGGATTATGAGTCCCTATATTACATCACAGACACATATGTTCAAAGCTAATTTCCTCTAATCCAATGTTGAGTTCCTCCCAAGATGGTTTGGAAAATTGGTGGAAAACATTGACTTCCATACTCCCCTTTCTAACAACTTTTGCCAAAATGTCAGCCTCTTTTGTTTGCTCCCTATCAGCTTTTTGCACCAGCTTCACTCGTCCCTCCTGCAATAACTCCCTGCAAACATTGGTAACATGAGTATATATATCCTTGATTTTTACAGTCCCATTAATGTTGACCAATGCGATCAAATAATCCGAGAGAATTAGGCAGTCATCAGTCTCTTCTTTTTATCCATTTCATAGCTTCCATGATAGCTATGATCTCCGAGAGATTGGCATCGTTACTTATAATATTACCACAAATACCTTCAACCTATTGGCCTGATTTGTGCTTGCAAATAGCCCCCATTCCTGCATGATACTACCTCCGTGTCTTTTTAATCTACATACTTTCCTTTTTGGTCTATTTCTTTTTAATCTACACACTGTTGCTTTTTCTATTTTTGGTAACATATCATATCTACTTTCTCCCCTTTTTCCACCCATGTCATCCACTTTTTAATATTTTAACCCACTTTTAGTTTTTCTCTCTCACTTTTTAGTTTGTCTCTGCACCTTTTTAGTTTATCTCTTATACTTTTGGACTTTCTCCTTGTTTCTCCCCCAAAGTGAAGTGTGTAGATTAATTGGAAACAGAGGTAGTAGTTAGCAGAGCAGAAGGAAGCATCCACTATAATAGTGAAGGAGTGATTTTGGGAAATTTCAAGGGGTTGAGGGATTATGTTAATGTCGAAGCAGGTCTTGAGCAAGCGAATTCTATATTAAGAAAAATAGATTGGTGCCAAAAGTGGTCAATTTTTAGATCCTTATGATTAAATACCCATTGGTTTCTCCTGATCCAAATTCTCCAACATAAGAATGAAAAAATTCTAGCCCAGGGAGCATTGTACTGATGTATCATGATGACAATGGATATCACATTTTTGGATACCCAACTATTAAAGTCCATGTTAGAAATCAGGTGGAAGGATACATTTGTTCCACACCTCAGTAGCTCTAGGGCAGTCTCTAAGGACATGATCTCTTGTCTCAACAATAGTTTAGCAAAAAGGACAGTTGGGATTATCACTAATTCGTCTACTATGGAGGGAGGATTTTGTGGTAAGCAGGGATGGCATTTAGGGTACCTGATATTAAGGTGGTCTTCCTACTTTGGTCAAGTGTTTGGCCTTCTAGTTTACAAGCTTGGGGAAGTCCGCCTTTGCTCTTAGAAGTTATGATTCTGCATTCGCTCGTATTTATTGTCTGATTCTATTATCTTTACTTATTGACACTCTAAATTGATGAACAATGTGTTAAGGTGATTTCTTTCGTTATTAATCTTTATTGCTATATATTATTAGTATTTACCACTCTTAGAAAAGATGATTAGGTTATTTGTTGTTTTATTAAGCTGACTCCCTCTGTATCTTTTATCATTCCCGTGTTTGATTTTAGGGTGACAAGGGGCTTCCCAAATGCTATTCCAGTCAAGAGAAGGGGGGAAAGCTGTCGCCATTCCTCTCTATAAATTCTGTTAGAATCAAAAAATTTCCCTTTGGCAGCCCAACATACTAGAACATCTTCCTGATCCTGAGAGTCAAAATGCAAGTTGTACTTTAGAATCCACTGGGATATATAGGGGGCAGATCCAAGGTTTGCTCATCAAGATTCCAACTACCATGGTTTAGGACACTTGCCACTCTTCTATTCTCCTCCTACTAGGTAATAGGGCCATAAACAATATTTCTAAGGTGCCCAAAAGGAGTCCAAACATCATTCTTGAAAAGGACGAAGTTGCCCCGCGCCCATACTCCAACCTGAGTACTTAGTAAATATGATCCATCCCCACCCCATGTCAAGCCAGATATGAGAACCATTCTTGAACGATTTAGCAGTGTATCTGTTCTTACAATATTTATTAAATAATGACCTGGGCAGTAAGGGTATGAGAAGAGTTCATTTTTCAACAAAGTTTGGCTAAAGCAATCCTATTTGATATACCTTTCTTCCTTAAATCCAGCCCCCCAATATCCTTGGGACCACAGATATCCCAGGATATAAAAGCCATTTTTTTCCCCTCTTTATTCCCCAAGTTGAATTTCCTGACATTGAATTCAATGCTATTGGTGATAGACAAGGGAAGGCTAATACAACTCGTAGAGTAAGCAGGGATGGCATTTAGGGTACCTATTATTAAGGTGGTTCTTCCTACTTTGGTCAAGTGTTTGGCCTTCCAGTTTGCAAGCTGAGGGCAGTCCGCCTTTGCTCTTAGAAGTTATAATTATGCATTCGCTCGTATTTATCGTCTGATTCTATAATATTATACTTATTGACACTCTAAATTGATGAACAATGTGTTAAGGTGATTTCTTTTGTTATTAATTTTTATTGCTATATGTTACTCCCTCCGTTTCTTTTTAATCTACACACTTTCCTTTTTGGTCTGATTCTTTTTAATCTACACACTGTTGCTTTTTCTATTTTTGGTAACATGTCACATCTACTTTCTCCTCTTTTTCCACCCATGTCATCTACTTTTTAATATTTTAATCCACTTTTTAATTTATCTCTCTCACTTTTCAATTTATCTCTCCAACCTTTTCAGTTTCTCTCTCATGCTTTTACACTTTCTCCTTGGTTCTTCCCCAAAGTGAAGTGAGTAAATTAAAATGAAACGGAGGGAGTATTAGTATTTACCACTCTTAGAAAACATGATTAGGTTATTTGTTGTTTTATTAAGCTGACTCCCTTTGTATCTTCTATCATTCCCGTGTTTGACTGTTCGCGTTTGCCAATGTACTTCTTCGCCCATAAATATCTTTTATTACATATTAGTAAAAATTATAACGATTGAATATAAATAAAGTACTCATTGAGACGAATTAAACAAGATAAAAAAATGGAGTACTACTTCCTATAATTTTGTATCGAATCATATAGTAAATATAAATCTTCCGATATATACTGGGAATTAGTTGGAATTACTACACATATATAAAGTGCGTCTTTGGTGTAGCATGTTACAAAGATAACTTACCGTGTAATGAAATCTCACATGTGTGAACTAATAAACTCTTTATATACCTTATCATTATTATACAAATAAACCGATACCATTTAGAAGAGAACCGATATCATTATTACTTACTTTTATGTCATTTGTTACCAAAGTTGTATGCTTTTCCGCTATTTTATTATCATTTGTAAACTCTTTATATAACTTATCATTATTACACAAACTTCTATCATGTACAAGAGAAATAATATTGTTATCACTCACTTTTATGTCATTTTAAATAAACTTATATCATTTACCCCTATTTCATAATCATTGTCAAAATAATAACTACTTACCCTATCCTCTTCAACAACCTCAAGCTTCTTGTTCAACTCGCCTAACCATTTCCATATCTACAATCTCAAGATCGTCGAATGAAGATTCAACTTCAAAATTCTCCGGCTACTTGAGACAATCTTGTTCAATTTATGCACTTTTAGAAGCCCAAATCCCTAATTCCAATGATGAAACATTTTTTTATGCACGAAATAATGCAAATTTTAATAGCGTGAATCGAAATATCCATCGACGAAGACTTCAATGGCGTCCTTGGAATTTGCGAAATGAACCCTAGCATTGTTGACTGGGGGCCGACAACGAGGTGGAGGAGGATCTGCGGTTGTTTCCACGGCGGGCGGATTGATGAGAGATACAAAAACACCTTTGCAAGTCGCCTCTAAATTTTCCTTAGTGTCGCCTAAGGCTGAGAGGTGACTCTGAAGCTACCGGCTCTAAAATAATTTGGAGTTTTAGAGTCGCCCTTTTGTGGCGACACGTATGCTATTATGTAAGTCGCCTATTATATAAGAGGCGACACAAAAGATATATTCTCTTAACAAAAAAACTAATTAACTAACCATTATGTGTCACCTCTAAAGTTTGCAAGCGACACGAAAAAGGTTTTCCAGATTATTACACCGAATCGCCTATATACTAAAAGGCAACAGGGACACGAAAGATATTTTTTTGGTATTTTCTTAAAATACTAATTAACCTTTAAAGCCGCCTCTCAAGTTTATCGGCGACACAAAAAATATTTTCTAATTTTTATTTTAATAATTTATTAATCATAACGAGTCGACTGTTATAATAAAAGGTCACATGAAAGGTACTTTTTATTATTTTTTAAAAACTAATTAACTATTGGGCTTCTCCTCTCATACAGTATCCAGTTACTCCGACCTAACATATGAATTTCGAAAAAGAACCTCATTAGCCAAACAAACTCTTTATATTATCATGGAGCTATAGTCAACTAAAAATAAAATATTTGTGATACAGTTGAAGCTAATAAGAATATAAATTATTCGTAGCTAATTACAACAAACATATGCAACCTTTTTTTTTTTTTTGGTAAAAGGTAAGAAATATATTACCAAAGCAAAGAAAGCCAATCCAGCTTACAGCCTGAACTACAAAACAACAAAACAACAACCAACAAAACTACAACCACCAAATACTACAACAAGCAAACAACAACCAACAACAAAAACAAACCAAACAAACAACAGGCTAACTAACTACATCTTCAAGGGCCTGAAGCCAATTCTTATTATCAATAGGCCAAGCATCAGTCTTCTTGGCTCTAGCTCTCCAGCAGACTTCAACTTGATTTTTTTTCACAACCTATCCAGGATTAGGAACAGCCTCATGCCACAAAGCATGGTTCCTAGCACACCAAACATAGTTAGCCAAGGCAGAATAACAAATTTTTTGCTTCTTCTTGCTCCTGTATCTTCTGCCCCATTTTTTCCATCCAGTATGCAAGCTTTCCTCACTAGAACTTCTAATGTTCAACCAATTCATCACCTGAGAGCAGACAAGTTTACTAAAAGAGAACCGAAAGAAAAGATGAAGACATGTATCCTGTCCCTGAGTACAGAGCAAACATTTAGTGATTGAGAGCATAACCCAACATCTACTAACCTGTCCCTTGTTTTAACTCTCCCAACAACAACAAGCCACGCAATAAAAGAATGCTTTGGAATATTCATTTCATTCCAAACCCAATAATGCCAATCAACTGCAACATATGGACCTTTAATCCATATATACCCTTCCCTAATTATGTACTTTTGATCAATATTCAACCACTGAAACCTGTCATTATATCCATCTCTATACACTTCCTTAGCTCTACAAATACCTTTCCATACCTTGCTAGCATTTGTAGGAGCTTTATACTCCCACCAATTGCAATCCTTAATGTACATGTGGTGAACCCACTTGATCCACAATAAATCTTCTTTGTTGGCCACCTGCCATACATATTTGCCCACAGCTGCCATATTCCAAGCAATGCAATCCCTCACTCCCAGCCGCGGCCCCCATTCTTCTTAGGAAGGCACACCCAACTCCAACCAACCAAAGGAGGTTTACTTAGGTAAACTTTTCCTTCCCACAAAAAGATCTACATATTTGTGTAATTCTGTTCAACACATTCTTAGGCAAGATGAAAATCTGTGCCCAATATGTATGTAGACTAAGAAGGACAGAATTAACCAACACAATTCTGGATGCATAAGAAAGGTGTCTTGAACACCTGTACATAATTCTTTTCAGAATCTTATCAGCTAATAAATCACAATCAGCCTTGTTAATCTTCTTTGAGGTAATAGGGACACCCAATTAACGAAATGGAAACTCACCTTTCCTAAAACCTGTCATCTTAAGAATAATATTTTGAGTGTCCTCTGAGACATTGCCAAAATAAATGGCAGTCTTATCATTACTAGCTTCCAATCCGAAGTTTCAAAGAAAAGCTTTCAAAGTTCTCTTCAAGAGTACAACAGATTTTACATCACCTTTCTTTGAAGACCATCAAGTAATATGTAAAAATCAGATGATGCAAAGCTAGAGGGCCACATCTCGTAGTGGAAGCTGAAATCATTTCTTCTACTCATTATGTTCATCACCCTAGTGAAATATTCCATAGCAAGGACAAAGAGAAGAGGGGATATAGGGTCTCCCTGTCTCAACCCTTTCTTACCTTGGAAGAACCCACTTAAAACTCCATTGAAACTCAAAGAGAAGGAAGGTGTTGTGATACACACCATTATCCAATTAACAAACTACATAGGGAACTTCAGGCCAATTAGCAACTCTTTAAGAAAATCCAAGTTAAGAGAGTCATATCCTTTCTTAATCCACCTTAACCTGTACACCTTGCAGATTCTTCCTCTTGTAATGTTTCATAATATCATGGCAAAGGAAAATATTATGAAAGATAACCCTCTCTTTAATAAAAGCACTTTGCACTGATTCACCAAAGTAGGAAGCACTCTCAATAACCTTGTACAAAGCATTTTAGAGATGACTTTGTACAAAACATTGCAACAAGCAATAGGACGAAATTGTGTGACATCCATAGGCTGATCACACTTAGGAATGAGGCACAAAGTTGTCGCATTTACATGCTTTAGCAACCTACCACTGAAAAAAAGTTCAAAACTACTTCAATGATATCCTGACCAACACACTGCCATGACTTTTTAAAAAAATAGCTCGTGAAACCATCTGGCCCAGGAGACTTGTCATTATCAAATTTCAAACACTGTTTGTTTGACATCATCTCCAGTGAAACTCTGATAAAGCATCTGTTGCTGCTCCTCACTCAACAAAGCACCCTTTTGAATAATTTTTTTACTCAATTTCTTCCTACTTGTGTGAGTTGAACCAAGCAACTTATGATAAAATTGCAAAAAGGCTGCATCTAAATCCTCCTGCTTCTCCATCCAGACTCCCTCCATATTCTTCAACCTATATATATGATTATAGGCTCTTCTTTGCTTCAAGCAAGCATGCAAGTAACTAGTATTGGAATCTCCACCTTTTAGCCAATTATGTTTAACTTTCTGCTTTAAAAAACTCATTCTGGCTTTAATTTTCTCCTCATACTCCTCTCTAACAACTTTTTTACCAGGATCATTCTGAATCTGACCTTGGATAATTTTTAATTTAGCCAAGGTTTCCTCTACTGCCTGCTCAACAACATTAGAAAATCTCTTTTTTATTCATAATTTTCAGATCTTTTTTCAACCCTTTGAGCTTAGTCACCACTCTAAACATAGAACCCCATAGACATGCTTCTGCCAACCAGTCTGCACTATACCATTAAACTCCTCAGCCTGCACCCACATATTGAAAAACCTAAAAGGTTTAGGTTTATCAATAACATTAACAGTTAACATTAGTACACATGGACTATGATCTGACACAGTTTCAGGGAGTAAATTAACAACACCATCCTTAAATATAACATCCCAATCATCATTAACACAAACTCTATCTATTTTAGAACAGGAATCTATCTTCACCTTCCTACTTATTTGACCAGGTAAAGAATGGACCAGTCATAATAGCATCATGCAAACAACAATCTCTTAGACACTGTCTAAATTCAAACACTTCATCAAGGGAAATGGCAGACCCAATTCTCTCATTCAAATTTAGCACATTATTAAAATCTCCACAATCATCCAAGCTCCAGTGATATTACTTTTTACACGAACCAAACCATTCCACAATTTGCTTCTCTCACCAGCATCATTGGCCCCATATACCATAGTGACAAAAAATTTCTTATCTGTAGCTTTATGATGAGCTAATATGTGAATAAACTGAGTTGTCACCTCAATTACATCGACGTTATATTTCAAAGGAAGCCACACCAACCAAATTCTTCCTCCCCTGGGTGTATGATAGTTAGTAACCACACTCCAATTATCACACACTCTAGGGAACACTTTATTAAAATTAACAGCCTTACTCTAGTTTCCAGCAAACCTACTAAACCAAGGGAATGTTGATTCAACAACCACCTAACATCCCCATGCTTGTGAGGGCTATTTAAGCCCCTCACATTCCAGAAACCAATATTATCCATCTGGTTCTTTTTCAACTTCCACACCCCTCTCTTCCACTGCAGTACAACCCAGCTTCAGAATTTCATACTGTTGCTCGTCTACAATTTCATCACTCTGTTGCTCACCCCTATTTACAGCTACAGCTCCCTTCGAAAGAACCATAACAACATTGGTTGTATGTGATTCAGAGTCCTTAGCATTTTCTTCCAAAATTTCCACCTCATCCTCCTCCCCTGTATGCTCAAGAATGGTTGCTAGCCCCTTCTGTTTATTATTCACAGTCACAACTACCCTACCAGCTGGCTGCTCAACTAACCTAACCTGTTGAGTACGCTGAGTTTTTTCTTTCATCACCCATCTCTTCTTTGGCTGAATCTTCCTTTGTGCAATCTCATAACGTTTCTGTCTGCATTCTTCCATAGTATGCCTAATACCCTTGCAATCAGCACAAGTAATTGGCTTACATTCATACTGGACTAATTGACTCTGCATAACACCTTTTTCATTCACACTGGCTTAGTCACCACTCTAAACATAGAACCCCATAGACATGCTTCTGCCAACCAGTCTGCACTATACTATTAAACTCCTCAGCCTACACCCACATATTGAAAAACCTAAAAGGTTTAGGTTTATCAATAACATTACCAGTTAACTTTATTACACATGGACTATGATCTGACACAATTTTAGGGAGGAAATTAACAACACCATCCTTAAACATAACATCCCAATCATCATTAACACAAACTCTATCTATTTTAGAAAAGGACTCTATCTTCACCTTCCTGCTTATTTGACCACGTAAAGAATGGACCAGTCATAATAGCATCATGCAAACAACAATCTCTTAGACACTGTCTAAATTCAAACACTTCATCAAGGGAAATGGCAGACCCAATTCTCTCATTCAAATTTAGCACATTGTTAAAATCTCCACAATCATCCAAGCTCCAGTGATATTCCTTTTTACACGAACCAAACCATTCCACAATTTGCTTCTCTCACCAGCATCATTGGCCCCATATACCATAGTGACAAAAAATTTCTTATCTGTAGCTCTATGATGAGCTAATATGTGAATAAACTGAGTTGTCACCTCAATTACATCGACATTATATTTCAAAGGAAGCCACACCAACCAAATTCTTCCTCCCCTGGGTGTGTGATAGTTAGTAACCACACTCCAATTATCACACACTCTAGGGAACACTTTATTAAAATTAACAGCCTTCACTCTAGTTTCCAGCAAACCTACTAAACAAAGGGAATGTTGATTCAACAACCACCTAACATCCCCATGCTTGTGAGGGCTATTTAAGCCCCTTACATTCCAGAAACCAATATTATCCATCTGGTTCTTTTTCAACTTCCACACCCCTCTCTTCCACTGCAGTACAACCCAACTTCAGAATTTCATACTGTTGCTCGTCTACAATTTCATCACTCTGTTGCTCAACCCTATTTCCAGCTATAGCTCCCTTCGAAAGAACCATAACAACATTGGTTGTATGTGATTCAGAGTCCTTAGCATTTTCTTCCAAAATTTACACCTCATCCTCCTCCCCTGTATGCTCAAGAATGGTTGCTACCCTACCAGCTGGCTGCTCAACTAACCTAACCTGTTGAGTAGGCTGAGTTTTTTTCTTTCATCACCCATCTCTTCTTTGGCTGAATCTTCCTTTGTGTAATCTCATAACGTTTCTGTCTGCATTCTTCCATAGTATGCCTAATACCCTTGCAATTAGTACAAGTAATTGGCTTACATTCATACTGGACTAATTGACTCTGCATAACACCTTTTGCATTCACACTGGCTTAGTCACCACTCTAAACATAAAAACCCATAGACATGCTTCTGCCAACCAGTCTGCACTATACCATTAAACTCCTCAGCCTACACCCACATATTGATAAACCTAAAAGGTTTAGGTTTATCAATAACATTACCAGTTAACTTTATTACACATGGACTATGATGTGACACAGTTTCAGGGAGGAAATTAACAACACCATCCTTAAACATAACATCCCAATCATCATTAACACAAACTCTATCTATTTTGCAAAAGGACCCTATCTTCACCTTCCTGCTTATTTGACCAGGTAAAGAATGGACCAGTCATAATAGCATCATGCAAACAACAATCTCTTAGACACTGTCTAAATTCAAACACTTCATCAAGGGAAATGGCAGACCTAATTCTCTCATTCAAATTTAGCACATTGTTAAAATCTCCACAATCATCCAAGCTCCAGTGATATTCCTTTTTACACGAACCAAACCATTCCACAATTTGCTTCTCTCACCAGCATCATTGGCCCCATATACCATAGTGACAAAAAATTTCTTATCTGTAGCTCTATGATGAGCTAATATGTGAATAAACTGAGTTGTCACCTCAATTACATCGACATTATATTTCAAAGGAAGCCACACCAACCAAATTCTTCCTCCCCTGGGTGTATGATAGTTAGTAACCACACTCCAATTATCACACACTCTAGGGAACACTTTATTAAAATTAACAGCCTCCACTCTAGTTTCCAGTAAACCTACTAAACCAAGGGAATGTTGATTCAACAACCACCTAACATCCCCATGCTTGTGAGGGCTATTTAAGCCCCTCACATTCCAGAAACCAATATTATCCATCTGGTTCTTTTTCAACTTCCACACCCCTCTCTTCCACTACAGTACAACCCAACTTCAGAATTTCATACTGCTGCTCGTCTACAATTTCATCACTCTGTTGCTCACCCCTATTTCCAGCTACAGCTCCCTTCGAAAGAACCATAACAGCATTGGTTGTATGTGATTCAGAGTCCTTAGCAGTTTCTTCCAAAATTTCCACCTCATCCTCCTCCCCTGTATGCTCAAGAATGGTTGCCAGCCCCTTCTGTTTATTATTCACAGTCACAACTACCCTACCAGCTGGCTGCTCAACTAACCTAACCTGTTGAGTAGGCTGAGTTTTTTCTTTCATCACCCATCTCTTCTTTGGCTGAATCTTCCTTTGTGCAATCTCATAACGTTTCTGTCTGCATTCTTCCATAGTATGCCTAATACCCTTGCAATCAGCACAAGTAATTGGCTTACATTCATATTGGACTAACTGACTCTGCATAACACCTTTTTCATTCAGATACACAATTTTAGTGGGAAAATCCTGATCAATAGATTCCTCCAGCAAAATCCTGATAAATATATGCAACCTTAATTACATTAAGAAAACATAGTTTAAGAGCAGGTGCAGTAAGAGACTGTGATAGCAACGGCGACAGCTCAACAACAATAACTAGCTGCACATCTCAGCAGCAACAACCAACAGCAACAACATTCACTAGTGACTCAATGCTATTTGCAATTAAGCTCCAAATAATCATTAGATGAACAAAAACCCAACTAAGACCAAACTAAGATATGAATATCATAATGATCTTAACAAATAAAGGTTTTGTAGTTAGATAATAGGCTCCTAAGATAGATCACACACATAAGCTCACAACTTATTTTTCAAATCAATGTTGGATTTCACTTAATTATATTCGGACAAGAAAACAGATTTGTGAACCTTAAGGAGCTACTCCAACCATGACTGCATTAATAGAAGTATAATCACACTCTGTCAATATGGTGCCCCCTTCATTTCCTAAACCTCTAGATGACGAGAGCAATGAGAAAATTAAACAATGACTACGAAGCAAACTATATACTGATGAGACCAACCACAAACCATATACTGACCAAGTAAATAAGAACAAATAACGCCAAGTAATATTCAGCTCTTTATGGCGACCATCATTCGACAGAAATAAAGACCAACTTCCAGGGGGTTATACATCGATTACTAATATTTGTCCTTTGAAAACAAACGAAACCAAGGAGAAAATTAACAATCTGTTTGACTTAGCAGGATAAGAAGCATACAAAGAAGCACCGCTCTGCACATTCTCCTTCTAAGATGCAATAAATCTCTTCATATATGTGTCTCACCTATCCAACTAAGAAAAATGGCACAACTTATAGAATATTGCACGTGTCCATAGAGGCCTCAAGGAAAGCTATGAAATATATGGGAAAAATATAAACATGAATTCTCTAGTAAGAGCTAATGATCAAAAGGTTTGATTAAGCCCAAAAATAACAAAATGAATGTGAAACCCTTGTATAAAATTCACTAGGTCTAAAGCCTATCATCAAGAACAGAACATCAGCTATCACAGATAACATTAGGTCCAGTATACTTAAATTAAAATTAAAAAAAAAAATTAAAGAAAGAAACAAGAACGGAAGCGATATGAGAACAATAACATTTGTAAAAAAATAGTATAACACTAAAACTTGCATAGTCTTTTCTCATATGAACTCCCGAAGAACCGAACAAACTAATAGTATAACAGTAAACTTACGTCGCAGCATATTTGTAAACAAATTATGAATAATGATATGAGAACAATTTACCTTGCTCACTTGCTCTCTAACTTCTATATCTCCACTACCCTGCTCTTTCTTTAATCCATGAAAGTTCAGTGATAGGCGTGTCGCACACCTAACAAAAATAAATAACCTAACTAATTTTCGTAACTATGTAGTAGGGTAAGTCAGGGTCGACTTCACAGAGAGAGAGAATTGTTCTATGATAATCCCTTAATTAATGGTAAGACTAAAGAAGTTCAATATCAATAATGGCTGAATAAACTATACTAATTAATATATAAATAAAAGAATCAAGAGTTAAGTATCCCCACTAGCATTAATTAATACAATAACAATTCCCACAACAAACTAATCAATTAAATGCTCACGAGGAATTGTACACCCTATAAAATACCATAAACCTCTCCCAAGTATTTATGGCTTCCTTAATATGCACTCAAGCCTACTCCCGTGGAATCATGCAAATTAAAGACATTAAACGCGACACTCTAAATTCCTAACAATCCATTCTACCTACTCCCGTGAAGAATTTCATGTCCTTAATTGAAATACTCAAATCCGTTAAAACCCAACTCCCGTTGTGATCAAGACAATGGAATATAGCAATACTAATTATCCTTAATCTGGTATTGAAAATTGCAAAATCAATTAAGTAAGAACAAATAAACAATTAATTTGGGAATTTAAAGGAATACATCACATATTAATCATGGCTAGGGTTTGCTTAACCCTAGATTGGAAAACTACTCACATACAATAATCAAATAAACTAAACAAAATATAAAAGAAAACATAACTAATAATCAAAATTATAAAATAAAGGAGAATACTTGAACTAATGATGAAAATATGAAGTCTTGAAGAACAATAAGAAATTCTCTAAGAAAACTAAAAATCACGTACAATATGAGGTGGGGAGAGAAACTCCACAATGAGTTATTTCTAATAGGTCATTAAATATATTTAAATTTCTAATATGTATAAGACTAGGTAACCTAATATAACTAGGAAAGTAAGTTACAAGATAAGAAAAGTCAATTAAGTCATTAAATAGGCGAATATAACAAATCCGCGTACGTGTAACACGTCCCAGCAAATCAGTGCGATCTTGTAAAGCCCATATATCCTAGAATATAACTCGCCTTGGGCCGTGTAACATATCATTGGAGATCTCTTCAAGTCTACTCACCAATGCCGCTTGAATCAGGCAAAAATCATTATCGATTCAAAAGTTTAGAACAAAAGGGTAGGCAGGACTCAATGTCCACAATTCTTATATTAAATTCCAATTTCATTTTGGCTCCAATTGACACTCAAAGATATTCATTAAGATCCTTATAATTGTAGCTTCCATCCAATTGCTGCTAAATACTCAAGCTTTTCCAATATTACTCCATTTATGTTCTCAATACCTGAAATTCATCAAAGAACACCGAAAACGCGCAAAAAGAGTAATATTTCACAACTTAACTAATTATATGCAATTATAAACTACAATGCACCTAAATGCTCCTAAATGCAACCTAAATGTACCTAAAAATTATATAAAATATGATACATCATTCAGTTACAAGGATAAGCTTCAACTCTAATTTTTATGGACGAAATTCAACGGAGGTTTGTCAGCATCAAAGAGCAAAGAGCCAAAGACCTTCAAAGTGTCAACTAATGGTAGTGTTGGTGAATATAAAGTGTTGAATGAGTCAGATCCTTGATATTACATTCTTAAGCCATAGATATATGAGAGGTGAGCTTTGAAATGGTTCTAGGACCACTACAAGAAAAACTGGTTTTAGCGACCGACATAAGTAGTCGCTAAAACAGGTAAATCGGTCGCTAAACTGAGTTAGCGACCGCTGGAGACCAATTTATGGTTAGTCGCTAAAAGGCTAGTCGCAAAATAATTTTGGCGACTGATTTTGGGTTAGTTGCTACTTTTACGACTTATTAGCGACTACTCAGCGACTAACTGCTAAGAGACCAACTAGAAGGTGGAGACTAAATTTAGCGACTGATACATACCAAAAAAAAAAAAATTTTAAAAAATGAAATCAACAAAAAAAAAAATTTGTTGTCGATTTCATTTAAATTAATAATACCTTTCAATAATACCAAAATTACTAAAGAAAGAATCAGAACATTGTATCTAAATAACATAGAAATTTCGTCCATCAAATATAAATTACAAAATGGTCAAGTTCTACAATATACAAAGTATTACATATTAACAAGAGTAAGTAAATAGAACTTTTGAGTATGCAGTATACAAATTACATTGTTGCAAAGGAAACTTGTGTCTTCATGAAGTATATGAGAACCAAACCTGGAAAAGGAAATTAATTGGAAGCTCCCAAAAGTGAACATATCTAATGAGCATCAAAAGTGAACATATTAGCAACTCCCAAGTCCCAATTAAAAGACCAATTTAGCAGTTAGATTAGCAACTTTCTCTTCCATCCCAATAAGAAAACTTATGGTGTGCCCATATAATTTGTTTTACAAAAATCTCATATGTTTCCAAACTTTTTGAGACCAGGTAGGCAGGTCTAAATGTTTTGTCATTTTACAACTTTAATTTTAGCTATGTGGATCAAAATTTGAGCACATCATTCTTCCTTAACAGTACTTTTCAATCCTGATCCTCCACAAAAAAAAAAAAAAAAAAAAAAGGAACTAATACTATGGAGTATGATTGTAAACTTAATATCTTTGCCACACTATTTGATTTAAGTTTCAACTTGCTATAAAAAGGAGGATAATATTCGAATGAATATTCTCAAAATATCCTTTTTCTACCTATTTAACCCAAACAAAAACAAGTTGTTTGGCACGAAATAATCAAAACATCATAGCGAGCAAAGTCATCACCACCTGAAAATACGCTATGCTACAATACAACTGCATAGAAATTATCATAAAAAACATGAAAACACAAGCGATTTCCATCACCAATAAAATGAATCAACCTACAGCAACCAAATCTGAAGTATCCGCGATCATCATAACTAGGATCTAAAACAAAGTGTCGAAAATCGAAAACTCACAAACCCTAAAAAATCAATCGCGCAAGAAGAGTTGGATTACCTTGGAAGTTGGAAGTGACGCCTGCGAGGCTGCGAGAGAGAGAATGGGAGGTGGTGCGCTGGCGCGTTGGTGGTGTTGTGGTGTGGTGGTCGTCGTGGTGTCGTGGGGGTGGTGATGCTGGCGGGTGTGGCGAAATAGAAGCTGATGAGCCTCGTGGCTAGTGTGAGAGAAGATGGCGAGTGGCGGATAGCGTCGGGCGCGTGTTGGTGGCTGGGCTCAAATGTCGACTCGCTAGCACGATCTGGTTTCTTTGTTGTTGGTAGGTGGAAGAGAGAGAGGGAGAGAGTGGGAGAAGGGCTGGTGTGAGGGATAGGGGAAACAGGGGGTTTGGGTGAAAAGAAATTTAGGGTTTTTTTACTTTATATCCTAACAATGGCTCCAAGCCCAACGTTTTATGTGAAACCAGCCCAACCCCTTTTATTTAGTCTAGCAACCGCTTTTCAGTCGCAAAAAAAAAAAGCAGTTGCAAATTAGCAACTACTAGTCTTCGTCAGTCGCCAAACTTAATTTTAGCGACTAACTTCAATGTCAGTCGCAAAATTCAGTCGCTAAACTAGGTTTTTCTTGTAGTGGACGAAATTTGATCATAACTAACTTGAGGGTAGAGTTCTGAAGATGACATGTGCTCTAAGATGCACAAGGTATATGAATAGTGAGGCACCCATAATTCGTGAAGTAAACAAAACACTAATTTTCATATTCACCACTATCTTGATCTAACACAAATCACAATCGTCATAATATATTTAAATTTCATCAAATTAAAGGCAGGAAGAGAGGGAGTCAAGAGTCAGCATATGTAAAATTACCAAAACCTAGATTCAACAATCATGCACCAAAAAGCAAAATTCTCACTAATATAATTAAGCAATTAGTAGACAAATAACTTAAAATTACGAAAAAATCTAAGACCCTAACTCGTCAAAAAGGAAGATAGAAAAATAAGCAATGGTGAAAACGAAGGGCGTAAATTACAATTCTTAAGTTCAGAGATCATGAAGAGTCGTGGGTCGAGCTTGAAGTTGTCTACGACGTTTGGGGTTGTGTGGTTAAATTAGTGTTGGTGAGATCCTAATCCAATATCTTTCTAACCTCCTACTTTTTCTTCTCAGTTACAAATCCAGCAAATTTTCATCCATTAGTACCAAATTATAAGGTAATTAACATCGGAAAATCACAAACATACCAGTTTTAGCCTTTGAATCATCAATTTTATCCTTCAAATCACCAGCCATGGCGAAATTCTTCTATTAAGATTGAAAAGGTACCAGAAAAAAGTTAGACCTAGCTAAGTCGAAAAGATAAACCAAAAGACGGAATTTGAATTAAGTGAACTTACCTAGTGACGGTGGTCGTGGCGGTGGTGCCGTAGCAGGTTAACATTGAGAAGGAGGAGTGGAGGATGTGTAATCCCCAGTAAATTTATGAATTTTATAAATATATTTTAATGTATATTTATATATATTTTAGCATGTTTTAGTATTTAAACGATTTATTCTTGAAAGGTTGACTATTTGAAAGTCAAAGAAATTATTTAATGATTAAAGGAAGTCAAACATCTTATTTAGTCATGCTTTGAAAAATATTTGAATAGCTTAAAACACTTTTGGGTATTTAAAAAGAATTTTAAATTGGGTATGAGGAACCCAACCACCCAAATCATCAAACATTAAATAATACCTTTGGCCCAATCACCTTTTCCTATAAACTCCCAAAACCCCAATTTTTCCACACTTATTTTCTCTCTCCTCCTCTTCTCCCAAAATTTTCGGCCCCCTCCCTATTTTCTTCTCTCTGTCTTTTCTTCTCTTTCAGTTCTCTCTTCCTTCGTGCTTGGTCGAACCACCGCCACAACCGGACCACCACCGGCAGCAGCGGACTGCAGCCGGCAGCAGCCCAGTCGGCACCGCCCCTCCTCCCCGGCGTCTTCTCCCTCCTCTTCTTTGTTGGTTATTTTTTCCTCCTCAAGTTATTTTAATGCAAAGTTTGTATTTTTAAAATTTGTTTTAATATGTTTATGTTTAAAATTATAATTTGATGATTTGATTATGAATCTAAGATTATGTAAATTGTTTAATGAAGTTAGAAACTTTTAGATTTACTTTTTATGTTAAAATAGGGTCTTAAAATATCAAAGCATGGATTTTTAGGGTTTTATAAGTTGGAAAATCATAGCAGTATGTTGTAGTTTGTGAAATTGGGTTTTCTTATGATTTTAAGTATGTTTAAGTATATTTAATTAGAGTTTTAGAATATAATATGTTGCTGGAAATTTAAAAAGGATGTTGTTGTTGGAGTTTTTATGATTTAAACATGAGTTTTAAGGGTTTTAATCAGCTAGTGTAGTAGTACTATACTAGGAGGTTGTAATAATTAAGTTTTAATGATGGGAAAGGTTTTTAGACACTCTTGAGAAGGGTTTATAGTATTTTATTAGTGATGGAAATTTATAAAGTATTGATTGTCGGTTATGATTGATTATTTTAGACGGAGAATTATCTCTAGGCGACTTTTAAGGTTGTGAAATTGTCGCTCGATTTGTCTACACAAAGTACGTACTTACCTATGTGTTGATTGGACTAGTATCATGTCCTAAGGATGAGAATTGAGTAGTATCATGTATAGGGAACTATTTTTAGTTCATATGTGATTTCTACTAAGTTGGATTTGCATGTTTTATGCCGTTGTGTGAAGCATGTTGGTTATGTTGTTGATATTCTATTTGTATGGAATGTTGATGCAAGCATATGAGATTTGAGAACTTTATTCTATTAATTCACATGAGAGATTAATATTTATGATTGGTTTTGGATCATGATTGAATCATGTGGTTCCCTTTGAATTACTTAACTACTTTATGAGGATATTGAGCCTTATTTGGTAAGTTGATTTTTATACCTATGAAAAGTTGGTTGGTTGTTGACTTGATTTCAACAAATAAATAAAGGTTATGGATTTAATATTGGAATAAATCTTGGATTGTTAAGTTGATGATCACCTTATCTAATCCTAAGATAAAAATGGAAGTTTATGATTACTTTATGACTATATTGTTTGTTCTACTTGTGAGTGATAACAAGTAATAAATTATTAATCATGTAAAGTGAAACGTGGATAGCAATAGCTTTAGACTTGTGCACGTCTGAAGTGTTGGACTAGTATGAGTTGGAATGCATGGTGGTAGCCCATGGCTTTTCTTGGGACCTGATTGATCACCGTGTCCTATGTTTATTTTAAAGGTTCATCGATATCGAAGGTCATGGGAATACGGAGTCGCGCTCGTATTTCGTCATCTAAATTGAAGACTTGTTTTGGTTAGACAACTCGTTCCATTGACTATTCCATCTAAATTAATTAACTTACAAGTGGTGGAGTTTAGTTTAGTAAAAGTAGTCTGCTATGTTGTTGTATGATTATTTATTCCTCGCTTAGTATTTATTAGTATCATGTTAGGATTATTGATTTATTTACTATGTAGTACTCAGCTTTACTGATTACGTGCTTTGTGTGTATGTGTTGATCATGGCTATGCCTTATTGATCCTGTGATGACCCATTTGGGCCCTATTTTTTTGGACTTATTTTCAGTTAATTTCAGTTCAGTTAATTTAATTTCAGTTCAATTAATTTAATTTCAGTTAATTTAATTTAATTTAATTTCAGTTCAGTTAATAAATAGTACATCGTTATTTACAGGTTTGAAGATGATGCATCATGGGTTCGGGATTGGAGAGTTTGTGTTGACTTTACTTTGACTTTGACTTTATGCTTTTCTAGTTGACTTTGACTATTGTAGTTGACTTTTACTTTGGAGGTTGACTTTTTACTTTCTGTTGGTTTGACTTTTAGAGTTGACTCTTTGGGTTGACTAAGTTTTATTTCTAAAGTTTATTTATTATGTTTTTCGCTGCAAAATTCTGAATAAGCCAGTACGTTTTCAAACGGGCGATAATACTTTGATAATTTTCTAAGTGTTATATTAAAGGGTATTTTAGAAAAGAGAGAATAGTCGGGGTGTTTCAAAATGATATCTTGGAGCTTTAGGTTTTTATTGGCCTTTCATGCTAACTTTAAATTTTAGGCGCCTAGCTAGCTAGTTACTTAAAATGAATTTCTTAGAAATTGAGCTCCTACTTATTCGTTGTGTTCAAATCACTTTTCGAAACATTTTTCCAAAGTTTTAAGATTTCAAGATTTTAAATATTTTATCTTGGTTCGAATTAATTTTTTTTAGGGTCCGAATTTTTTTTTTATTTTGTTCGAAAATTTCCAATTAATTTTTTTTTTGGGTTTCTCTTATGAATTCGAAGAATTATATATTATTTATTTATTCATTTATTTTAATACTTCTAGTTTATTTTGGTTACTTTTTTATTTTACGAGAGATGGGTAATATAGGAATGAGCATATATGATAGAAATAATATATGTCTGCATTAAACAGTTAGTTCAGCATGTTTATGTTTTCTTCCCTGCTTAACTATTTTTATGTTATTCCTATGCTTTGAGTTGTTGGTTATTCTTGCTTATTGGTTATTGTTGGGAACATACGCTAATTGAGAGTATCAATTACTTATAGATGTCGTATTTATCTGTTATAGGACCTCTAGTCATGCTTGATAGAGAAGCTAATAGAGTATAGTAGGAAGCTACTACAACCCGATTGTGTTGAGTGATGATGAGAGTGATGGAGGATATGAGTCGGAAAGTGATAGCTACACTAACCTAGAGATCATTATGCATCATGTGTTAAGAGTAGGCATGTCCGATAGCGACGATGAGGTTATCCATGAGTTTGACTGTGCTAGAGGACAGACCAGGATGGACATCTACCATGCCGTTTTGAGACCTAAGAGTGATTCTGAGTTAGAAGAGGACGACCCTTAACCTAAGAAGATGCGAAGATCTATGAGAGTTAGAAGATATGTCTAATATAATACTGAGGACATTGAAGATTTTGAAGATGAGGTTTTCACTCCAGAAAAGTACAAGGAATTTAAGGATAAGACTGATGACGTATCACCCTAGTTTATGTATTTATGCTTTGAGAATAAATGTTGGATAATTAGACAAACAATGGTTTAAATTTATTTCTTTGGCACTTTGTTTTGTTTTGGAATAAGTATGGTTATTATGGATTGAAAAGTGTTACTATCATCATTTTGAGAAATAAAAGTAAAAATTTAGTTATCCAAGTGAACAAGAATTTATTTTGGGCACGTGAATGCGAATATTTTATTCATTTGTTATGATTGAATTTTTTTTATGGATCCTCACATGTGTTTATTCTTTATGAGAATATTTTCCATGAATGATTGTATGATTTATGGTGATGTATTCTATGGTATTATTATAACTTCATGAGAAATTGTATGTTGATGCGATCTTTATGGTCAAATTAAATGTTACATTCGTGGAGAATGTCATGTAAATTATGTATCGAACCTAAAGTAGAGTTGCGCTAATTTCAGGTCACGCAGCAGAATGGCTAATAGCAGTAACGATTTAGATTTTGATATTAGCCTATTGGCGGAGAATTTGACTCGCGAAAGGGCTGAGCGTCCCGATCCTGCGGATGACATGTTCGAAAGACTTGCCAAAGTTAAGCCACCATACTTTAAGGGGCAAGTTGACCCTACCTTCTTAGAGAGTTGGATTATGGAATTTGAAAAGATTTTTGGGGCTGTGAAATGTCTTGAGGGTATGAGAGTAGGTCAAGTTGTACTGTATCTGAAAGATGAGGCTGACTTATGATGGAGAGAAAATGGGGATAGACTGCGTGCTGTTGAGGGATTTAATTGGGATTCCTTTATTACTGCTTTAAGAGGGAAGTTTTACCCTGCATTTATGAGGAAGCAGAAGGCCCAGGAGTTTATAAACCTTAGGATGGGGAGCATGACCATCTCTAAGTACTATAGTAAGTTCATAGCACCATCGAGGTTTGCACCTGAGGTAGTAGCCACTGAGGAGTTAAAGGCTTAAAGATTTGAGCAAGGGTTCACTGAGGAAATCCATCTAGGGTTAGGTGGTGAGACTTTTTCATCTTTAGATGTGGTGTACGGAAGAGCCGCCCATATTTATGGTCTTCAGTCGAGGCGTGATAAAAAGAATGTTGTAGTGGGTGAGAAGAGAAAGGATTTCAATGCTGGAGGAAATCAGGGCAACTTTAAGAAGAACAGAAATGGGAATGGGAATTTCCAAGGGAGAAATGGTCAGGGATATAGCAATAACGGCGAATCTGAGAGGGTTTGCCATTGTAAGAAGTGCAGCAAGAACCACCCTGGTATAGACTGTAAGGGAGACCTAGTAACCTGTAACTACTGCCAGAAGAAGGGCCATAGGGAGTATGAGTGCTTAACCAAGCAAAAGAAAGAGCAAAATGGTAATGGGAGTGGTAATCAGGGGAGGTCTGGGTTCAATTAGTTAGGAAACCAAGGTTCGAAGCCTGTAGGGGAACAGAATAACCAAGGAAGCTTTAATAATCCTGCTAGTGAGAGCAACAACCAGAACAAGGCTCCGGGTAAACTGTTCGTGATGAGTCGCAATGAAGATGATTGATCCGCCGACGTATTTTCTGGTACATTTTCTATTAACTCCGTTCTCGTTAAAGCGTTGTTTGATTCTGGGGTGACTTATTCGTTTGTGTCGTTGTCTGTCGTTAAGAGTCTGGGGTTGGTATATTTTGAGGTGATTGTTTTGCCTACTAGTATACCTACTGGAGAGATCATAAGGTGTACCAAGTTGTTTAAAGATTTGCCTCTGAAGACATGATCTGGAGTTAGCGGCTGTGGTGTTTGCACTAAAGATATGGCGACACTATCTGTATGGTGTTCCGTGTAAGGTGTATACTGACCACAAGAGCCTGAAGTACATCTTCACTCAGCGTGATCTTAACATGAGGCAGAGAAGGTGGCTTGAATTGATCAAGGATTATGATCTGACCCTGGATTACCGTGAGGGTAAGGCGAATAAAGTAGCGGATGCTCTGAGTCGCAAGAGTAAGCATTCATTAAACGCTGCTATGGTGATGCCTCGTGAATTGTGTGAAGAGTTTCGCAAGCTTGATATCGAGGTTGTTCCTCAGGGTTATGTATCTGCTTTGTTGGGTTCCATGAGTGCTGAGCCTGAGTTGTTCCAGGAGTTAAGAAGCAAGCAAAAGGGTGATCCGAAGCTGGAGAAGATCCGTGAAGCAAAGATGCAAGGTCGTGCAGAGAATTTTGAGATCTGTGCTGATGATAGCTTGAGGTTTATAGGGCGTTGGTGTGTGCCTAATGATGGTGAGCTTAAGAGGAAGATTCTCGAGGAAGCTCATAGTACTCCTTCTTCCGTTCATCCTGGGGGTGACAAGCTCTATAAGGATCTGAAGGCTAATTTTTGGTGGCCTGGTATGAAGAGAGAGATTGCCGAGTTCGTAGCTAGGTGTTTGGTTTGTCAGAAGGTGAAAATTGAGCATCAGAGGCCTGGTGGTTTGTTGCAACCTTTGCCTATTCCTGCTTGGAAGTTCGACTCGATCTCGATGGATTTTGTGATGGGTTTGCCTAGAGCTGCCGGTGGATTGAATGTTGTGTGGGTGATTGTGGATTGATTGACTAAAGTGGCTCGTTTTATTGCGATGAAGAACACTTGGTCTATGGAAGAGTTAGCTGAAGCTTATGCTAATGAGATCATTCGTCTTCATGGGGTTCCCAAGGACATTGTCTCCGACCGTGATCCGCGATTCCTATCCCATTTCTGGATTGCTTTGCAAGAGGCTTTTGGTTCGAAGTTGAAGGCGAGTACCGCATTTCATGCAGACTACCGATGGTCGATGCCCGAGAGAACTATTCAGACCTTGGAAGATATGCTTCGTGCTTGTGCCTTGGAATTTCAGCAGTCTTGGGTCAAGTCTCTTAGCTTGGTGGAGTTTTCTTATAACAACAGTTATCAAGCTAGTATCCAAATGGCTCCGTATGAGGCTCTCTATGGAAGGAAGTGTCGTAGTCCTACTTGTTGGAGCGACATCAGTGACTCATTGATTTTGGGCCCAGAGTTAATTCAGGATACAGTTGAGCAGGTGAAAGTAATTCAAGCGAAGATGAAGGCTGTTCAAGATAGGCAGAAGTCGTATGCTGATTTGCGTCGGAAACCTATTTCTTTTGAGGTGGAGGATAAGGTGCTCTTAAAGGTTTCTCCTATGAAGGGAGTGATGCGGTTTGGTCAAAAGGGCAAGTTGAGTCCGAAGTTCGTTGGTCCCTATGAGATTCTTGAAAGGATCGGGGAGGTCGCGTATTGTTTGGCGTTGCCGCCAGAGCTGTCGAAGGTTCATGATGTGTTTCATGTGTCGCAGTTGCGCAGGTATCGTAGTGATCCTTCGCATGTGATCCCTGTTGAATCGGTGTCAGTTGAGCCGAATCTGACTTTTGAAGAGCGACCTGTTCGTATATTGGACCGTCAGAACCATGCTCTGAGAAGGAAGGTGATTCCCTTGGTTAAAGTACTTTGGAGAAGTCAAAAGTACGAAGAAGCTACTTGGGAAACCAAAGAGTCAATGCGACTGAAATACCCGGAACTATTCGTTTCAGGTACTATTTGTGTTCCTGTCTTGTTTTTGTGTTTTCAAAGTTTCGAGGACGAAACTTTATTTAAGGAGGGGAGATTGTAACAACCCATAATTTTGCTCCTAGTTTTTCGCAAGAATTTTCTCTAAAACTATTATTTTCTATAAAATAAATTATTTTTTATTTTATAATTTTGGGAGCCAAATTATTATTTTTATTTTTATGGCGTGTCAATGTGTTTATTTCATTTATATTTATAATATAATTTATTATAATTATTTTTATTATTAAGTATTTTCAAAGTTTAGGCGCGATTTAGGAATTAACCGTTTTATCGCGTATCGGGCTTTCGGAGCATGGATTGTTGTCGAATTTGGGCTGAAAGTTTTGTGTGGGTGTTGGGCTTGGGGCAGCCGGCCAAGTGGAAGAAGCAGGGGAGCCTTCTCCTTTCTTTTCTCTTTTGTTTTCCTTAAGACTCTTTGATGCCTTATAACCCCCATAACCCCCCCTTATTGATTTCTTTAATTAAAACCTCATTAAACCTCTTAATTCACTTCAATTTCTGATTAGAAAATCAGAATCCTTTGGCTGCCATTCCCCATATTTTCGGCCATCATCACCATTTTTATTCTCTCAAATTTTCTTCATTTCTTCTCTTTGATAATTGTTCGTGAATTGTTTTTTGTGGCTTTTTCCTTATACTTGGTGCTTGGAATTTGAAGAAGAAGAGGATCACACGCCTATTGTGGGGATTTCCAGAAGTTTTCAGCTCGCCTCCGACGATCCAGGTAACTAGTTGTTATCCTAGAAACATAGTGATTAAAGTAGTATTCGGTATTAGATTAATACGTTAGGAATTATCTAAAATACTTTTTGAATGAGATTTTTGACGAAATTTTACATGAGCATACGTGACACATGCTATGTGAATACTGTTAGAGAAAAATAATTTTTGCATGATTTTTAATATTTATTTGATTTAATTAGTATTTTGTGCGTTTTTGGTTAAATTTCATAATAATTATTGAACGACTGTTAAAATCGATGAAATCATTTTTCTTAGATCATTTTACATGCGTATTATGTATTCCAAGCCTTAGAATAATTTTTACCTACTGTTTACTGTTTTAATTAATTGATATATCTGTTTTAGTAATTTCTGTTCTGTCAGTATATAATTCATGAAAATTATTTGTAGAGGCAAAAAAATTAATTTCTTTGAAAAATATGTATTTCCGTGAGTGTATACATGTTATGTGAATTTTTGGTAATTTTTGGGCGTGTGTTTATATTTTTAATTATTATAATGGCTTATTTGAGGAATCTGTATATTAACTGTTAAAAATACTTTTTGAGTCCGAAAATTATAAATAAAAATTGTACCATGTCCGTAGAGCGATTAGGGTCATATGATAATTTTTGTGTGATTTTACTGCTCGAATTTGTAGGTTTCATAATTAATATGGTGTTTTTGTGATGAAGTTGAGGACACACTATTAAATTGTTTGAGGGCTTGTAAATCAGATATAATTTATAATTTAATATATTCTGGGTTGCTGATTTTCAGTAGTATACAGTATGCATCATTTGGGTAACCACATGTTTAGGTTTGATTTATGAAAAAAAATGATTTAATTGTTATTACTCTTTTAATGAATATGATTTAGAGTTAATTGGTGATGTATTTGTGATTGAGTGTGGTTGCTGTAGAAACCAGTATATTGTCATTGTTGATGTTTGGGAATGTTCAAGTGTTATTGTGAGAGTTATTTGTTGAATATTTTATAAGTGATTTATTTTGAGGAATTATGAAGAACTATTTTGATGAACTGTGGGTATAAGGTCGGGTGGCATCCCTTTTTGACGAATATTTTTGATGAATGATACTTAGATTGTATGCATGATTGTATTTTGAGGTAAGAATATCCGGTGGGATAGATGTAGTCCCCGGTTAAGAACATGCCAACCACCTGGTTTGCGAACTAGGGGTACACTTGGGTTAATTGTTGTCGTCCGAGAGGTCAAGGAGTTCTGCGTGTTCTACCCTGCATCGGGAGCTTAGCCATTCTTAGATACAGGCAGTGGGGAACGTAAGCCCATAGACTGACCTGGAGATTGCGATCTGACAAACCTTAGGAAGTGATTTGCGAATCACTGGCGTTCGGTTTCTGACTCAATAACTTGTTGTATTTTGATTTATTATTATTATTATTTATTTATATTAGAATTATGTCACTCACTATATTGGGATTACTTATTGTTTATGATCTCTTGATTTATCTATGAGCTTTATGACTCCTATGTGCATGATATGATGAAATGAATTGCATGTTATTCCTTTCTTAATAATCTACCTCTGAATAGTGCTTTGATTGCTATTGTTCTGGGAGAACTGCTAGTTACTCCCCACTGACTATGGAAATATTTAATATAATCTTGCAGATGGAAATAAATGCTAGGCTTGTGACTGCTTGGGCTAGCAGTGTGAGAGTTGGTTGTGAGAAGAAGCTTCTAGTTCTGTTTTTGGTAGATGAACTTTATATAGGTCATAGGGAGACTTATTTTTGGATTGCTTTCAAGGATATTAGTTATATTTAAGTTTATTTTGGGAGACTTGCATGTCTCATGGTATTTTGGATTTGTTAGTATGATAAAATTGGGATACTTCTTTTATGTTAGAACTATGATGTTACTTGGAGATTTATTCCCTTTTTAAGCTATGAATGTTGAGTTATTATCTTTATTTATTGTTTTAGAGTAGCATACCGCCCCAACGTTATTTCCGCTAACGTCATTTTAGTATTTCTTGGATTGATAAGGTTTAGTATCTTAGTAGTAGAAGGACGGGGTGTTACAAAAACTCTGTGCAAAAGAAAGGGGTAAACTAATAAAGACCGGAGGGAGTATATATTAGTATCATGTTAGGATTATTGATTTATTTACTATGTAGTACTCAGCTTTACTGATTACGTGCTTTGTGTGTATGTGTTGATCATGGCTATGCCTTATTGATCCTGTGATGACACATTTGGTGAGCAGTCAATAGGGATCAATAGTGCATCATCATTTACAGGTTTGAAGATGATGCATCATGGGTTCGGGAATGGAGAGCTTGTGTTGACTTTACTTTGACTTTGACTTTATGCTTTTCTAGTTAACTTTGACTATTGTAGTTGACATTTACTTTGGAGGTTGACTTTTGACTATCTGTTGGTTTGACTTTTAGAGTTGACTCTTTGGGTTGACTAAATTTTATTTCAAAAGTGTATTTATTATGTTTTCCGCTACAGAATTCAGAATAAGCCGATACGTTTTCACATGGGCGATAATACTGTGATAATTCTCCTAGTTTTTTATTAAAAGGTATTTTAGAAAAGAGAGAATTGTTGGAGTGGTACAGGATGAGAGAATGGTATAGGGGAGATGAGAGAGATCGATCTCTAGCAGTTAGGGGTAGAGGAAATGACGGTAAGAGATAAAATGTGGAAAACCGAGATTAATTAAAGAGGGGAAGAGAGAGAGAACAGAGATTGCTTGGTAGAAGATTTTAATGCGTTGTTTTAATGTTAAACTAGTTATTAGGCTCGAGCTACGCCCCGGGTATAGAAAATTTTCATTTATTAATATTATACTTTGAGATGATAACACTAAATATTACATGGTCTAGTGGTTAACACTAGTAATAGTTGAAATATAAAATAGAAAATATGTTGAATTCTTTATATTAATTCTCTTGCCCTCAGTTTGTAATAGATTGATGGGTTTGTCATATTTAGTTTAAAGAGCATTGGCCCACACTCTCCCTCCTCCAAATAAAATATTATCATTCCTACTACCTACCATCTCAAACCATTGGCCCACACTCTCTCTCTACCAAATAAAATAATACTACTTTTAATACCTATTAACTCCTATCACATCTAATTTTCCAACAAAATAACAATTGATAACCAAACAACAACTTATCATCTAAAACTACGTGCCTTGATAAGTGTCAAGAGTATTCTGGGACGGAGGGAGTATTAATAGATAAATCCTTATATGTTTTTTTGTTGGTGCTAGATACATCTTCATATGTATGTGGTGACTTTTTTTCTCATGAAAAATTCACATCCAAGAAAACTTTTTAAGTGTTGTAATCGAGGATTTAAGTAGCGTAACGTTCTCCAATTGTATGTTAGGATCACGTATGACGTAGGAAGGGTAGCTGCACAGCTCGACGAAAAAGTTCATCGTCAAAAAAGCCTGAAATTATTTCTACTAGTCAGGCTCCCAGTGTTAGAATGCTTAATAAAATACCCTTTTGGAAAGGGAAATGTGCCAACGAGTACAACACACAGCTATGCCGTGACCTACATGCTTTTAAGCCATCTGAGTTCGTTTAGGGTCCGTAAACAGCGTTTTAATAATTTCCGAATATTATTTTTGCCTAATTTTCGTATTAGGGTTTTGTTTAGACTATTTAAATGTTTTTAACCGTCATTAGAAAGCAACTTTTATTCTGATAATAATATTTGAGAGCTAACTCTTTTCTGGTAGATTTCGGAGTTCTACAGATTTATTGCTTGTGAATCTGTTTGTTCGTAATAGGAATTGCGCTTACTTTCCCTCCATTAATTCCAACTGCGTCAACATAGTACAAAAATCGTAAAAAAGTTCCCTACTAGTACTATTTATGCATGAGAGAATGTGAAAGATTGAACAAGGGAGCTAAGCCAAGCTTCAAACTAGGGTTGCTCATAAATTTGGCTCATTACAATTATACACAAGCTTGAGTAGAGTCTCAACCCTTTTCAAGCTCAAGTTTCCAAGTTAGGCTCAGTTCAATATGAGCTAAGACATTGTGAGCAAGTGATACCCTATTAATATTATACCATTCTATAATACCTAAGGTTTTATTATTAATTACACATCAAAATGAGTAGTTACAAATATTTGAGTCTATTCATAACCTTCTCGACCCGAGTTTGCTCCGCCCATATTAACTTGTGAGCTAGTTAGACTCGTTATTACTCCTAAAAATGACTAATTGTTTATCAAGATTATAGATTATAATACAAGAGAACTTATTATTATTTTTTCTAATAAATTGAACTATTGGGTTTAGTATATATTTGTGTAATTAGCATTGTGGGCTGTTATGTTTTATTTTTTATAGCTTGGGCTTAGTGTGTTATAGCCCCCTAATTCTTTTGTATATACATTATACATTACAGTAATACAATCAAGAGAATTCTTCACCCTAATTTCACATGGTATCGAAGCAGGCCCGGCCCTGAGGGGTGTTTGGAGGGGCAAAGACCAAGGGCCCAAGTCTAAAAGGGGCCCAATCCTCAAAATAAAACCAGGAAAAGAAAAAAAAATCTCACACGCGTGAAAGACGCTCCTCAAAACTGATAAAATCAGTGAACGCAGAACGCGACTCCTCGTCTTCTTCTGTTCTTCACTTCTTCTCACTCTCTTTCCAAATTAAAATCTTCTAATTCCCAAAACTTTCTCAAACCTCCATTAAACTCGTTGAAATTTTCCATATTTACCAAAAAAGTAGCTGTTAACTTTCACTTAAATATGGCAATGGGAATTTTTTTTCTACAATTTAAATAGGGAAGCATCAATCAAGTGAAGTTATTAAGATATTTTGAAAATTGAAATTAAGAATATAAGTAAGGGTTTTGGGAATTTTTTCTTCGACTGTGATTGGAAACTGTCGAGTGATTCGTTGGGGTTCGCCTGAATTTTTCTTCGAGTGTGAATCTGTGATTCGCCTGAGTCTAACGGTCAGACGGTGGTCCTTCGACCGTGGTTGCCGCCGCCCGCCTGTCGGAGTCCATCTCGTATGCAGTCTTGCTGTTGCTGAATGCTGAGTTGCAGATTGCAATTGTGGCTGCGGTCCAGAAGCGCTGCCGGATTTATCTTAGCACTTCACTTGTTCAAGGTGTTGTCATTCCATCTCTATTCTATGTAAATTATGCTCTGAGTGTTCTGTGTTTGATTTATTTTATGTGCAAATTGCAATGTTGCCTACAAAACATTTATCTGGAAGTGAAAACTTGCTGAAGAGTTAATAAAATCACAGCATTTGCTTTAGAAATTGACATTAGTGATGATTTTCCATGAACATAGTGATTAGAATGGTAGCATATTATTTTTTTACATATACTCACTATTTGTTCTATATTCATCAGAGTTTGGGTAATATGAAGCTCGCGATTGAACGAAATAGTCGCTACAGTTTTGAGCATTAGCTAAACTTCTTAGGAGAAACAAGCAGATTGAGAGGTTAAGTAGATTCTGCGATGAGAATGACATCTTGAGAATATTATAGAGAAGGAGATGGGTGTAAGATTTAGAGAAGATGCGTTGTTTGATACATGAGAAATCTGTGATAAGTGCTGCAGTATTTATAGAATGCCAAAGAAAACAGGGCTTCCTATTAGAGCTTGGTAAGATGAATAAACTTTGTACATTCAATTTAATAGATAAACTTATGACCGTTCTTCTTATACTTCACACTAATTAATCAGAAGACGTTAACAAAACAATTCTTTATTCTTTGGCCTTCATCCTTTCACATTTTATTAAGTACCACTTTGCTCGTTTGCTTCAAAGTGAGGGAGCTAGTTTAAAACAAAATGTTGTTTTGAAGGGGCCCCAATCTAATATTTTGCCTAGGGCCCCAAAAGGATCAGGACCGGGCATGTATCGAAGCCTCACTCACCATAGCAAAACCTTTTTTTTCTGATCTTTTTCTCTCGTAGCCCTGCCCAGCTCCACCCGCGTGGATTGCTTTGCCATGGCCGGTGATGGAAAGCTTGATGTTAGCTCTCCGTTTTACTTCAGCTATGGTGATCAACCGGGTAATTTAATCACTCACGTTCTCTTTAAGGGAGACAATTACGTGGCTTGGACGAGGGCCATATCCTTGTCATTGAAAGCTCGTTGGTTTCATGGCTACTTCGTAGTATGGATGCTAAACCTGCTGCCTCAGTTCCTTTCTATGATGATGCGAAAGGATTGTGGGAGTATTTGGAAAAGCGATTTTGTGTCACAAATGGACCTCGGCTGCAGCAATTGCGGGCGACGATCGTGGACTGTAAACAGTCCAAGAACATGTCTACTGAAGACTATTATAACCGCTTGATGGCTTTATATGATGAACTCAATTGTCTTAAGCCTTTACCCACTTGTTCTTGCGGCAAGTGTGCCTGTGATATGGCGACATGGTTCACCGCGGAACGTGATGAGGAACACCTTCATCAGTTTTTATTGGTCTTACTGACGACTTATATGCCACCGTACAGACTAATTTACTTTCACAACAACCTCCTGCTACTCTTGATCGTGCTTATCAAGTGCTTATTCAAGAAGAAAAATCATGTGACATTGCGCGTGGGAAAGTTCTCACTGAAGATGTTCACTCCTTTGCTCTCAAAACTTAACACCGAAAATTTGATCGTCCTGACAAAAGTAAATTAACCTACACTTATTGCAAGCATAAAGGCCACAAACGTGATAATTGCTTTAAGTTAAATGGTCCACCGCAATGGTTGATTGAGAAATACGGGTCTTCCAATGGCTCTTCTTCGAGTCCTGCTGCTGCCCAGCCTTCTACTACCGCTGCCCAGTCCTCTAGTGCTCCTGTCCCAGGTCCTGCACCTGCTGTACCGCGATCTCGGGCTGCTGTTCATGCCTACACGAAAATCAATTTTTGGCAACAACCATAGTCGTTGCTAAAAATATCTTTGGCAACGACTTTTGATTATCCGCAACAATTTCTATTTGTTATGGGAGATGCCGTTACTAAAGGTTTTTGCAACAACATTTTCTTGTGCGAAAAATGAAGTATTTTGCAACAAAAGCCTCGTTACCAAAAATAACTTGTTGCCATATCTCAACTTGACCTTGGGACAGGCCTCTTAATTTTCGCAACAATTGTTCTTGTTACAAAACTACATTTCTACGACAACGACGGTGTTTGTTGCGAAAGCATGTTATTTGCAACAAGATATATATTACAAAAACTCATACCGGAACCATTAAAGTTAAATTTTCGGCAACAACAATTTTTGTTACAAAAATAACTCATTTATAGCAACGATGACCTTTGTTGGCAAAGTGAAAGATCCTTGCTTTCCTAAATTTGTCTCAATTTTGATGGTACACAATATTCAAAGTTTCCTATAATATTATACAATTTATATGGACGACTACATTAAAAGTAGAGCTAATTTATAGCCATACTACATTGGCTCATATATATAACCATCTATGAAGTATATGTTTGTTACATAGCGTAATTAGATGTCCAAAAAATACATCATTACATATAATAATCATCAGATGTCCTAAGATTAGATAAATACCAAAATAATTTGTCGTTAAGATGTTAAACAAAAAATGGTTAGGCAATTTTGTTAACTTTACACAAACTTTTCCCTAGAAGCATACATGTAATTCTCTTTCAACTTCACTTCTCACTATTGGTCATCATAGCATAAAGTCCTAAAAAAAATCAAAACAAGGAAACACAAAAGTTAGAACAAAGAGTTGTCGGCATTGTCGTTAAGATGTAAGATAGAGGAACAACAACATTATGTTGTCCTGAATATTCAAAAAGGACATTAAATTATAAACTAACCTGGAGCGCCTTGTAATCATATCTTCAAATCACTTCTCCATAGCTTCCATATAGAGTCTTTCCTCTTCCTTGTAGTCATCTATAGCCTTCTTGCTTGCTTCCAACTCACTTTGTAGTTTCATAATCTGATCTTGTTGCTTTTGCATTATTTGCTGTTGTTCTTCTTGTTGCTTCTGCATAATTTGTTGCTGTTGTTCTTGTAGTCTTGCTTTGGCTGAAGTTTTATACCCAGTGCCTTTGCCTCGAGTGTACCCGGACTTGGGACCAATACATGAAGAGCATCTATTCCTGTGTTTGAGGACATGATTGATCGCCTTCAGGTTCTTTGTCCTTGTCTTTTACAAGCTGATGGAGTTGTGCCTAAAGATTAGGAGGGAAAAAAGGCGATTATATATATATATATATATATATATATATATATATATATATATATATATATATATATATATATATATATTGGAAAATTCTGCATAAATTTCGACAGAGTCTCCTTTGAAATTTGAACAACCCAAATGTTAGGGTTTTATTTTAAAACCGCAAGTGAACGGTGTCGTAGCACATACGGGTCGAACTCAGGGAGGTGCAAGATTAAACACTAGTTGACTCTAGACTATGAAATAGCTACACATTCCAAATATCCAGAAGAATCTATAAACTAATAACAAAGTATGATAATTAAAACACTAAGATTAAGTATCACCACTAATATGAATTGATCAAAATATAACTCACATCCCAGTTATTCAATTATAGCTTAGGCGAGGTTGACATTCCCTTATGACTCAGTAATAAAGCACAGCTGCGAACCGAAACTAAATACTCGGTCATTCCTCAATACCTAGAGCTCACTTTCGTGATAGCAAAAGGCCTAACTAACATGAATGTCTCCTATTTTCATGGCTTACACACATAATTAGAAGCATTAAGAACCAATGTCAAATAATTCCCAATTCTAGTTCTCACCTATTTTCATGGGAGAATTCAAATCAATGGCAAGATTATCTAAATTAAGACCCAAATTTCGTTGATGAACTCAATTAATAAAATAACAATTTAACATCAAACAAATATTCCTAAGCTCAAAATTTATGTCGCAATGCTTCTTGAAAACCAACTTGAACCAATTTGTAGCCGACTTGCAGGAATCCTAAACAACCATTGATTAAAAGAAAAAAAAAGTAAATAAAAAAAATAGTTGTTAAAAGATGGTGAAAAGTTAATAATAAGAAACTAATTAAAAAAAGAAAAGGAAAAGAAAAAGAAAAAGAAAAAGGAAAATAGGAAATTAGACTATCAGTAATCAAAAATAAAAAGAAAATAAAATAAAAAGTAGGAAATAAGATGAAAAAGTAAAAAGGAAAATAAAAAAGATAGAAGAAACGAGAACAGAGAGGAAGAGGGAGAAGCAAGGCTGGGAGATGTCGGGTGTTAGGGTGGCTGGGGTTAATGTGGGTGGTCGGAGGTGAACTGGGCACGGTTGAAGAACCGGGGACAGAGGAAGGGTGTAGCAGACGCGAAGAGGAGGAGAAGAGAGGAAGGTGCGCGCGGACTGACGCCGGCGACGGGTGATGATGGTGGTGCTGTGCGGTGGTGACTGTTAGTGGTGCTGGGTCGCACAAGGGTAGCAGGGAGCGTGGAGGTTGTACATCAGAAGAGCAGGAGGGTGGAGAAGGATGACGGAGATGCGCTGGTGATGGTGTGGGGTTGCCCTTGGTGTGGGCTCGCAGTCCGGTGTGAAGTAATGTAATGTGGAGGCAGGTGATGTGATGGTGGTGGTGCGCTTGATTGTTGCAGGATGGAGGGAGAAAAAGGCCAGATGATATTAGGAGTGAAAGGAGCAGTGATGATTAGGGGTGTGCATATTCGGATATCGGATCCGATCCGATCCGAAATTTCGGATATCCGGATTTTCGGATCGCGCACAAATCCGATCCGAATCCGATCCGAAAATTTCGGATATCCGGACATTTCGGAACGGATCGGATCCGATATCCAGAACCGAATATCCGAATATCTGAAACTTTGATCCGACTTTTATTCACATATGGTGGGTCGTGGCATTGCAAGTCCATAAAACTTGCTTTGTTTTTTTACTTATGTGTCGTGGCAGACTGGGTCACTAAGAGCCCATAAGGCATAAACATCAAAAAAGCTACTACCACTAAACCACCAATATAAAAAATGCAAAGATTAAAGAAGGGTCTTCATCACAAAACCAACAACAAGTCAACAGCAGAAGACTTTAAAGAATAAATATCAGTATATATCACCATAGCCGATAATAACAGAGATAAATAAACATCAAAAACTCCCACAATTTGAAGTGAAATCTGAGCTTCATATGTTTCAAAATTGAAGAATTTCTCAAGTTTAAGAAGAAGAAAAAAATGAAGAGAGAGAAAGGCGTGAAGTCGTGAACTGTGAGAGGAGTGAGACTAAGAATTCATTTCTCAAATGTTTAAGGGTTTCATTTCTGAAAACTGAGCAGTAGGCATTTAGGCCTTAGGCAGTAGCAGCGTGCAAGCCCATTAAACATTTGGCATTTGCATATTTTATTTTAGGAAAAAATTTAAATCGGGTTTTCGGATATCCGAAATGCAAAAAAGTCCGATCCGTATCCGATCCGAAAACCCGATATTTTTTCCGGATATCCGATGCGAAATATCCGAAAACCAAAAACCGGATCGGATATCTGAAATTTCGGATCGGATCAACGGATAATCGGATCGGATCTTTTTGCACACCCCTAGTGATGATGACGATGATGTTTAAATATTTTGATCTCAAAAAGCGCGGGTCGCGTTTCATGCCGCGAGTCGCGGTATTAGCCGCGAGTCGTCGTATTTGCGGCGAGTCGCGGTATGCTCTCGGCATTTGTCCGCGAGCTGAGCCATTGTACCGCGACTCGTCTGTTTGAAGACCGTCTTCCAACCTCTTTCTATGAACCTACAAACACATCAAAAACAAAACACAAAGACATCAATGTAATTAAAATCACACAAAAACGGAAAAAACAAAGAAAATGAAAAGTAAAATAAGTGTAAACTCGGGTTGCCTCCCGAAAAAGCGCAAATTTATAAAGGTCCTGCACGACCATGTAAAATCAGTAGACTAATGTAGAACACTTCAATGCTCTAAGAAGCTTATCATATGTCCCTGCAAACATCTCAAAGCATGTTATATAAGAGTGAAAAGGAAAGAGGAAAAACACTAGTCCTAAAAATCTATTAAACCTAGAAAAAGAAAAATCAAAGGGGAAGTGATTTTTACAAGAGTAAGAAAAAGAAAATTTGTTAGTCGTTTTACAAGACTAAAAAGGAGAGATAAACACTAACTGTACATCAATTATATGGTCATAAGAGTCATTCATATTGGGAGAAATAGAGAACGATGGGGGGTATAATATAGGGGAAGAAGGAATAAGGTCAAGTTTTTGAGAGAAAGGAACATGAGACTCAAAAACAGTTGGTGGAACCGACAAAGACTCATGAATAACTTCACTCTCATCTATATACTTCTCCAATGAAGGATTTTCAACCAAGGGTTGTTCCTCACTCAAAACGTCCTTCACATTAATCTTCCCAGTAGTTTGATAATCATCCCCATAATTTTCAAGTTCTTTCCAACCCTCGTCATCATCATCATAAATATATGGGTGGAAACTATAACTCCGAGCAGATTGACAATCATATTGGGGAGAGGGGGCATAATCTTTTACTAATGTCGCCACATCAAATACAGAAATATCATGAAAAACAGAGTGACAATTAGAACTATAATGAGGTGTTGTAATGTAGCTTTTAGGTGAAGGAGTGGAGGAATTTTCCTGGACTAGTTTAGCAGATAATGACATATCCCACTCATAATTATTCTTAGCCAACCACTCGATTAGATCCCAACAATAATCAGGGGATTGGGATAGAAATTGTCCATTAGACAAAGACTCAAACACCGCTCTACTTTCTTCATTTAAACCCTCATAAATCACTTGGCACATATCCCATTGTTCATATCCGTGATTAGGACCAATAAAGTCTCCAAGCCTACTATAGTATTTCCAAAACAATTCATTCTCATATTGAGGAAAACATAAAACTGCTCTAGAATTACTAGCATGTATATGGGGATCACAACAGATATCAGGTAATTGATTAGAACTCATGCAAAAATTGGAAGTATATTGACACGATGTATCAAAATAAGAAACATGAGAATCCAAAGAATTATAACCATTGTCCCTATCAATAGAATTGTCCCCATTATAGTGATAATATGACTCCATGAACAGTGAAAGGGAAGAAATTTACAAAAGTAAAAAAAAATAAAAATTATTTACAAAAGAAAATAAAAGTATATACAATGTAATAATCAAACTAATTCTAATCCGTTACCTCCCCGGCAACGGCGCCAAAAACTTGTTAGGGTTAGTGAACGGTTATCGTAGCACATACGGGTCGAACTCAGGGAGGTGCAAGATTAAACACTAGTTGACTCTAGACTATGAAATAGCTACACATTCCAAATATCCAGAAGAATCAATAAACTAATAACAAAATATGATAATTAAAACACTAAGATTAAGTATCACCACTAATATGAATTGATCAAAATATAACTCACATCCCAGTTATTCAATTATAGCTTAGGCGAGGTTGACATTCCCTTATGACTCAGTAATAAAGCACAGCTGCGAACCGAAACTAAATACTCGGTCATTCCTCAATACCTAGAGCTCACTTTCGTGATAGCAAAAGGCCTAACTAACATGAATGTCTCCTATTTTCATGGCTTACACACATAATTAGAAGCATTAAGAACCAATGTCAAATAATTCCCAATTCTAGTTCTCACCTATTTTCATGGGAGAATTCAAATCAATGACAAGATTATCTAAATTAAGACCCAACTTTCGTTGATGAACTCAATTAATAAAATAACAATTTAACATCAAACAAATATTCCTAATCTCAACTCCAATAAGAACAATCTCATCAAACCCTAAACATACAATCAAATTACATGGGAATTAGAGAATAATTTACATGATCAATCCATACTAGGGCTCAACTCAATCCTAGATAAAAAGACTACTCACTAATCATGGCAAAAAGAGCAATAAACATAATAGAAAACATAATTAAAATATAATAAAGAGAAGAGAAGAGAAATAAAACTTGATTGAATTGAAGATGAATATGAAAGCTTGAATCTTGAATCTCCAAAGTAGCAATAGAAACAAACTAGGGCATAAACTAGAGAGACAACTAGAAAAAGAATAACGTGATATTAGAAAAGTGAGTAATAGATGTCCCCCTCTAATTAGAAAACCCCTAATATATAGTTATAACTCCTAATACTAGTAGGAAACCAATTTACAAGATAAGGAAACCAAATAAATCATTAAATGGCCGAAATTATCAAAATCGCGTGCGCGTAAGAAGTTCCTGGCAGACTGGGCCAACTTGCGAAGCCCATATCTCTCAAAATACAACTCGCCTTGGGCCATGCAACCTATCGTTGGAAAGATCTTCAATCCTACTATCGAATGCCGCTGGAATCAACCCAATATCAGCATCGAGTCAAAAGTAATGGACAAAAGAGTGAACATGACTCGATTTCCACAATTCTTTCAATGAATTCCAACTCCAATTGAGCTCCAATTTGCACTCAAATACATCCAAAATGATCCTTATCAATGTAGCTTGCTTCCAATTGCTCCTAAGTACTCAAACTTGTCCAATAATACTCCAATTATGTTCTCAATACCTGAAATTCATCAAAGAATACCAAAAACACACGAAAGGAGTAATATTTCGCAGATTAAGTAATAATATGCAATTATGAACTACGATGCATCTAAATGCTCCTATAATGCAGCCTAAATGCACCTAAAATCTATATAAAAATACGACACATCAAACTCCCCCAAGCTAAACCATTGCTTGTCCTCAAGCAATTAGACATAGACGTTGGAAAAGAAAGACAACCTACAATATGGGACTACGATAGGGCGAAGCACACAATTGAGAACACGAGAGATACAATTACTACACGAACCAAGCATTGAAACATTCTCAAGCAAAGCTGCATAGCACGTCATGTAATGCAATCAACTCTCCTAGCATACCACATACCATCTCCCCTAAGCTAGACTCAACCAAACCTGAGAGACCTCACTTTAGTCATGTGCACTCATACTCTCATGTGTTTATGGCATGATCAATGTCACTCAACCTAAACCATGTCGACTCAAATGAAGCATTTACTCTTTAACTTTGACTATCGACTCACTTTCCACTCGAAATTATAACGCAAAAAGATCATGAGGACTTTCAAGGGTTGTAATGGGGCTGAGGTTATGGGTAGGAAATATATTTGGAAATGTGGTGCTAAATGCCAACTTGTGGAGAAAACAACACTTAACATCTATGGCCATTAGATGCAAACGTCACAAAAACTTCTACTAGAAGTTTAACAACACATTACCATTAAATCAAGAGAGTACCCATCTTTATCAATTCCAACAAATTTCATTCAACTTTTATTCTATTTTTTTCATTTTTTTCAGAATTATTTTTCACAACTTCTTCATCATTCTTTTCATTTCATACTTCCACACTATTTCAAGCAATTTCCTTAACATCTTTTCTTCCAATAATCACCGCAAAACCATGAATACAAGCTCAATACATAAACTTTAATGCTACTCCACTTAGCAAGGCTTGGGTAGAGAAATCATAAAAGGCTAGAGGCTTGTAATGTAGATTGATTCAGAATAAAGTCATGAAAAGCTCAGTGGGGCTAGAGAAAGGATAATATATATGAAAAGAAAATATATCTGAAAGCTCTGAACAATGAAAAGAACGCCTCAATCATATCCAAATGCTTATAAAGTCAAGTGTCAAAGAGTACCAAGTCAAAGTCAAGATCCATGCAACAATGAAGAACTAATCACACATGAAAGAACATAACTGACACAGATACGTCAGTTTATAGGCACAAAAGATCACTTCGGTAAAGATGTCTAAACAGTAAGGTTAAATCAAGACAGAGAGAGATCAACCAATCTTACCACAACCAATCAATCGCGATACAATTATGCTATGAAGAATCATGAATGAGATGGATTACGCTTAAGACCGTAGTAAGGATATCAACAAGGTTCTCAAATAGTGCTAGCAATAGTCCCATAGATGCAACTAAGATGAGATGAAATCTAATATGTTGATGCAACTAAGAAAGCAGTACAATTTTTTTGGTTACACGTAAACTCCCACTCCTAATGAGCAGTACAAATCGTGCAACAGCCTAAGAAAGCAATATGAACTACACTAGAAAGCAGTAAATGATAGAATATTCCTCCCCCAAGCTAAAATTGGCAGTGTCCTCACTGCAATAAGCATGATCAGAGAAGGAACCAGAAGCGACCCAATAATCATCGAATCCTCAAGCACTCCCACAAACACCACAATCCACCAAAAATGCCACATGCAATTCCCAACAATGAAAGAAGGAAATCCATGTTGTCATAAAAACGCAACAAGTATAGCAATACAAACAAGATCCAAGCAAAAACTAAACGGAAAATCAAGAATATCAACAAGATAGAATAAAGAGGCTTACTACCCAATTTAATGGGAAAAGGGTCGAATAAGCTCAAAATTTATGTCGCAATGCTTCTTGAAAACCAACTTGAACCAATTTGTAGCCGACTTGCAGGAATCCTAAACAACCATTGATTAAAAGAAAAAAAGAGTTAATAAAAAAAATAGTTGTTAAAAGATGGTGAAAAGTTAATAATAAGAAACTAATTAAAAAAAGAAAAGGAAAAGAAAAAGAAAAAGAAAAAGGAAAATAGGAAATTAGACTATCAGTAATCAAAAATAAAAAGAAAATAAAATAAAAAGTAGGAAATAAGATGAAAAAGTAAAAAGGAAAAAAAAAAGATAGAAGAAACGAGAACAGAGAGGAAGAGGGAGAAGCAAGGCTGGGAGATGTCGGGTGTTAGGGTGGCTGGGGTTAATGTGGGTGGTCGGAGGTGAACTGGGCACGGCTGAAGAACCGGGGACAGAGGAAGGGTGTAGCAGACGCGAAGAGGAGGAGAAGAGAGGAAGGTGCGCGCGGACTGATGCCGGCGACGGGTGATGATGGTGGTGCTGTGCGGTGGTGACTGTTAGTGGTGCTGGGTCGCACAAGGGTAGTAGGGAGCGTGGAGGTTGTACATCAGAAGAGCAGGAGGGTGGAGAAGGATGACGGAGATGCGCTGGTGATGGTGTGGGGTTGCTCATGGTGTGGGCTCGCAGTCCGGTGTGAAGTAATGTAATGTGGAGGCAGGTGATGTGATGGTGGTGGTGCGCTTGATTGTTGCAGGATGGAGGGAGAAAGAGGCCAGATGATATTAAGAGTGAAAGGAGCAGTGATGATTAGGGGTGTGCATATTCGGATATCGGATCCGATCTGATCCGAAATTTCGAATATCCGGATTTTCGGATCGCCACAAATCCGATCCGAAAATTTCGGATATCCGGACATTTCGGATCGGATCCGATCCGATATCCGAACCGAATATCCGAATATCCGAAACTTTGATCCGACTTTTATTCACATATGGTGGGTTGTGGCATTGCAAGTCAATAAAACTTGCTTTGTTTTTTTACTTATGTGTCGTGGCAGAATGGGCCACTAAGAGCCCATAAGGCATAAACATCAAAAAAGCTACTGCCACTAAACCACCAAAATAAAAATTGCAAAGATTAAAGAAGGGTCTTCATCACAAAACCAACAACAAGTCAACAGCAGAAGACTTCAAAGAATAAATATCAGTATATCACCATAGCCGATAATAACAGAGATAAATAAACATCAAAAACTCCCAAAATTTGAAGTGAAATCTGTGCTTCATATGTTTCAAAATTGAAGAATTTCTCAAGCTTAAGTCGAAGAAAAAAATGAAGAGAGAGAAAGGCGTGAAGTCGTGAACTGTGAGAGGAGTGAGACTAAGAATTCATTTCTCAAATGTTTTAGGGTTTCATCTATGAAAACTGTGCAGTAGGCATTTAGGCCTTAGGCAGTAGCAGCGTGCAAGCCCATTAAACATTTGGCATTTGCATATTTTATTTTAGGAAAAAATTTAAATCGGGTTTTCGAATATCCGAAATGCAAAAAAGTCCGATCCGTATCCGATCCGAAAACCCGATATTTTTTCCGGATATCCGATCCGAAATATCCGAAAACCAAAAACCGGATCGGATATCAGAAATTTCGGATCGGATCAACGGATAATCGGATCGGATCTTTTTGCACACCCCTAGTGATGATGACGATGATGTTTAAATATTTTGATCTCAAAAAGCGCGGGTCGCGTTTCATGCCGCGGGTCGCGGTATTAGCCGCGAGTCGTGGTATTTGCGGCGAGTCGCGGTATACTCTCGGCATTTGTTCGCGAGCTGAGCCATTGTACCGCGACTCGTCTGTTTGAAGATCGTCTTCCAACCTCTTTCTATGAACCTACAAACACATCAAAAACAAAACACAAAGACATTAATGTAATTAAAATCACACAAAAATGGAAAAAACAAAGAAAATGAAAAGTAAAATAAGTGTAAACTCGGGTTGCCTCTCGAAAAAGCGCAAATTTATAAAGGTCCCGCACGACCATGTAAAATCAGTAGACTAATATAGAACACTTCAATGCTCTAAGAAGCTTATCATATCTCCCTGCAAACATCACAAAGCATGTTATATAAGAGTGAAAAGGAAAGAGGAAAAACACTAGTCCTAAAAATCTATAAAACCTAGAAAAAGAAAAATCAAAGGGGAAGTGATTTTTACAAGAGTAAGAAAAAGAAAATTTGTTACTCGTTTTACAAGACTCAAAAGGAGAGATAAACACTAACTGTACATCAATTATATGGTCATAAGAGTCATTCATATTGGGAGAAATAGAGAACGATGGGGGGTATAATATAGGGGAAGAAGGAATAAGGTCAAGTTTTTGAGAGAAAGGAACATGAGACTCAAAAACAGTTGGTGGAACCGACAAAGACTCATGAATAACTTCACACTCATCTATATACTTCTCCAATGAAGGATTTTCAACCAAGGGTTGTTCCTCACTCAAAACGTCCTTCACATTAATCTTCCCAGTAGTTTGATAATCATCCCCATAATTTTCAAGTTCTTTCCAACCCTCGTCATCATCATCATAAATATATGGGTGGAAACTATAACTCCGAGCAGATTGACAATCATATTGGGGAGAGGGGTCATAATCATTTACTAATGTCGCCACATCAAATAAAGAAATATCATGAAAAGCAGAGTGACAATTAGAACTATATGGAGTTGTTGTAATGTAGCTTTGAGGTGAAGGAGTGGAGGAATTTTCCTGGACTAGTTTAGCAGATAATGACATATCCCACTCATAATTATTCTTAGCCAACCACTCGATTAGATCCCAACAATAATCAGGGGATTGGGATAGAAATTGTCCATTAGACAAAGACTCAAACACCGCTCTACTTTCTTCATTTAAACCCTCATAAATCACTTGGCACATATCCCATTGTTCATATCCGTGATTAGGACCAATAAAGTCTCCAAGCCTACGATAGTATTTCCAAAACAATTCATTCTCATATTGAGGAAAACATAAAACTGCTCTAGAATTACTAGCATGTATATGGGGATCACAACAGATATCAGGTAATTGATTAGAACTCATGCAAAAATTGGAAGTATATTGACACGATGTATCAAAATAAGAAACATGAGAATCCAATGAATTATAACCATTGTCCCTATCAATAGAATTGTCCCCATTATAGTGATAATATGACTCCATGAACAGTGAAAGGGAAGAAATTTACAAAAGTAAAAAAAATAAAAATTATTTACAAAAGAAAATAAAAGTATATACAATGTAGTCTATTAAATCTATAATCAAACTAATTCTAATCCGTTACCTCCCCGGCAACGGCGCCAAAAACTTGTTAGGGTTTTATTTTAATACCGCAAGTGAACGGTGTCGTAGCACATACGTGTCGAAGCTCAAGGAGGTGCAAGATTAAACACTAGTTGACTCTAGACTATGAAATAGCTACACATTCCAAATATCCAGAAGAATCTATAAACTAATAACAAAATATGATAATTAAAACACTAAGATTAAGTATCACCACTAATATGAATTGATCAAAATATAACTCACATCCCAGTTATTCAATTATAGCTTAGGCGAGGTTGACATTCCCTTATGACTCAGTAATAAAGCACAGCTGCGAACCGAAACTAAATACTCGGTCATTCCTCAATACCTAGAGCTCACTTTCGTGATAGCAAAAGGCCTAACTAACATGAATGTCTCCTATTTTCATGGCTTACACACATAATTAGAAGCATTAAGAACCAATGTCAAATAATTCCCAATTCTAGTTCTCACCTATTTTCATGGGAGAATTCAAATCAATGACAAGATTATCTAAATTAAGACCCAACTTTCGTTGATGAACTCAATTAATAAAATAACAATTTAACATCAAACAAATATTCCTAATCTCAACTCCAATAAGAACAATCTCATCAAACCCTAAACATACAATCAAATTACATGGGAATTAGAGAATAATTTACATGATCAATCCTAGATAAAAAGACTACTCACTAATCATGGCAAAAAGAGCAATAAACATAAAAGAAAACATAATTAAAATATAATAAAGAGAAGAGAAGAGAATAAAACTTGATTGAATTGAAGATGAATATGAAAGCTTGAATCTTGAATCTCCAAAGTAGCAATAGAAACAAACTAGGGCATAAACTAGAGAGAAAACTAGAAAAAGAATAACGTGATATTAGAAAAGTGAGTAATAGATGTCCCCCTCTAATTAGAAAACCCCTAATATATAGTTATAACTCCTAATACTAGTAGGAAACCAATTTACAAGATAAGGAAACCAAATAAATCATTAAATGGCCGAAATTATCAAAATCGCGTGCGCGTAAGAAGTTCCTGGCAGACTGGGCCAACTTGCGAAGCCCATATCTCTCAAAATACAACTCGCCTTGGGCCATGCAACCTATCGTTGGAAAGATCTTCAATCCTACTATCGAATGCCGCTGGAATCAACCCAATATCAGCATCGAGTCAAAAGTTATGGACAAAAGAGTGAACATTACTCGATTTCCACAATTCTTTCAATGAATTCCAACTCCAATTGAGCTCCAATTTGCACTCAAATACATCCAAAATGATCCATATCAATGTAGCTTGCTTCCAATTGCTCCTAAGTACTCAAACTTGTCCAATAATACTCCAATTATGTTCTCAATACCTGAAATTCATCAAAGAATACCAAAAACACACGAAAGGAGTAATATTTCGCAGATTAAGTAATAATATGCAATTATGAACTACGATGCATCTAAATGCTCCTATAATGCAGCCTAAATGCACCTAAAATCTATATAAAAATACGACACATCACCAAATCATGGGAAAGTAGTATAAGCCTGCTCATAGAAACTTTAAATCAATATAAGCCTCAACAAGACATAATATCCCCTTTTAGGACTCATGAACAACAAATCCAAGCACTCCAATCAAATACTACAATAATATACAAATTATACTCACATGTATCTCTTTGGAGCATCCATCCTTAACCCACTTCAGCACCCCATCGCGGTCTACATTTGTGTGTTCAGCAAGCCATACAACATCAGGTTCAGGCAACACATTACCATTGTTCTTAGTCTACTCAAGCATTTCTTTGTATTAGAATAATTGGAATATAATCTAAATAGATTATACTAGCGACAATAGTGGAAGCTTACCAAAATATGCTCCACCTCAGGAAAAGATAAGTTTCCGGTGGTGAGTTTAGTCCACTTGTCAGATCTCCGATTCTTGCTATTTTGTAAACTGCGTTTCTAAATTCCAAGGTTATAGTTAAATGGTGTTAGTTGAACATGGAAATGCATCCGACTAGTGAAAAGTTCAATCTTGATTCAGATTTGTGAAGAATTACCTTGAATTTGTCATCATCAAACTTAGCACAACAGGCTTTCAAACTTTCGATCGGAAAATCAGTTGGAGGATTTTGTAAGCGCTCTTCCAAAGTATCTCAACATTCTTTATAGTAAGAATGCAAGCGAGACTTCCAAAATCGATACAAGCGTTGCATTGCATCAGTCGCAAAAGCTTGAAGTCGAAGTAAATGTATAGAAGAGTCTTTAATGTTAAACTTGTTCTAAAATTGTTCTAAAATATTGTTATTACAACAAATCAGGTCAATGAAATATAAGATACTAATTAACTTATATTTGTATAAATTTACCTTGACTTGTAACCACATCGATTCACCATATTTCGCGAACACATTAGGCCAATCTCCAGCAACCATAAAGGCTGTTGTCTGACAACATAGCCACAAAAGTTCACCATCGGCCTAGCATTTTCTCCGACGGCTTGGATAACATAATCAGGCATATTAACTTCAAGTTTTAATTGCCCACCCTTAGTCTTCTTTTCAAGTGCAAAACTCCTATATTTGCCTCTTTGACCCTTTTTCCTTTTAGCACTTGTGGTAGAAGCTACAACATAAGCCAAAAGACAAAAAATTCATAAAAGTGGACTAAACTACCAAACTAAACAATTAAAATAAAATATGATAATTTGATTTTAGGATCATTATGTTGGGTTTCTTCTCTTACTTGTCTGTTTTCATGCATATATTTGGTTATGACCTTCTTAGGTTGATTTTCATCTACATCATTTGCATGAGATGGAGGTGGACCCACTGCCTCATGAGCATTCAAGCAGATTTGAAGTCTGCTGGCAAATTTGCTTCCATATTTCTGTTTATCTCGTCCTAAAGATCACATGATAGTTACAACTCCCCATATAAATACACGACCTTATACTCGACCTAAGAAATAGTTAACATAATTCAAAAAGAAAGAGTAAAACAAAATAAGAGTAACAAGGAAAAAAAATTCTTGCATTAAAGCAAATTAGATATGAGAAAAGCAAACTAAAGACTCACCAAACAACTATCCCCAAGTCACACAAACTGCAACTTTAGACAGCAAAATTGCACCCTCAAAACAGTAAAAAAAAAAAAAAAAAAAAAAAAAAAAAAAAAACCTCCAAACAACCACTAATCAAGCATCTTAGCAGCCCCAAATATGTCGACATCAACCCCAAAATAGCACACAAAATTAGTATACCAAAACAACAAGTTATTTAATAAAAGCCCATTAAGTGAACACAAAATTTTAATGTACTAATGTATAATCCTATAACAACAGAAGTAACATATAAGTGTTATATAAAAACAGTTAAGTCAAGCAATTTAAACACCCAGCATACTTCCACCAGAACTGAATAGTTTTCAAATTTTAGTGGAGGAGATTTTTTTAATGTCAAATTTTATTATCAAAGTTGTCATAATTTTCTACTCACCAAATTAGTAAATTGGATGTGTTTCCACATTGCTAAATGAGAGATTTGAGAAGTTTTTTTTTTTTTTTGAAAGAGAAAATTCATTAATTGAAGGCCAAACGGCATCTACAATAGGTATTAAAGAAAAACAATATACAATTAAACAAGGCTAAATCAAATTCGTCTTCGAAGAAACTACAATGAACCAGATCGAGCAATACAGCGCAGCCCCTTGTATTGATGAGGAAGTCTATCATTCTGATATAGTTTGGGAAGAACATTCTTGACCGAGTCATGTTGACTGTATCCGAGATTCTAATACCTTCATGTTGAGTCTCGAACTTCAACCAATGAGAACAATACCCCATAACAGGGTTTGAAAAGATTTCATAAAGAGAGACTAATTTATTAAACAAAACAAGAAAATGAATTAAAAACTGAAAATAAAAGGGGAAAAGGGGCTTACCATGGATGAAATCATCCATGACAACCCCTAACTCATGAAGAAGGGATAGGAGAGGCTAGGGTTTGAGAGAGAAAGAGAGAGAGGGGGGAGGCTAGCTCTAGAGATTTGAGAAGCTTGAGTTTTCAATTTACAAAGCCAAAGTATTTAAACAGCCTTAATGCTAGCGGATAGCTACGTATAACAACCAAGTATAACAACCAAGTATAAGATAGAATTAGAAGATTACAATAATTAACAAATTAATCTCCTAAGCTACAGCAAGTGAGAAGATCTCCTAAGCTATAGCAAGTGAGAAGATAATATCATATATTTACAATAATAAAACATTATATTTATCTCCAATACTAAAGTCCTCTGTCAATTTTTTATTGTCGATGCCTCTGTTTACTAAAGTCCCTTCTTTCGACATTACTTTGTAAATTTTTGATATATGATCAATTTTTTTTGGAAGAAAGGACTGAAAAGATTGGAAATATATATGCCCTCATCCTACTACAAAAGAATTATAGAGTTTCAGTCCTTCAGAAAATCATGCACAACAGCACAACTCACTCTGCACAAGTACACAGTTTCCAACATGAACCTTTCTTTACCCTTTAGGAGTAACAATTGCATAAATCTCTTATATAGGTAATTGAATTACATCCTTAGCTTTTGTATATTTTCAATGTTTTCCTCATTTATACGATAGAAACTCTTCACCATGAGAAGGAAGAACAGCCATATTACAAAAGTAAACAACTGATATAGGTGGAGACCCCATAGCATGAACATAAATTCCTCTACTTATAAAGTACAACATAAGCATAGCAAAAAAAATTTAACAAACTCCAAATGTACTATTTGGAACATATGTTAGACCACAAGCTACAATTGCCTACAATATACATTAAAACAACAATCAAAATTGCGAAAATTGTTTAAGACAAAAAGTGATATGATTTATAGCATTTCAGTCAAGCATTACAAAATAAAAGGGTTTCCTACAACCGTGGCAGGGGCATTGTGATATTGAGAAGCATCCAAGCCCATGTCAGCCATGTTAACATCCATATTAGCATCCAAACTAAGTTTATCATCCATATAAGTATTAATGTATGATCATTAATTCTCAAGTATTCTACTCTGTGTTCATATATCTTTCTCTTCCTCTCTCTCCTCTGTGTAGTGGATAGTGTTGGTGACTTTATACTTTCATATATATTTGTATATAATATATGGTACAATAAATCATATATAATTTGATTATAAGGTTGTTTTTTCTGAACTTGGGTGCATTTCTCAATGTTAAAAAGTTATTATTGTAATTTATCTTGTTTTTGCCATTTTTTAAGTTTTAATTGCCTTGGTCATGGACAATGGTAATATAATATTGTAACTCACCGTTATCATCTTTAGAATCAACATTATCAATCTCACACCGCAAAAGAAAAAGAATCACCCACTTTCTCAATTTTAACAATAAAAAGGGGACTAACCTAATTTACAGTGATAAAAAAAAGAGATGGTATTAGTAAAGTCTACATCTTTAGGATGCAACCTGATTTTTCCCACACTTCCCCACCATTTACTGAAGAACTTTTAGAAAACTCAACCCAAAAATATATTACGGTAAACACCACGAGTATTACAAAATAAGAGCTTGTACAACGCAGATTACAAAATCAGGAATTCTCTAAAAATTGAAAATTTCAAACTGAGAATTCTCTCTCTTACTTAGAATTTCAAACTGAAAAATTAATGAAATAATGAATTCGACATATCATACCGTCAATTTTCGCCCAAATTCACATGTGGGTAAGTCGAAATTGCAAGTAGGTAAGTCGAATTTACAAGTGATGTCCAACGGTGCAAATCAGAGTAGAAAGATGAAATGCCGAGCCAACGCCGGAGCTGATGCCGCTATCGTGAGCCAACGCCGAAGCCGACGGCTGCTGTAACTTTTCTTCGAATGGTTTTGGAGGGAGTTTTGTGTGCGAATGGTTTTGGAGGGAGTTTTGTGTGCGAATTGTAAGAGATGAGAAAAGAAAAAGGTGCGAAATGTTAATTGGGATATGAATTATTATCTTTGGCAACAAAGACCTTCGTAGCATTAAAAGAAAAGTTTAAGGTAACGAAACCATTTTGTTGCTATAGATAGGGGTGTACACAAACCGGTCCGGACCGGAATTTGGACCAGACTGGACCGGACCGGAGATTCCGGTCCGGTCCCCGGTCCGCCGAAAATCAGGATTCCGGTCCAAACCCGGAAAATTCCGGTCCGGACCGGTTGGACCGGAATTTCTATTATTTTAGTAAAAAAAAAAATTTATATGTTAAAAAAAATTAAATGGTAGAAAGTTAGAAACTAAAAAACCTACTATTTATTCTTTTAGGATTATTGACATTAAAATTATTAATTTTTAATGTATATAATTTATAAATATATTTAAATAAAATAAAAAAGATTTGTTTTTTTAAAAAAAAAAATTCCGGTCCAAGAGGTCCAGGACCGGACCGGACCGGAATTTTTCCGGTCCGGTCCCGGTCCAGGAAAACCCCGGATTCCGGTCCACCGGTCCAGCCGGTTCCGGTCCGGTCCGGTCCTGGACCGGTGCACACCCCTAGCTATAGATAAATAAATTTACTCTAACGAAGTGCTTGTTGCTAAAAATAGCTATTTTTTTCCAGGAAATCCCGTCTCATAAGTATTTGCGGAGGCCAGAGGGAAAGCGAAAATTGATTTATCGTAACAGTCTATAGCCACGACTTACAAAGTTCGTTGCCAAATAGAACTTTTAGTAACAAATTTATTTGTTGTTGCCAAAGATTTGTTGCCAAAAATTGATTTTCGTGTAACTCCCGTTGCCAAGTCTGCTACTACTACTTCCCACGCTGGTGGGACACCCCTTGCGTCTCTTACTCCCCACCAGGTTCAAATCCTTTTGAATTTGATTAACAATGAAAAATCTGTCGGTGATCGGATGACGGGTAAGCCTTCTTCTATAGCTTGGATTATTGATTCCGGGGCCTCTCATCATGTTTTCCCGGTTGGCTTACCAAACGGCTCTCATGCTACGGCCACATTGTCGGGTCGTGTAACCCTGCTCGGTGGTCTCCAGGTTCATCATGTTCTCTTTGTTCCCCAACTTAACTGCAACTTAATATCAGTAACGCAATTGACTGACGAGTCTCATTGCATTGTTAAATTCACTAATTCTTTATGTGCTAAACAGGTTCAACGTTCGGGGAACCTGATTGGAGCGGGTGAGCGCCGTGATGGACTCTATTTTTTCTGTAGCATCCCTGTAGTGCAAGCGGTGATTGTTCCTGGTTTATTAGAGTTTGAAGTTTGGCACCGTCGTCTGGGGCATCCTTCAGATCGCGTTATTAAGTTAGTTCCTGTTATTCGTGCTAGTAGTTATTAGAAAAAGTTGAATAAAGCTTGTGTTACTTGCCCCAAAGCTAAACAAACTCGGGATTGTTTTCCTATTAGTAATAATAAGGCTGGTCGCATTTTTGAGTTGATTCATTGTGATCTATGGGGGCCCTACTCTACGCCTTCTTCTTGTGATGCCATATATTTTTTGACTTTGGTGGATGTTTTTTCTCAAGTTGTTTGGGTTTACTTGTTGCGTAATAAAACCAAAGTTCATAAGGTGTTTTGTTCATTTTTTGCTATGGTTGAGCGCCAATTTGAAACCACTGTTAAAATTGTGCGTAGCGATAATGGAAACGAGTTTACTTGCATGTTGGATTATTTTACCTCTGTTGGTATTCTTTTTCAAACTTCATGTGTTGGTACCCCTCAACAGAATGGTCGAGTCAAACGAAAACATCAGCATATTTTAAATGTTGCTCGAGCTTTAATGTTTAAGCTAGTCTTCCTATTACTTTTTGGGGGGAATGTGTTCTCGCAGCTGTTCATTTGATAAATAGGACCCCTTCTGGTGTTTTGCATAATCGCACTCCCTTTGAAGTCCTATTTGGAAAAGTTCCTGATTTTGATGCCTTACATATTTTTGGATGTTTGTGTTTTGCTAACAATAAAAAAGCTAAAGGTGATAAGTTTGCTTCCCAAAGTCATACATGTTTTTTTGTTGGGTATCCTAATGGCAAGAAGGGGTGGAAGTTATTTAATCTGGACACTGGTGATTTTTTTTTTCTTTCGTGATGTGTGGTTTCATGAGAATGAGTTTCCTTTCGAGTCCGTTGTCATTGATGCTCCTACTTCTGCTGCTGCTTCTGATATCGCAACTGTTGTTAGTTTCTTGGATGACATTGCCTCTGATAGGGTTTTGAGGGGGAGCCATGTCCTATGGATGATGCTATTGTTGCCCCTCCTCCTATTGTCGAGGTACCTGCCGTGGGTCCTGAAGTGATTGTCACACGGTGTTGCAGACTCATCCATTGACACCTCCTCTGTTACCGAACCTGTGGCTGATCTTGGTAGTGGTCGACGTGCTAAATAACCATCTATTTTGTTACGCGACTATGTCACTAACACTATATGGAAATTGAGTCCATCCCTGTGCTCATCTGCGCTTTCTGGTTCCTCAAGTACCCCTTATCCTTTAGCACATTTTTTAAATTGTGATAAATTTTCTTTGCGACATCGTCATTTTCTTGCAGCTGTTACTGAGGGGGTTGAGCCCCATAATTTTGCTGAAGCTATGAAAAGTCCAGGTTGGCAAGAGCGGATGCAGAAGGAGATTGGTGCTCTCGAGGATAATGCTACTTGGGTTATGGAGGCTCTTCCTCCCGGAAAGAAGGCGCTTGGATGTAAATGGGTGTACAAAATAAAGTACAACTCAGATGGGACTGTTGAACGTCTCAAAGCTCGCCTTGTTGTGTTTGGTAATCATCAGGTAGAAGGACTTGACTATAATGAGACATTCACTCCTATGGCTAAGATGGTTACTGTTCGCGCCTTTCTTGCTATTGCTGCTGCGAAGAACTGGGAACTGCATCAAATGGATGTTCACAATACGTTCCTCCATGGCAACTTACACTACAAGAAAAGGCCAAAACAACGACTGCTTCACTGCGACGGTTTTAAAAACGGTCGTTATTATTGCATTCAGCGACTGTTTAAAACCGTCGTTGATCATCGACTGCTTCTAAAGTAACAGCGACGGATAAACCGTCGTTAGTAATGAGTGACCGTTTAAAACGGTCGTTAATTTAATTTTAGATTTTTCCAATTTGTGCATTTGTGTTAAACGGTCGCTAGACAAAACAAAATTCGCTTCCTCTCTCTCGTCACTCCTCTGTCTCGTCATCCTCTCTCTCCTTACTCAACCCTAATCCCTCATCTCTCCTCTTCAGATCTGCTCCTCCCTCCTCCCTCTCAATCCACCGGAGCAACGGACGGTTCAAAAAAGAGATAGAGACAGAGGAGAGAGAAAGTGAAACAGGAAAAAAAAGAGAATCCAAAAAAAGGTTTCTTCAACTCCATCTCTAAGAAGGTAAGAGATTTCGATTTCTAGTTTTTATCTTTTTTTTTCTTCTTCTTTTTTCTGTTTATTGAATTCTAGGATTTCCAATTTTCGATTTTTTTGGGGTACTGATCTGAAAATGTGTCACATTGTCGGCGGAGAAATCGAAGAGATTTACTCTTGTTCTTGAGTTGAAATTGTAGTGTGTTTATGTTTTTTCACTAATTTGATTTTCTTTTTTGCTGATTTATCATGTTTCCTTACGTTTAGTTTTGAATTTTTTTTTTTAGAAATTTATTTGATTGTTTTTTTTTTCAGGGTTTAGGTAGGAATTTCATGAGTCCATCTGCTGTAAAAATGGAGGAATCAAAGCCTGCAAATTTGAACTGTGAGAACGGTTGTGAAATCGAAGCTCGATTCGCCGAACTCTGCAAGGTTTAATGGCTAAGGTTGCTTGATTTGAAAATTCAGGATCGGATTTTGGAGTCTTGCCGGAGACTTCTAAGGTTCGTGGGTTTCAAGTTTCTTGATGATTGGGCATTGGTGATTACAGGTATAAGATCTTTTTTAGTTGAGTTGCTCTTATGATACTAGATTGCTTTTTGTTAGATTGATTAGGTGTTTATTTGTTATATCAATTATGGCTTATTTGTTATGATCTTATATACTGTAAAATGAAGCATCTGTTGCAATTAGTTTTGAAGGACCGAGGTTTTTTGTAAAGGTAGAGTAGAGTATAGTATAGTGGAAGTTAATGTGTGAATGTTGCGGCGTCGTTGGGGATTTTAGTTTAGGATGTGTGAGGCGAGAAGTTTGTCTCGTGCATCTCCATCGCTTTTAGATTTTTGTCTTTTGAGGAGGTTTCTTCATATCGAACTTTTGAGCATGGTTGTATTGTACTTTAAATGACGAGGGACATTCGGGAGTGAATGTAAGTCATCATTCATTTGGAGGATCCAAGTTTTGTTGGAGCTTAGTTTTCTCGCTTTTGATTGTGTTGACACGGTTTGACCTCGGTATTGACATGGTCTCATGGGATAGATATGTCTGAATTGGGAATGACAAATGAGTTGAAGCGAAAATGATTATAGTAGTGGGGGGGAAAGAGAGAGAAGGATGAAGATGTGAGAAATTGGCATACTTAGAAGTCAGGCATGGTGTTCTATCTACTTTTGACCGATCAATTACGATGATAGGTGTTCCCTTTAAGAATAATTTAACCTTTGTGTTGTGAAACCTTTGACAGAATAGTTGAAAGTAGATTCCCTGAGTTATGATGTGAGATTTTGGGGCATTTCTTCACAAAGATAAAGTCATCCAATGAATGATGACCAATTTTCGTTCTCGCTTTGTTCTCGATTATTGCGGCTACAAAATATGATCTTGATTTGCTCTTTTTCTACTCTCTTGTTATTTAAGAGTGGGGATTTATACTTTTTCATCTTAATTTGGACATATACCTTTGTTTATATTCACTAAGAAGTTTTATATTCATGTATACATTACCAACATCATGAGTTGCACATTATTACCAACTTATGTAGTTAAAGGAATCATGATAAGTTCTAGTAACTAATTTTCTCAATAATTTTCTCAATAACTAATTTCCTCAGGCCTAGTATCAATTGTTTTGCCTTCATGAGTAATTGTAATTCATACCATTCGGGGCCCCGACCCCCAACTTAACGGGGGCTCAATGATTTGTTCGATCATTGATGTGATGTGTTGGATGTTCCTTGATAACAATTTTTTTCTTCTGGCTATTTTGTGAATTGTGAAGTAGGATCTTGCCCTTGGACCCCGAAATACTTTCCATATGTTGTCTTTGGTAAGCTCATGCGTGCGATTCTTTGATTATGTCATGACACATCAACTGGAAATGTTCTTACATGCTAGCAATGAGCATAGTTGCTGTTACTTTCTCTGTCTGAATAATGTAGCCTGTGTTGATTGGCAATTTCTGATTCAGGCTCAGATGAAGGTTTATTTGCTTGGGTTGTGGCTAATTATGCACTTGGTACTCTTGGAGGCGATCCTCACTTAACAGCTGGTATCATTGAGCTTGGTGGGGCTTCTGCTCAGGTATAGTTGTCGTTTGCCTTATATCAATATTTTTAAATTGCAGTTAGTGCGGTAAGCTGAAGATACATTGTTGATCAAACTTTAGTTGTTTAATCTTAGACTTCTATTTTTTACAAATTATATTATGTATTCTAAGGCCAAAAAAAAGACAAAAATCCCCATTGCGCGATCTGCTCCCTTCCTATAAGGCAAAAATCCCCTTTCTGATTTGTCTGCTGATGTGTCCCTACTCCCTACTAAAATTCTAATTTCTACTATAAGGAACATCTGTACCTTCCTTTGTTTCCTGCTCTGGGAACCATTGGCAGGAATGAGAACCGTTCGAGTCCCCTCTTGTCTTTGAGAATATCCGAAATGTAACTTTATGTTATAACCAACCCGTCAGAATTATTCATTCATGTGATTGCTAGGATGAAGAATCACATCAATCTGTATGTGATGCCATTGGGAACTGCTATATTGTTTATTGGCCGTGGTTTGTTATTATGATATTATACTGTGAATTTGAGTTTTCGAATGTAGGAATCGGTTGAATCTCTTGATTTAATGCTTAATTTGTAAACGCTATCAGAAGTTAAACTAGTTATGGAAACAATATTTTGAAAAACTAGGTTTTAGGTTGTTTCCATGATTGAACAAGGAATTCATGTTAAATTTTACTTGTTAATTAATGACCAACCGTTGATTGAGAAGATGAATTTACGTGTGTAGGTTTTGGAATTGGTGGAAACGCAGCAAGAGACAACAAGAAAACTCGAATAGTGCCGAGGCACATTCAATTGGCAGTGAGGAACGATGAAGAACTGAGCAAATTGCTTGTAGATGTTACATGTTTAGTTAGGGTTAGGGTTTTGAAGTAATCATCAGTTTGTTCTTATTTGTGGGTTGGGGGTTAATGTTTAGTTGGGTTAATATGTAATATATTAGGCCTTTGGTTAGATTTTTCCTACTTTTTAATGTGTATAAGTTTCTTGTTTCATTATTTCCCTGACAATTTTTATGGAACATCAATGAAATTTGTGGAGGTTAATCCAAATCTCACTGTTCTGCATCTGGTGGTTTGTACTGTTGTACATTATGTTTTTTGGTTGACTGAGTATTCAATTGTTCCTTTCTATTCTGAAGTTTCTTCCTTTTTGCAAATGGTAAGGCTAGACTTTGCATTATAAAAGGCTTGAAATCAACGACTGTCTTAAGCCGTCGCTGAAATCAACGACTGTCTTAAGCCGTTGCTGAAATCAACGACTGTCTTAAGCCGTCGCTGAAATCAACGACTGTCTTAAGCCGTCGCTGAAATCAACGACTGTCTTAAGCCGTCGCTGATTTCAACGATAGCTTAAGACAGTCGGTGGCATTTCCCCAACGTTGGTATTCTGAACGGTCGCTGATAAGTAAGAAAACCGTCGTTGATAATTTTACCGACGGCCAGACGGTCGTTGATTCCTAAACCAGCGACCATCTCTGCAACGTCTGTCAATCAGCGACTGTTGGCCGTCGTTGATAAATCAGCGACCGTTTTTTGGGAATCAGCGACGGTTTTAAGCCGTCGTTAATATGGCCTTTTCTTGTAGTGTTAGATGAGGAAGTTTATATGAAACCTCCTCCTTGTTTTACTCCTTCTCGCCCTGGTATGGTGTGTCGTTTGAAGAAGTCCTTATATGGTCTTCGTTAAGCTCCGCGGTGTTAGTTTGCTAAACTTGCCGCTTCCCTCCAGTCCTATGGGTTTACTCAGTCTTATTCAGCTTATTCCCTCTTCACTCTCTGTCAGGGTTCTATTCAACTTTCTGTTCTTGTCTATGTTGATGACCTGATTATATCCGGTAATGACCCTTCTGCTATCTCGTCCTTTAAATAGTATTTGGGCACCTGTTTTCATATGAAAGATCTGGGTACTCTTAAATACTTTCTTGGTATTGATGTTGCTCTTAGTTATGCGGCTATCTTCTTGTGTCAACACAAATATACTTTGGATATCATTTCTGAGGCAGGTCGCCTGGGTGCTAAACCCGCGGCTTTTCCGCTCGAGAAGAACCATTCGCTGGCCCTTGCTACTGGTGAGCCTCTTTCCAAACCCGAGACTTATCGGCGTCTGGTTGGTCGAGTTATTAATCTGTCATTTACTCGACCAGATTTGGCATATGTTGTCCATAATTTGGCTCAATTTCTGCAGCAGCCACGCCAGGAGCATTGGTATGCGGCTCTTCGTGTTGTGCGTTACTTGAAAGGATGTGCGGGTCAAGGTATTCTTCTTGGTGCCAATTGTGATCTTTCCTTATTTGGTTGGTGTTCTAACTGGGCTGGTTGTCCCTTGACCCATCGGTCCCTTAGTGGTTGGCTTGTTTTTCTTGGTTGTTCTACCATTTCATGGAAAACCAAGAAACAACATACTGTTTCTCGTTCTTCTGCTGAGGCCGAGTATCGTTCCATGGCCGATGTTACCTCGGAGTTCAAGTGGCTTAAGGCCTTACTGAAAAGTCTTGGTGTTCACCACCCTAAGGCTATGCGCCTCTTTTGTGATAGCAAATCTGCTTTGCATATAGCCCAAAATCCCGTGTTTCACGAGCGCACGAAGCATATTGAGGTCGACTGTCATTAAGTTCGCGATGCCATCCAAGCTGGACTTATTGATCCATGTCATGTGTCCACAGCTGAGCAGCTTGTCGACATCTTCACTAAAGCTTTAGGCAAGAAACAATTTATGTATCTCCTCCGCAAGTTGCGCATTTGTGATCCGCATGCTCCAACTTGAGGGGGTATTGGGTTTAGTATATATTTGTGTAATTAGCATTGTGGGATGTTATGTTTTATTTTGTATAGCTTGGGCTTAGTGTGTTATAGCCCCCTAATTCTTTTGTATATATACGACACATTACAGTAATACAATCAAGAGAATTCTTCACCCTAATTTCACATGAACATGAAAAAAAATCTAGTCCTATAATAGATTTCAGGGTTCTATACTTCTATCAAATCACTTAATATAATAACACTTCAATTTTTTATAGTCTAAAAACTAAGTTGTACATCAATATTAAGAAACGTGAGTATCATGGAGCCATTGAATAATTGTTTTTGTGGCAACGAATATAAAAAGGAGGAGGGAGTTTACAAGCCATTCGACTATTTGAGAGACTTTAGAAAAAGGCGAAACTTAAATGAGGTATAATTCCACGTATTTTTCACCTCGTGAAGTTTGGAATCAACAAAAATAAAAAAAGGCATTTCTTAAAGCTATAAGATCGAAATAGGAGTCTTTACTCCTCCTCCTCCCCCTGCTTCCCCTGAGAGGGTTGAGATATACAATTTTCTTAAGAGAGGCAGACAGGTAGTTTGTGGCCGTTAACTATAATCCCTGATATTTGATGATAATTATTCCTCTCCCTTTAAGTAATTACTATCTACTTATGAATTTTTTCTTCCATTACACCTTAATACATGACACCCAATATATTATATAAGCATTAAAGCATGTTCTTAGAGTAATCAATAAACTTAATCGTGATAAATAACTAGGTGGAAGTTTCACCATATCTAACTTTGTAATCTGTCTATATTTTTTTTAGAGTAACCTATCTAGGTTTGATACCAAATCTAGTTGTTGGCACGCTCAATGCGCGGGATCATTACCTATAATTTAATATTTTTTGATTAAGTTTTGTGGAAAATGGGGGCAACACATGACAACCTATAATTTTTTGCCATACCTTTTAATAAATATTAGATTATACTGCTTATTTGATTTTTTTTTCTTCTATTTTTAATAATCTAATTTTTTTATAAGACTTTAGATTTTAGTAGTTAGAATTGGAATTTGATTGCATATTAGAGATGTATGGTAAGATTATGACATCTAAAGTAAAAGAGGTCAGAGGTTCGAAACTTCTTAGACAAATATTTGATCATTTTATAGAATAATGTCATTTCATAAACGAAGATAATGTCATATCAACATAAGAATGTCATGTCGGAGAAAGTAGAGTCCATCGCATATGAGTTGGAAAGATACATGGCATCTTACATTGCTTGCCTATGTATTTTTGATAATATTTATTGATATTTATTGATTGATTGATATTCATATATATTGATGTATTAATAATGGTGACAAAGTGATAATACTTTTCCTGGATTTCCATAATAATTAAAGAGATTTATTTTTTGGTTTAAAATTTGGCCATTCAACATATTCGTTCGAAATAGTTGCTACAAATAACTTTGTAAGAGCATTATCACTCATGAACTAAAAAAACTTGTCATTCGTCTCTCGCTCTCTCTACAACTTTCTCTCTCATCATCAACAAATTAATCATGTCTCATGACCAATTTTACTAAATGCATCCCACTCATGATCACAATGAAGTTCATCGTCCCCTCCTCTATCTTCAAGTATGGAACTTTAGATGGAAAATGAAAATTATGGATGTCTACATATAGAGCTCAAAAAGTTTTGGTCATTGATATTTTCAAAAAGAAATTTTGTATGTATATTTTTAGATATTGCAATTTGAAATTTTAAATTGAAAAACAAAAAAAAAAAAAAACTAAAAAAGTATTTGTACACATATCACCGTTCTACTAGCTTAGAAATCTCATGACAATTTTTTTAAAATAAGTCATAAGACGATGACCTATTCTAAAATTGATCATGGCTTATGACATAAAAAAATCATGAGTATAGTGCAACTTTTTTATCATGGTTGATGATCAATTTGATGAACTAAAAACCATGGGTGAGAGTACTCTAAAGGATGAAAATCATTTTCAATAAGAACTTTTTCAGAATATAACATTAGGTCCATTCTGAAAAATGTATGTATATAACTTCAAAAACCAATAATGGATGAGGTGGTAGAGTAGTAAGTTACATCCTTAGTAGCAAAAATATTATTTCTATAAGATTGAGGTGATAGGGTACGTAGTGACATCACTTCCCAACCTCATATTCCCAAGGTTTACAGATCAAATATCATGGAACTCATTTGAGGAATTCCCCTTATCCCCTTCAAGTGAGCCCCCTAACCACTTCATCTTACCTTGAAATATTATTTCCATATATTATCGAAAACATGTGATCAAACAACATATACTTTAATGATTACAAAGTGTTAACATAAAAACAAATGGGGGTGCTTCATATAGAAATAAAAATAGTCGTATGTATTTTTGTTAGACTTTGTTTTCTTTTTCAAATTGAATTATATTTCAGAAAAGAATGAACATTGATTCTAAGGAGTAAAGATATAATATTTGTTCCAAAAAGTATAACACACTTTCTGAGGAAAAAATATCTAGACTGAAAAAAAAGGTAGGTGGGTGAATGCGCAATATTTTTTGGATGGGAAGAATATATAAAAATTTAGAGAATTTTATAACAAATGTAAAACATTGAAAATAATTTCAACAAACAAAATATAAAAATGGAGAAAGCTTTTGAGTCAGATAAATCACAGCGTATTATTATCCTTATTTCATTTTGATCTACATAGTTTGACATTCACTTTTGCTGATTAAAAAAAAGATTGATCACTGTTATCTTTAATTACGTACAAGTTAGAAATATTTATAAAAAATTAATATTTGGAAAATATATGTTAAAATGACTCTAATTAACAATATATCACATGAATATGTTTTAGTTATGTATAACACAATGGTCAAATTAAAGTACGTAAATGCTGCAAAAATTCAAAATGGATAGAAGAGAGTATAATCAAAGATATTAATTAATAAATAAAAAAATATAATTAACTTATTAACCTTCTTTTTTTGTGCTAGCTAAAACATGTCTAATAAGTCTTTTTTTTTCTTAAAAGGTAAGGAGAAAGACTCTATCTACTATCTAGACCTCAACCCGCACGGTGTTCTAGCATTTACGGACCCGGCACTTGAGAGTATGAGGAAAGATAAGGGGAATTTCTTCCCTCAAGTATCACAGTTGGGAGAATTCGACCTCGTGACCTTAAGAGGTTATAAAAGATGAATCTCCAACCAACTATACCAAGCAAGCTTTAATATAAGTTTAATTTAAGGAGGTCGTGTGGATAACACTACTTTTTTGTTTTGGTAAGATGTAAGTAAGTATATTACCAAATAGCATATGAAGCCACCAACTAATGAATATCACTACTTTAGTACAAGTTTAGGTTGGCGGGCCTATTCAAATACTTTAACAATAGGAGGAGCTAAGGAATAAAGGAACTACTTCAATCTTACTACTCAATGCCACCAGTACATAGAAAAGATGAACACAGGGTCCACAGCTAGTAGTATAAATTAAAATTTGACGGTGAAATTAATTTTCTAAACAAGTCAACTAAAATATTGATAATTTATTTCAACAAAAAGATAAGATGGAAAACACAAAAAAAATTGTAGAAATGGACAAAAAGCTTTACAATGCGGCAGTAAATGGCGACGTACAGAGCTTCCTAAATGCAAGAGACATAGAGAGTGGAAGTGAGGAGTATTTTCTGAGGCAAAGTTTCCCTCAGGAAAACAATATCCTTCACTTAGCAATCCGGCATGTGAAACTTGAGTTTGTAGAAGCAGCAATTTTGAACGGGTTCGTATCAAGAGCAGCCTTTGATAAGCTGATCATTCAGGGCAACTGCGATGGAAACACCCCTCTCCATGTTGCTGCCGAGGTCGGCGACACCGGCATTTGTAGGCTACTCCTACAACAGGCGACTGATTCGGCGGAGCCGTGGATGTTGAAGAATGCAGACGATGGCAACACTCCATTGCATGTTGCAATTATTCATGGCAATGTTGAGTTTGCCACATTGTTGGTGGAGCGACATCCTTGCCTGGCTCGTATTATCAACCGTTCCCGGGAGACGCCTCTTCATATTGCAACCTACAGAGATATTGGTAAAAATCCTTTCTTATGCTGATTGCTAAATGACATACTAGTAAAATTCTGTCTTTCTTTTCGGGTATTTCTATTAGCTACTTGTATTTTTTTTCAAATCTCCAACTTAGGGATGTCCGGGTTTGGTTTGGTGTGGTTAGGGCAACACACCGGTCCAGAACCGGACCGGACTGGAATCGGCTGGACCGGTGGACCGGTTTAATGCATTTGCGCGGACCTGGACCGGACCGGATAAGATTCCGATCTGGACCGGACCGGACCTGCTTTTTCCGGTCCGGTCCAGGTCTAGACCTGTTGGACCTGTTTTGCTTTTTAGGGGTATTATTTCCTAATTAAAAAAAAAAAAAAAGTTGCTCCTTATTGCTCCTTACAAGAACTGTTCATATTAGCAGCTTTGTTTGGATATGAGGAGCTTTGTTTTCATGTTATTCATCATGATATTCGCCTTTTTTTTTTTTATAACTTCATAAATTCCACTCCCATTTCTTCCATATTTGCAACAACAGTTCCATAGCCAGCAAAGAGCATAAATTTATCACAAAGTATAAAAAACGAAATAAGAAAAAAAAAACAGAAATTAAAGTAATAAGAACAAAAAAAAAAAAAAAAAGAAATTAAAATTCTAAACATAATACCCTAGATCTGCGACAAGCCGACAAGCCGACGAGCCTAGGTTCTTCGTTGAAATTGAAACATCAGGTGGTAAAATCCCTCAATTTCGTTCTCTTCTTCCTTCATTATGGTGGGCTATTCCCGCCTTTTCTTTCCTTCCTTCGTTGAAATTGAAGTAATTAACATCGTATTACCGATGGAGACTTCGGCTTCCGGCGTCCGGTGACCGGCGATCTGCAGTGGAGACTTCGAGAAGAAGAGAAGAGGCTTGGTGGCTGGTGGCTTGTGGCTTGTGGAGAATCTACATCAGTCATCAAATGGGCTAGGGTTTATTTTTAGGAAATGACAATCAAGTAAATCAACTCATCTTTTATATTGAAATGCAAATTTCAATTTTTTTTTTTAAAACAGGGTCAACCGGTCTGGACCGGTTTTCCCCGGGTTTAACCCGGACCGGAATCCACTTTTTCTGTGGACCGAGGACCGGACCGGAATCCTCGGTCCGGTCCGGTCCAAAAACCGGTCCGGTCCGGTCCAAATTCCGGTCCGGACCGGTTTGTGTGCACCCCTAGGTGTGGTTTAGGATATAACCCAAATTGAACCGCAAAATTAGTTTGAGATTTTTTAAAACCAAACCACACCACATCATGAGTTAAACCACACCAAACCAAGGGCTGCTTGGCGGTTCGATTTCGAAATTTCGGAAAATCAAACCAAATTAGTTATTCCCAACTCTGAACCAAACCAAACCAATATTTGTGAACGCTTAGACCAAATTGTGAACATCTCCACAAACTCTAGCCTATTATTTGTTTTTTTAGGGGAAAAATGTGTATTATTAGTTAGTACCTAATAAAAAAGGGTTTCATAAATCTTAGAACCATATGACAATAAGCAGATTAGCCCTTTAGTCATATAAAGTAACTAGCAGAGAAACAACTTTTACGTTGGTTGCAGAACCCTCATTTGCGTCGGTTTCGGGTTCGGCGCGATAGGCTCAAACACAAATTGTCAAAAACTCATTTACGTTGGTTTGGAAACTGATGCAAAGGGTGCACCATTTGCGCCGGATTTGGGGCACCAATCGACACAGATAAGAATTTGATGGGATGCAATAGGGAGGCTATGACACATGATTTGCATCGGATATTGTCAAAAACTGACGCAAATAACATATTTTTTAATTAAAAAAATATTTTGTACAACAAATTAGATCTATCATTTTTCACACTAAGTCCAACAACAATCAAATATGCTATTTTTCTCCAACAAATGAAAGCAATTATGAAATAAAATGAATTAATTTCCGAAGATGGGAAATAAACAATTTTAATTTTCTGTTTTATTCAAAAAAAGAAAGAAATTATACCAACAATTGCTTCATTGGTTACAAAATTACAACGTTTTCAATACATTACAATGTTCTCTACAAATTTTAAATCCCCAAAAATTTCTTCCTCAATTATCGAGTGGAAACAAATTCAAAAGAAAAAACTAAAAAATAGGAAAAAAATATATACACTTAACCTGGGGAAAACGAAAGCACCAGTACAAAAGCCCAATTAGACGAAATTGTTCGTATTTGGGCTAGGCGGCAAAGTTTTAAGTAGTAGAAATCCTAGCCGCCGCTCCAAATTTCCGGAGATTGTTGAAGAGGAGAAAGATGGTGCGTGGGAGAAACCTAGCCGTTGCCGCTCCAAATTCCAAAAAAAAAAAACTATGAAAACCATAATTCTTCATCTTGTAAAATGGCAAATCTGCTTTGTTTTGCTTCATGGGCTCCACTACTTCTCTCTTTTTTATTTTTAACATCCACAACGTAAATAAATAAAAAGCACAAAAAATTCAAATAATACAATATGATATGAAAAATTAATCAATTGAACATTTTATTCAAGATTAAAAGATGATAAATTTACCAATTGCAACTAAGGAGTTCCTGGCTCTCTTCTTCCCTTGAAAAATTCTTCGATCCTAGGTTCTAGGCTAACTATATCTTCTCTTTCTAAAAATGTCAAATTTCAGTGAAAAAAAAAAAGGAAGTATGTGATTTAATTAACCTAGAAAGTAGAAATTAGGGGAAAAATTGCGTTGATTGGAGGAGTTGGGGAGTTGAGGAGTGAGTTATATAGCTAAGATGAATTGCGTCGAACCTTGTGGGTTTCCCCATCTTGGAAACTAATCATATATTTGACCGCAACCGATAATATAGCCCCATAATGCTCCTCCACTAGGCGACCAACCTTAGATTAATTTCCTTAACTCTAGATGCTCGTTCCACTGTAGGAACTTATAATGCAAAACTCTCCACTTGAATATGTTCCAACTCAGGAACTAATTAATATTCTTCGGACAAACTAAAAACCATGAACATATAATTTTGCTTGTCATCATCAAAACATAAGGAGACAACACACTGTACTAATTTTTTTCTTAATGTTTACCAAAGGAATATCTTGAGAATTCTTCCAACATTAGTCCCCCATATATTGTGCGTCTTGCAAAATTAGGAGATGAAATTGCTTTTGTAATGAGTAAACATAGTACTTCTATTCCATATGCACATTGGTAATAGTTCTTCTGATGTCGGCAAAATTTTCCATTATGTTGTATTTGGTGAAACGAATCAATAGATATACCAATCAAGGAAGGAGAAGGCACTTCGGCTTATTTTAGCTTGATAAAACTGCTGGTAGAGAAAGAAAGTTGTGTTGCATGTTGGCGCGATGAAAATGGGTTGACTCCACTGCATAGAGCAGCATCAATCACCTCAGACTACAATTTACCGATTATTAGACTCATGCTTGAGCATTGCCCACAGTCTGCGGAGGTGCGTGATAATTCTGGCAAGACCATCTTACACCTTCTGAAATGGATACCCACATACAATGAAGGTCTGGAATTAATCAGAATTCCTGTGATATACGCCCTCAAGGATTATCAGGACCAACAAGGAAATACACCATTACACATGGCTGTAGTAAATCACAACCTTAAGCTGGTGCAGATTCTCTCAAATATCGTCGTCAAAGTAAGCATCAAAAACAAGGATGGCATCTCCGCAATAGCTATGATTCGAGAAGAACTCCTGGTAATTAAGAACTATCATTTTCATCTACATCATTTCTTTTCAATTTACACACTTATTAATTTGGTAGTTAGCAGTATATTGATATAGGGAGGTTAGCGGATAAGTTCGACGAAGAAGTTCGTCAAAATAGCCTGAAATGATTTCTACTAATCAGGCCTCCGGAGTCAGATTGCTTATTATAGTACCTTTCTGGAAGCGAAACGGGCCAACGAGTCAAACTCACTGCTATGCTGTGATCGATAGACTTTGTAAGCCATCCGAGTTCGTTTAGGGCCCGAAAACAGCATTTTAATTATTTTCGGATTTTATTATTTTCTTATTTCCGTATTAGGGTTTTGTTTTAACTTTTTAAACATAGGTCATCATTAGGAGGCAGTTTTTCATCTTTAATAAAATTTTAGAGTTTTTACTATTTTCTGGTGGATTCCGGAGTTTCTACAGATTTATCGCTTGTAAATCTGTTTGTTCTTGTTAAAGATTTGCGCTTGCTTTTCTTTGAATTTTCCGACTGCGTCATATATTCACAAGCTAGCTTCACTTTAATTTGACTATTTTGTGTGATTTATACGTAAAGAAAAACATAGGTAAGGTAGATCTTATTAGACTCATCTTAATATATAATTTTCAAATATTACCTTATTAGGAAATCTTCATGGTGACCCTATGAGATTGTCTTTCCTATCTAGTGGACAAGAGATTGCTTCATAACAAGAGAACTAGTTGATTGTAAAGGAGTTGGCTCCGGAATTCTTCCCCATGTGAATTCGAAACCTTGTCATTCTCGTGAAGTTTACCTCGGGTGAGAATACTCTAATTTAATCAGAAATCAACTTCTCTATGAATAGAGGAAAGCGATAGAGGCACGTAAGTGATGTGAAGAGATTCCATGTCGTGAACCTGTTATATATGAAAGGGGGTTGTCATGATAAAAAATCCCGTCGTTAGCCTGTCGTAAAAGGCATTTGTGACGGTGTTCCCACGTTATTTTGTTGTTTTCCCCATCCCAAAACTTATTCGCGATGGGATTTTGGCCCATCATTATTGGATTGTCATTAATGATCTGACCTAGGTTCTAATAGTAGTACAATAGTAGTGACTAAGTATGGAAGGAATTTGTTTAACTCATGAGTAGGTTAGTAATTTTCTTTTAATTTGTTAGAGAAACCACTTATTTGGACATGGATTAGGCATTAAAACCAAAATTAGTGCAAGTTAAATGACATCTATCAAACTACAAGGTCACTTTAGAAAGTCAAAATATTTTGTGTCTCACACGTAGAAAAAACAACATTATAGTGTCACCACTCATCACGTAGAGTTTTCGTGACTTTTTTTAACTTTTATTTGTTTCAAAGTAATTATATTAATTGTCAAACTTTTGGATTGGCAAGCATGAAATACTTAAAATGTGTAGATTAAAAAAATTGAGTATATGTTACATTAAAGCCTATTTATTGTATTGACGTACGTCATGTTTTTGTCTTTGTGATGCTGCAGATGAGCATAAATAAAAGAGAGATGACATTAGAGGAATGTAGAGCAATGGATTCTAAAAATATAGATTTTTTAAATGATAGATTGCAAAGGCTTGGGCTGAAATTTTTAGGGGTACGAGATTCCAAATGGAGAAATATCCTTCATAAGTTAATGCACATAGACAGAGGAACTGTTATGATACGTGCTGATTATGTTGCTTTCATCCAACAAGTTATTGAGATGTTTCTATATCTTCTTTGTCAAAAAGACTTTAATGGGGATACTCCACTTCACATCCTTGTGCGAAACCCTTTTAATACCATGCTTCGTATACCTACCAACATGCAGCCAAAGAACTGTGAGCTGTCGCCGTTGTGGAAATTAGGGCTTTTGCCCGATTTATTAGAGCTATGTTATAATATGTATCAGAGGGAAGAAGCACAGGCGAATATGAAAGGAAGTCACTATGACCCGCCATGGTTGATGCAAAACGAGGAAGGAAATACGCCCCTTCATGAAGCACTCATAGCTGATAGTGATACAAAACTTTTAACAAAACTGTTAAATTTGGATATTGAAGTTACTGCTAACTTACTCAACAAACGTAATGAGACACCTCTCCATCTTCTAGCCGGACGTTTAGCAGGTAAGTTGCAAACTACACTTTGTTTTGATATTATTGATATATATATAGTGGAGGGAAAGGTAAGGGATGATGGAAATTTTTGGACGAAAGTTTTGGTGGACTTAGATTATAAGAGAGATTGATTTTGTTTAAAAGGAGGAGAGAAGATTAGTGGAATCTCTTAATTGATATTGGTTAACAACAACTTCATTTTTTTCATTGCTTCACAAGGAGTCATACATGTATTTATACAAGCTTGAGGTCGGTGATGTAACCGACATATGTGTTTCTAATTTTTCTTCTTTACTCTAGACAATACTAGGCTAGTGGAGTCTAGGACTTTCCACTTAGTCATTCTAGATTAGTCATATTACTAGGATGTTCCGAGCTAGAATTTTGTAGTTACATTAGATATTTTTATATTCTATATTTTTTTAATACTTTCATCATCTTCCTAGATTTTTTAGATTAGTTTTTAACACTCCCCCTAATATGAAAAATCTTGTACTCCGAGTTGTCTTCTGAACTGGATGAATTTCTCTGTTGGAATTGCTTTAGTGAATATGTCAGCGAGCTGCTCCCCTGTCTTGCAGAATTGTAGCTCGATCTCTTGTTTGTCGACTAGCTCACGAATGAAATGGTGTCGTATCTCGATGTGCTTCGTGCGGCTGTGAAAGACCGATTTTTTCGTCAAGGTTATTGCAGACATGTTGTCACAATAGATAGTTGTTGGTTCTTCTGATGTCTGTTGTAGATCTTCGAGAATTCTTTTAAGCCATACCACTTCACATGCTGCACTTGTTGCTGCTACATACTCCGCTTCCGCTGATGACAGAGCTACTGTTGCTTGTTTCTTTGATGACCAAGATATGGCCTTGGTTCCCAGTCGAAAGACGTAGCCACTCGTACTTTTTCGATCGTCAATACTTCCGGCCCAATCACTGTCTGTGTATCCTGTAAGCTTGTGATTCTCCTCTGTCTCATACATGATTCCATAACTTTTTGTTCCTTTGACATACCTGAGAATCCTTTTTGCTGCTGCCAAGTGAGAATTACTTGGCTCACTCATGAACCTAGATACGACACTGACAACATGTACTATGTCTGGCCTTGTATGTGTAATATAGATGAGAGAGCCGATCAAACTTCGATATATTGATGCATCGACCTTCTCTTTGTCATCGTTCTTAGATAACCTTTCATTAAGTGCCATTGGTATAACCACTAGCTTGCATTCACTCATGTTGAACTTTTTAAGTAGGTCGTCTGCATATTTCTCTTGTGAGAGAAATATTCTTCCTGGGCTTTGCTTGACTTGCATGCCAAGGAAGTACTTCATGGCTCCAAGGTTGGTCATTTCATACTCCTTCATCATTATCTTTTTGAATTCTTTAATCATTTTTGGATTAGTGCCTGTGTAGATTAGATCATCTACATAAAGGCACAATTTGAGAAAATCTTGTGATCCTTGGGCCTTGATGTAGAGTGATGGTTCACTTGCGCTTTTTGTAAACCCATTTTAAAGTAGGTAGCCATCTATTTTGCTATTCCAGGTCCTGGGTGCTTGCTTAAGCCCATAAAGGGCTTTACGAAGGCGGTATACTTTGTCTTCTTTGCCTTCGATGAGATATCCTTGCGGTTGCTCAACGTATACTTCTTCTTCGAGCTCTCCGTTTAGAAATGCTGACTTGACATCTAATTGAAAGATTGGTAATTTAAGTTGAGCAACAAGAGCAAGGACTGACCTGATAGTCTCCATGCGGACAACGAGAGCATATGTCTCGTTAAAGTCAATCCCTGGTTGTTGGGAGTAACCTTTTGCGACGAGAAGAGCCTTGTATTTCCGGATGGAGCCATCTTCGTTATACTTGACCTTGTAGACCCACTTGAGACCGATGACTTCTTTGTCTTCAGGTTTCTCAACAAGCTCACATGTGTTGTTTTTCTCGATCATCTTGATTTCTTCATTCATGGCCTCGATCCATTTGTCTTCTTGAGCAGCTTCTTGAAACCTTTGTGGTTCGCTTGTGAAGAGAGCCATGATAGCTTGATTGCACTAGAAATCCTCCAAGTAGCGTGGTGGTTGCCGATCTCTTTGTGAACATCGCACTACTGGAGCTGAGCTTTGAGAGCTTGATCCTGATGTTGGACTCACCGATCTCGAGGATGTTGTTGGAGATCTCGGTAATGATGGACTGGAGGATGACTGCGTTGCTGGATGATTTGGGCCTTCATCTTCACTTCGACTTGGTTGAAGAAAATCTCCTTCATGTGGTTGAGATTCCTTCTCCGTCCACGTCCATTGTGCTCCTTCGTCGAAGATGACATCTCTTGAGATGATTCATTTCTTGGATTCAGGCTGATAGAGACGATACCCCTTAGATTCATCACTGTATCCAATGAATATACATTTTTCTCCTTTACCATCAAGTTTTTCCCATTTTCTTTCGGGATGTGGGCATATGCTATGCACCCGAATACTTTGAGGTGCTCTACTCTTGGCTTTCTCTTATGCCAAGCTTCATAGGGTGTCATACCTTTTACTGCTTTCGTGGGAGACCTATTGAGAAAATACACCGCCGTATGAACAGCTTCGGCCCAAAAATATTTTGGCAATTTCTTTGCTTGCATTATACTACGGGCCATTTCAGCAATTGTTCTATTTTTCCTTTCCGCAACACCATTTTGTTGAGGTGTGCGTCTTACTGTTAATTCTCTTTTGATCCCATGCTCCTTACAAAAGCTATTAAATTCTTTACTTGTAAATTCTCCCCCACGATCTGTTCTAAGAATTTTTATTGAATGCCCACTTTGTTTTTCTGTGAGGGCTTTAAATTGCATGAAGTGGGAAAATGCTTCTGATTTTTGCTCCAAGATATAAACCCACATCATGCGAGTGAAATCATCGATAGATAATAGAAAATATATTATTCCGCCAAGAGACGAAAATCTGGTAGGGCCCCATATATCTGCATGAACAAGCTCTAATGGAACTCTGCCCCCCCAGGATGAAGTAGGGAATGGCAATCTATGCATTTTCCCATAGATACAGCCCTCACATATTTTTCTTTCATTAGTTATAGGTGGAAGCCCAATCACCATTTCTTTTTGTTTTAACAGTTTTAAACTGTTATAATTTTGATGCCCGAATCTTAAATGCCACAATGTGGATTCATCCATTATAGAACTTAGGGCAAAATTATGCTCCAATTGCATTCTTAATGGGAATATTTTATTAGGAGCCATTTGAGTGGTAGTAATTAATTGCCCTTTTTTCTTATCAAATATGAGGCATTTATTAGCATCAAATTTCACCATATAGCCTCTTTGGATTAGTTGGCCTACACTTAATAAATTTTGTGCAAGCCCGGGGACATAGAAAACGTCATTAATAAATTTAGATGAGCCGTTTTTTGTTCTGACGGCTATTGTCCCCTTGCCAGCAACCTCTTGGTTGCTTCCATCACCAAGAATAATTTGTCTTTTTTGTTTTCTCCTAGGCTAACAAATGAATTTTTGTTGCCAGACATGTGGTTTGAACAACCACTATCAATATACCATATATCATTTGACTCTTGGTGAGCATTTAAACATGTATAAAATAATTGATCTCTGGGCTCCTTGTTTTCCGTAAAATTGGCCTCATCCTTTTGCCGGAACCAACAATCTTTTTCAAAATGAGTATGTTTCTTGCATCTTTTACACTTATACCGGCAATCTTGTGTATTATGACCATTTTTCTTACATAAATTGCAATAGGAGCCAGATTGGTTATTTTCTCGAGTTCCTTGATTTTTATAACTTCTTCTCCCCCTGCTACGGTTATATGAAGTACCTCCTTTACCGTAGGCATTTTTACTTTTATTTTCTCCATTATTAGAGAATTTTAATTTTGCTTGAAAAGCTTGTTCTAGTGGCTGCTCTGTAAATCTACGCATTCTATCTTCATGTGCTAGAAGGGAGCCCATTAATTCAGTTAAACTTAATTTAGATAAATCTTTATTAGACTCCTCTATAGCAGCCACTATATGATCATAATTTTTGGGGAGACTCCTTAATATTTTCCGAACAACTTGGACATCTTCTATTTTATCTCCATTAGTTCGGATTTGATTTATAATATTTGTTACTCGACTAAAAAACTCTTGAATTGTTTCATTTTCCGCCATTAATAAATTATCAAAGTCTCTCCACAAAGATTGGAGTTTGAAGAGTATTACCTTTTCGGAGCCCCTATATTTTGTCTCCAAGATACTCCAAGCCTCCTTGACCGTTGTAGCAGCTATAATAGTAGGGAGTATTGTTTAATCTACACTCCGATAAATTAAGGATAGAGCATAATTATCCCTTATCCGATTTTGTTTATATTGCTTTCGCCGTGTTTCATCTTGGCTTCTTGGATCAAATCATTTGGTTGTTCATAACCATTTTGTACTAACTCCCACAAATCTTGTGAGATAAATATGGACTTCGTTTGAATAGACCATTGTTGATATTTTTCTCCCTTAAATGTAGGTACCCAATTTACTTGGGGGTAGTTAAATGTTTGAGGTTGAAGTGTTTGGGGAAGTCATTTTAATTTATGTCGTGTTTGGTTTTTATTTAAGGGAGTTGGGTTATTTTGTGTTTGGTGTATAAGTTTTATGGGAGTATGATAATTTGTATGATGTAGTGGAGGTTTGGATTTAATGGCTCTGCTACCACTGATGGAAATTTTTGGACGAATGTTTTGGTGGACTTAGATTATAAGAGAGATTGATTTTGTTTAAAAGGAGAAGAGAAGATTAGTGGAATCTCTTAATTGATATTGGTTAACAACAACTTCATTCTTTTCATTACTTCACAAGGAGTCATACATGTATTTATACAAGCTTGAGGTCGGTGATGTAACCGACATATGTGTTTCTAATTTTCCTTCTTTACTCTAGACAATACTAGGCTAGTGGAGTCTAGGACTTTCCACTTAGTCATTCTAGATTAGTCATATTACTAGGATGTTCCAAGCTAGAATTTTCTAGTTACATTAGATATTTTTATATTCTATATTTTTCTAATATTATCATCATCTTCCTAGATTTTTTAGATTAGTTTTTAACAAGGGAAGGCATAGTGGGGAAATACAATGAGACATTTGCTTGTTAACTGAAAGTTCAAATTAAAAATTAAGGATGTGTTCGCACCTAACAAGAATAAGTTTGACGGGTGATTAACCATGATCACGTCTGATCATGTTTAATTAGGTGTAAACATACTGTAAAATTATGGCTGATCAACAGTGAGCAAATCTATAAATTCAGTTTAGATAGATTAAAGGATAAAAAAAGGCACCCTCAATTGAAAACGTTTTATCTACCATTCTATTTGACCATTTAAAAACTAATAATTAAGGATGTGCTCGCCAACAACTCTTTAAAGGAAATTTCATAAACCTAATTGGATATTGAAAAACCACAGGAACATGTTAGAGACTTCTCCAATGTATATTTTCCCGTCATGACATCACAGTTGATCAATGAACCAAAGATGAAGTTCGGGAGTGAGGTACAAATATAATCATGAATCAAATTCACCTATTATTGGCCTCTATTTAATACGATTCATGTCTAGCGTTATGAAAATACACAGCCAAACAATATGTTCTTGCATTCTAGAAATTATTCTATGTTGGTTTATTAAACAAAGCAAAAGACTAATTTTTGGGATATGTTCTTTAAGCAATCAAAATTACTAGGAACATAATCCAATTGTCCAAATTATCTGAATTTAATGTTGGACCATGTATTTAGGTCTTAATTAGCAAATATAAACATATGAAGGCGATGAAAGCATTAAGCACATAGGCATGCATATGAATATAATATATGAATAACATAAAAAAAATAGAGAAGTGGAATTAGAATATACAAAAGAGCTTGAATTGTTTGAGGATCTACATCGTGAAAATTAGATTGTAAGTGTAATAAGAAATAAATTGATATTGACCCTCAGAAATACCATTTGTCGCATGGGTCTTGAATAACGGTCCGTAAGAGGAGCAATCTTGAAGCTTGAACGGAAATTGAAAGTGTTTGAATATGTATTCGAAATATTTGAAGTATTTATTGTAGGGAGAGTTTTAGAGAGGTACTCTGTAATAATATGAGGGTGTAGGAAAGCGTGTACCGAAACTGAATGGAACAGGGTCTATCTTTAGGGAAAACAAGTCAAAATTAACATTGTGTGGCTTACAATAGAGTTGCGCGGCATGCATCACGATGAGCCACACATTGCTTCATGTAGTCATGAGTTTTGTTGATTGTCTTGAAGTTGCGTTTGCGCATCTTGGTGCGTTTGACGCATCCGGCTGCGATGCCCAGCTGCAGATCTGACCATGGCAGGATTCGAACCTATGGTCGGCCCACCCCTGACATGCTGGGTTGGGTGGCCGGGTTAGCACCCCTCGTCCTTTTATTTGTTATCCAAAATAAAAGAATCTTTCTATCTTGCATTAAATAATATCTTTTGTATTGGGAAATCCATTATCTTAAGGAATATAAATTTGATTTTCATAATATCTTTTAATCTAGAAAATATTTATCAAAAATATAATTAATTATCAAGAATAATGATTTAGCCTTTTCGATGATGGGCTATAAAAATACAATCAATTATCATGAATAATTATTTTGGCTTTTTAAAATTGGGCTTGGAATAGATAAATAGACTTGTCATTCTCAAAACGTTTTTTGGGCTTAGCTAATTGGATTGTTCATCATTTGAACCGGACCAATTAGGAACGATGATATGTTTCATCACTAATACTAAAATGGGGAGACATAATTATTTATGCGTCTATAGTTTTCGTGCCTTAGTAGCATGTTCAATGTTGCACTATTAGGCGTGCTATCGTCCTAACACAATATCTATTAATTTATGTTGTCTAAATAATTAGAATTGGAGCCGTTAGAGAGCGAAGTGATAGAGTCCTTGGTGAAAGCAAATAAAGAAGCAGTCTTTTGGCTAGACCAGGACGGTCTCACCCCCATCCAAAGAGCTGTAAAAGTTGGTAACTTGGCCAGAATTAGAAAACTTAATGCTCTTTCTCAAGAAGCAACCACAATGCCAGACACTAATGGACAGACATTATGGCACCTGCTTGTGAATCTTCCGGATTACTTGACATGGCGCCTTCTTCGATCAGAACCCGATTTGAGATCTATGCTATTGATACAAGACAATGAAGGAAACACGCCATTGCATCTGGCAATTGAAGGTCGATATTTCAAACATGCACAACATTTTCTTGAGTCTGAAACATCTCCAGAAGATAGAAATAAATGGATGAAGGAACTTCTAGAGATAGAAACTAAGGCTGGCGTTACTCCTAGCGATTTGCTAAGATCTGCACCACAAGTACCTGATTATGTAAGTTTCAATGCATTCTAGGTCTACTATATTCATTCAGCAATCTTATCAAGATTTCATTATCAATTTGTGTTTTTATTTTTCTTCAAAGTTAAAATCCGAAATATGGATTTCCCAAAAAGTAATTTTCAATATTTAGTTTGCAAGATAAGCATGATTAGTCTAGCATAACTTATTTTAAGTTCATCACATGATTTTGAAAGTATCAAAACCAAAAATGAAAAATTGGCAGTGATACATAATCATGTTTCATTCTTCGGGTTGCACTTTGTTTAATTGAAAAATTGGCATGCAATATATATGATGCTAACTTGAACCCGTCTTTTCAATATGTTCCTAAATCTAGATTATTCAAGAATAATTCAAAGATTTTGGGAATTTTTCAAAAAAGTACTCCTAATTGTTATTTTTATCTCCTTCTTTGATCAATTTCAAGCCCATGGTGTGTATGTAAGAAAAGTAACAATCTTGGTTATTTTAAGACTTGGGATTATTCCAAAATATTATATGTTTTTTAGTTGTTAGTATATCTAATTGTGTAATTCTGAGGAGTTTGAAAGGTAGTAAATAAGATTGATCTAAAACCTTAATTTCGGTTCTTTTAATTTTGGAACAGTTTGAAAATTTCATGAAGAATGAACCAGCGATGATAGGCATTCGAAGCGTGTGGGAAGTTCCTACAACCCAAATGAAAGAATATACAGATACAATGGGTGTAACAGCAGCACTTCTAACAACAATAACCTTCACAGCAGCGTTCACTGTTCCTGGTGGATTAGTTCCAGATAAAGGAACTCCCTTCTTCATAAAAAAAGCAGCGTTTCAGATTTTTCTGATATCAGACATTTTGTCTATGTGCCTATCCACCATGGTCTTATTTTGCCTTCTTTGGGTCGTGGCGTGTACCGACAAGGGAAATGCCGTGGTTTTGATGGATTTAAGCATAACATTGCTCCTACTATCATTCTATACAACTCTCGTCACGTTTATGGCAGGTGTGTATGCTACTATATTCCCTGTTAGTCCTTGGATCGCGATCATCACTTTGGTTTTATGCTCTTTGCTACTGTTTCTTATGGACAAACGTATTGTCATGTCCTATTTGGTTCCATTTGGGAGATCTTTACTTCTTTATGGTCAGAAGATATTGCGGCATGTTCGAGAACCTGAATTAATTGTTGATTCACTTAAGAACTTGCAAGGTCGTCGCATGCTTGTTTCAAATCCATTGTAATTTTTTGCGGCTTGTATCTAGCCACATATATGATATATCTAGTGGCGTACGTTTAAGGATATTTTTTAATCAGCTTTCCACTTTCCAAAAGACATGAGTGATCTTGATTTGCTTTTATGTGTGTAAGAGATAATAATTCAATATAACTACAACAACTGTGATTTTGTCAGTTTAGAATTTTATATATCAATTTTTTTTTAGTATTTATTAGTTTTGCACGATCACACAGCAATGAACACTTGACTAACTAACACAAACTCATAATCTTAGAAGAGCTTGTTCTCTTCTTCTTCAACCTTTTGAGCAAAATTGGTTTGTTGACATAGCTCATCCATTTCCTTATCCCAACATCGGTCTTCTTTATCGCCACAAATTTTACAATAATTGGATTTTTCTTAAAGATAGACCCTCTTTACCTCGACCTCTTGCAAAACCACAACCAGGACCATGATAACCACCTCTACCTTGATCACGACCTTCACTATTTGATTGCGACTCATCTGAATCTCTTACACTTGAAGACTTACATTGCACTTGATGTAATGCCTTCTCTTCCTTTACAATCTTACTTTTACTTACTCAAGACTCGTGAGCTATTAAGGTGCCCATTAACTCATCAAAAGTATAACAAGACAAATCTTTTGACTCAACAATTGCAGGAACTACATGTTTCCAATCCCTATTTAAGCTTCTCAAGACCTTACTCATAACATCTCACTACTAATATTTTCAGCATAATACCTCATTTGACTTAAAATTTCAGTTACTTTAGACAGGTAATGTAATACCCCGATTTTTAAGAGCGTTTTAATTAGCATTAATCATATTTATTATATTAATTATGTTCCGAAAGTTATGAATTTGTAATTGAGATGTTGCAATGTGTTTGTTAATTTAATTTTATAAAGATATTATTATTTAAAATTATTTTGGGTTTTAAATATCCAAATGAGTTGAGTGGTATTAAGCTTTATATGTTGAAGTTTCCTTAATTGGGATGGAAATCCTAAAAACTAAAAGAAATTCCCAAACCTGCCCTTTTGTCGCTTTAAGGAGGAAATAAAACCCCAAACTCTTTGTTTCTCTCGTCATTTTCCCAAACACCCCAAACCCCATTTCTCTCTCTTGAAAGAAACCCCAAACCCCATGCTTTCTCTCTCGTGATTCCTCTCTCAACCCCCCCGTCTATGTCTCTCGCTCACCTGCGCCGGCGTTCCTGAAGCTCGTCGGAGCTTCCTTTCTCCCGTGCGGTGCTGCTGCTGCGCTTCGCTTGCCTATTCGCGTCTTCTCTCTCCTCTTCGTGGTGGTTGTTGGTGTTGTGTGCGGTGTTGCTCGCGCTGCTGCCACTGACGTTGGTGGTGGTTTTGGTCTCTCTCTCCCCTCCGTTCGTTGCTGATACTGCTGCGTCGAGGCGGTGCTGCCGCCACTACTCTGATCCGGCCACCGTGAGCAGTAGCTTGCGAGATGTGCTTCCCCTGTTCTTCTCTCTTCCTTGCTCGCATCTCCTTCCTTATGCTGCTGTCCCTATTGGTACTACCCTCCTCCTAACTCTACATTTCTACTTTATGTATTTGCAAGCTTTGATGCTCATAATTATTGAATTATGAAATTTGAGTTAATTAATTGATGATATAAATGATTGTTGATGTATACTATTCCCTGATATTTGGATTTCGGAAATTAGGTATTGAATTGAATTATATGCTCCTAGTTCAGTTAAACTTAAGTGATAATTAGAAAGGCCACAAGTGTAAACTTTAGTTTTGGGCAAATGTAAAATAAAGTGAGAACTTATGTATAATCCTTTGGATTATATATGTTGAATATTAAACCAAGTAAGATGTGAAGTTGGGTGAATCTATGGGTTGATGGTCACCAAAGTATACTAGTTCCCAAATTAATAAAGTGAGTTATGGACCATTGAAATTATCACGATATTGACGAATACTAATACCAATGATATATAAGTACCATAGTTTAATTCAGAGTATAATTAAGCCTAGGTCGTTTAAGTAAAATGTGCTTAATTAATTTCTAATGGGAGACCTATGATCGTCATGGGTGATGTCATATTGAATATAGGATGGTTTTCCGAATTTGCCGTTGTAATTGAGATAGGTGGAGATAACTTATAAATTGAGGTAAGATGATTATAGGATGAGGGAAGCTGATAGTTAATGATAGTTCATTGTATTGACATGTCAACATGCGATATGACCTACATGTATTATGAATGGAGAGATGTGAATTATTTGCTAATAAAGGACATGTGAAATTACGATGCTATGCAAAGATTTTTATGATATGTCCCCGAAAAAGGTGTGGTCCGAAAGAATGTAAAGATGATTCATGTGCATTATGAATTTGGAAAAGTGATATGTATATTGTGAAATGATATTTGTGAAACTACATTATATGAGAAGAGTCTTATACTATATTCCGGTAAATGATCTCAAAGTATGAAAGGATTACGATGACGTTTATGCTATGGCTTGTTATGTATTTCCGATATACTTGAGGTGATGAGTTATGTTTATAAATTCTCGATTATGCCAAAGTATACCTTTTAATTCTGAAACAGTCTCAAAGTATGAGTGACTTTTAAATGATATAGAATACGAAAAGACTGCTATGGTTCTGATATGCTTCTGCTATGCTTCTATTATGTATTCTTAAAAGTACTTAAAGGTATGAGATATGCTTACGATTTTCGATTATGTAAAATTTACGTTATGATCATTCTGAAACGATCTGAAAGTATAGAAAGTAACATCTATTGCTAACACCCACGATCCCCTTCGAAATGTGTTTGTAAAATGATGTTTATAATTATGTTAAGGATTTTGTGATGTGATTCTTTATATGGATTGTGGGATACTTAAATTGTTTTCGAATGAGTTTCGTAAATGATGATCTTATGAGTTATTGATGCTCAAGTATGATTCATGAAAGATCTATGGCTTATGCCGATGAATGCTAAACAATCGAAACATGATAAAAAAAGTGAAAGAGGTTCTGGCAGTTTAATGTTACGCTTATCTACTTTTTAGTCGTGCACGTACCTTCGCACCCGCCGTACACCCAACAAGGGAGCCGGGCTCCTTGAGGGGTACCGTATATTATGTTACTACTCTATTTTGGTGCGAGCGGTGTATCCAATAAGGGAGCTGGGCCCCTTGAGGACATCGCATGGTGGGAGACGTCCCACATGTCTATACTTGCCAGTTACCAAACTAAAAGATGAAAAGATAATGATGAAACTTATGATATGAAATGAAATATTTGTTATGTAGATGATTTTATGATTTAATGCTATGCAGTATGGTGACTATGATGTTACGAAAGTAAGATTATGATTGCGATTATGTTTTATGATTTCACACATTATATTTTCGATGATTGGATTAGGAGATATGGAATGTTTTATGAATATGATGATTAGTGATTTGATGAACGAATGCTATGAAATAACTATGTTATTAAGATAGTACGATCAATACTATTTAAGTAAATGAAAGATGATGATGATATATGATATCCTGTATGACTTAAAGTATATGTTTATGAATGTTTATTGTCTAATGATATGAAAGTATGTCTTCCGCTTTGATATGAAAGAACTATGATGATGTTACGACTCTGCTATGACATCTGTGAGAACTTATAAGTCATGAATGATGATGAATAAAGTGAATGTTGTTAGGTTATGGTGATGTTGTGATGAATGATGTGAACGTATTAATTACGCAAGAGTCGTAGACACCAAAGCATGTTTTAAGAATGTTTTATGTATCTGTCAATGTTTTGTTTTGTCACTACTGTGGCCTGTCACTTGGTGGGTGGCAGTGTTATAATAGTTTCAGGTTGAAGTTCCGGAGCATCTTTTCCAAGATAGAAGCAGTTACACGCTAAGAGTTCAGCTATGATTGTTTTACATTTCTTTTGAGGCAAGGACGTTCCACATTGTATTAGTTAATAATTAATGGTTTAGTTTTACTTCTAGTTCTGGATGAACAATAGTGCTCCTGATTCTCTTTAGCTGCTGCTCCGCGAAAGCGTTGAGTTATGGATTTGGAAATATCTTAATTGTAACAGGTTTCTCAAACATTTTCCCATTTTGGGTCGTCCAATTTACAAAGAAAACTCTGCCAAAATTTCTCGAAATTAGTAATCTATTATTAAAGTGTTTCTTCAAAGAGTTTCAAATCAAAGTAATGTCCATGTAAGTTAATGTTAAATGTCACCTCGTATTTTCCCCTAGTGGAAAGTACGGCGGTAACGCGCCGACTAAGCTAGGTCTTCTGCTGTTAATCCTGATTAATTAACTTAATAAGGATGGATGAAAGTCGGGGCGTTATAGGTAACTTTGACACAAACTCTTTATCATCCATAATTAACTTTCCAAAATTATGACGAAGAGTTTACAACCTCACTTTAATCACATTCTGATCACCCAAGTACTCTTGCATAGTATCTTCTAAGCCTCTTTTGCTATCTTGCTGGATGAAATTCGAGGAAATATTTCATCATTCGCTGCCAATTGGATGATAAACAAGGCTTTCGTTTGCTTTTATTTTGCGATACTCAAGCAAATTTTGATCGGGTTCCGCTGGTGCCACCACGGGTTCTTTGTGCTCATACTCATGATATCTCACAACTCTTGGGATTAGAACATAGTTTGCATCTTGATACTCCATAAATGATACTTCTCACCCTTAATAATTTGATTTAAGAGTTAAAAAGATGAATTCACTCCATTATTTGCCATAATTCTATATATTCTCAACTCTTACAAATGTAATCGGGTCTCTATTTCTCTAACTGACTTTTGATTGTACCTCGCCAGACAAACGCTACACACTTTGTTTTTTTTAGTTATCCTCATAATCTAAGCATAGGCTCTAATACCATGTTGAATAATTAAGTAAGAAAAAGATAATGGAAGCAATTTGGCAACAACTACTGCATATTTGCCTGACATAAATTAATGAAGGATAAGAGCCTCTAGATAGGCATTACATCAACAAACAAAGCAAAGAAATAGGAACTACTTTTCTTTATGCAAAGAAATAAGAACTACTAACTAGAACATAGTCCACATACTAAGCAACGTGAAACAAACAAGCCAGCTTACAAATCCTATTTGAATACCACTAAGGCACTAACTACATTATTTATTTCCTATAAATAAGGACTCAACACCACTACATTATCTGAATTGGAGCATAGGAGGTGTTTGGTTCATATAGTATATATGGGTTTGGAATCAGGAATGAAACCAAGGTCGTATAAGTTTGGAACTTGATACCTAATACCATATGCTTGGCATAATTTGGAAATGAAAAATTTTCTTCTATTTGATACCTAGAGGTATTAGTATGAGCCATACACACCTCCCCCCTTGGGTTTCTAAACCCCATACCTTATGGGTTTGAGGTATTGGTTTAGAATCTATTAATTTATTAAATAAACACTAGGTATGGGTTTTGCTCATTCTAAGCCCATACCTCATACCAGAATCTTATGAACCAAACGCCCCCTGGAGCATTTGGTTCATATGATTCTGGTATGAGGTATGGGCTTAGAATGAGCAAAACACATACCTAGTGTTTGTTTAATAAATTAATAGATTCTAAACCAATACCTCAAACCCATAAGGTATGGGGTTTAGAAACCTAAGGGGGGAGGTGTGTATGGCTCATACAATACCTTTAGGTATCAAATAGAAGAAAAAATTTCATTCCCAAATAAATCCAAACACATGGTATTAGATATCAAGTTCCATACCTATACCTCCTTGATTTCATTTCTGATTCCAAACCCATACCACTATCAAACTCCCGAAAAATATTACCAACACATTTTTCGTCTTTCCTCCTCCACCCTTTTCCTCTGTTTTTCCTCCCATAGGCGGAGATCACAATATCATCTCAATTATCCAACTACAAATGAAAGAAGAAAAATTAAACATTACAACAAGTCAAGATGCTTTCCAACTCTCTCTCTCCTTGTTACAGAGCCACCAAGACCGTCGAACAAGCAGTGCAACTACCATCGGAGAGCCTGTCCAGTTGAGTTCCAGGGATTCGTGTCTTTCAATCTCAAGTAGAAAAGTTGCGACGGACAAGCAAACAGATAGAAAAAGGAGAAGAAAAAGAAATTTTGTTAGGATTTGGAAGTTATAGTTATTTTTGACTTGCAATCTTGTGAATGGCATAAGGTTGATTTTGAATGAACATATCTCTCTATCTATGAATTGTTTTGATGTGATTCAAATTGGAAGTGATAGCTTGTTCCAAGAGCTTTCCAACGATAGGTCATATGCCAATTCCGCTAAGAAACGAGAAAGTTATGTTGTTTTACGAAGAACTGCCGAGAGCATACCGCGACTCGCTGTTTGCGTGATGCGTTTCCGAATCAAAGTTTCTTTTTAGGGTTTTGTACGAGTATATTCTAGGGTTTTTATGCGGGGTTCCTTATGTTATAAAATGACCTCTTGGTGTTCATTATTTGACAACAACTTATGAAACACTTTTAGCCTCTAGAATTTTAGGACTCCTTGTAATTATTCTCTCTATTTTTCTCCATCATAGTGAAGAAGCTCGAATCCCCCACCTGTGGACATAGGTATATTTTGACCGAACCATGGAAATCCTTGCATTCTTTGATTATCTTCTTTATTGCTTTTTTCATCCTTATTAATTCAATGACTTGATCCGCATTAATCAAACTACCACACCCCGTTTTCAAACAAACTGGTATCAAGAGCTTGGTTGTTTAAGATCATAGGTGTTTATATAACGAGTTTGATTCAATTATGTCAATGAAATTAAACATTGAGAAATTTGATAGGCATGTAAATTTTGGCCTATGGCAATTGAAGATGAAAGCCACCCTGTTCAAAGTAGGCTGTCACAAGGCTCTTGAAGGTGCATCCAAAAAGCCTTCGGGTATGACGAATGATCAGCGAGACGAGATCGATTTTAAGGCTCTTTCGGCAATTCAATTATGTCTCTCTAATGATGTCTTGAGAGAGGTTGCCAAGGAGACGACTGCTGCATGTTTGTGGTTGAAGTTGGAGTTACTTTATATGACAAAGAGCGTGTCAGCGTGACCAACCGTCTACTACTCAGCGTGATCTCGGTCTAGAAGAAGGTAAACCGCTTGAGTCTCATCTAGATCAATTCTTCTCTATTATTATGGATTTACAAAACATCGATGTTGAAATTGATGATGAGGATATGGCTATTAGGTTGTTGTGTTCTAACCGCCTTTGTATAAGCATTTTCGAGATACTTTATTTTATGGTAGAGATTATTTGAGTTTGCAGTACGTTGAGGATGCCTTAACTCAGAGACATTTAATTGACAATAAGTTGGTTAATAAATCTAATAATTCTGCTCAAACAAATGCTTTGGTTGGTCATGGTGGAAAGAATTCTGGCAAGAATAAAATCTGTAACTATTGCCACGTGAAGGGTCATGTCAAAGCTGAGTGTTGGAAATTAAAGAAGAAGAATGGGGAAAAGTCCAATGAGGACCAATCCGCAAATATTGCCAACGATATCTTTGATGACGGTGTTACACTTTAGGGTTACAGGATTTGGGGCTGCGGTTTCTACGATCTCTGTATGATTGGTGCCCTTTGAGATCTCTTAGTAAAACGAGAAACCGTATGGAGTTTTTGCTATGGAGACTATGATAGATTGCTTTTGTGTTTGTAATAAAGTATCAATCTTGGTTGTGCATTAGATTTTGTTCTAGTTATGCTATTTTCGTATCTCAAATTTGGTACTTTTGTGTTTTGTTAAGGACAATTGCAATTTAGAAATTATTGATGTCATTTGGTTTTCTATAATTGCTTGAGTTTGTTGTTGAGATGAAGAAGTGTTTGACGAGAGTTTGGTCAATTTGAATAAGCATGCTTGGTGTTGGTGACTTTATACTCTCAATCTAGGCCATGTGATGGTTTCGTATACAGAGTTTTGTGTTCGAAGACGCATCGGTACACAAATTTATAGAAGATGTCCGTTCTCGATTGCCTAAAGTAATTAGGCTTATGAATTTTGTTTAAGGTGGAGGTTCTATGTTTAGGGTGAGTATCACCTCTTGGTTCAAGATGGAGTTATCTTGTTTGATCAATTTTCAGTTCAAGGTGGAGTTATCTTGTTTGATCGGTTTCAAATCAAGGTGGAGATTTGTTATTTGTGACTTGAAATCTTGTGAATGGCATAAGACTGAATTTGAATGCACGTATCTCTAACGACATGTGATTCAGATTAGAGGTGATAGCTTGTTCCAAGAGCTTTCTAACGACATGTTATATGCTCAATTCCGCTAAGAAACGAGAAAGTTATGGCTGTTTTACGAAAAACTGCAGAGAGCATACCGCGACTCGCGGCAGCCACTGCGCCTCGCTATTTGCAAGATGTGTTTCGGAATCGGATTTTCTTTTTAGGGTTTTGTACGGAGTATATTATAGGGTTTTTGTGCGGGGTTCCTTATGTTCTAAAAGGACCTCTTAGTGTTCATTATTTGACAACAACTTATAAAACACTTTTAGCCTCTAGAATTTTAGGACTCCTTGTAATTATTCTCTCTGTTTTCTCCATCATAGTGAAGAAGCTTGAATCCCCTATTTTGACCGAACCACGTAAATCCTTGTGTTCTTTGTTTATCTTCTTTATTGCTTTTCTCATCCTCATTATTTCATTGACATGATCCGCATTAATCGAACTACAACACCCTGTTTCCTAACAAACTGGTATCAAGAACTTGGTTGTTTAAGATCTTAGGTGTTTATAGAACGAGTTTGATTCAATTATGTCAATGAAATTCAGCATTGAGAAATTTGATAGGCAAGTAAATTTTGGCCTATGGCAATTGATGATGAAAGCCGCCCTGTTCAAAGTGGCTGTCACAAGGCTCTTGAAGGTGCATCCAAAAAGCCTTCGGGTATGACGGATGATTAGTGGGAGGAGATTGATTTGAAGGCTCTTTCGGCAATTCAATTTTGTATCTCTAACGATGTCTTGAGAGAGGTTGCCAAGGAGACGACTACTACGTGTTTGTGGTTGAAGTTGGAGTCACTTTATATGACAAAGAGCGTGACCAACCGTCTACTACTCAAATCTAGACTTCATGATATCAGTCTAGAAGAAGGTAAACCGCTTGAGTCTCATATAGATCAATTCTTCTCTATTATTATGGATTTGCATAAGATCTATGTTGAAATCGATGATGAGGATATGGCTATTAGGTTGTTGTGTTCTTTACCACCTTCGTATAAGCATTTTCGTGATACTTTATTGTAGGAAAAATTGATAGGAACAGTCCCAACTATAGCATTCCGCCATTTTCAGACCCAACAAAGGATTATTTCTGAACGGTCCCAACTATGCATCATTTTTACCAAAATTGGTCCCAACTGACTGCTTACCTGTTTAACATGTTAAATCGTTTTTTTTCAAAGTTTAAGTAAGTTTCCTTCTTCCTTCTTCTATCTCCGATCTCCTTTATTAGCTATAAGAGTTTCGAAATCCCCACCCCACCCCACCCCACCCCTCCCACCCACCCCCTTGCCACCCCCTCCCCGCCACCTCCCCTCCCACCCACCTTCCCAGCCCCACGAAATCCCATCCCTATCCCCCTGCCAACCCTCCCCCCCCACCTACCTCCCCTGCCAAATCTAATTAGGTTTATGATTCTTCCTAAAAAGAATTGTTGACGACTTCTTTCAATACGAAACAATTTTCAATAAAACCTTAATAGTGGGGTAGTCAAATCTAATACGTGCTCACACCGCGTAGGCGAAATAAAACAACGCTTACAATTTGGCGACTCCACTCGGGAGGATTTTCAAAAAAAAATTAATTTTTTTTAAATGAGTGGGTGAAACTTGAAAAATACGATACATTCTTATTATATGCCTTTGAATAATATACTCTTTTGCATATGCATGGCTCCTGTTGAGCCACCATAAGGACAATCTACCTTGCCTCATTAGCACATGTTCTATGTATGAGGTCACCCCCGGGAGGTTTGCGCTTTGTGCTTCCAAAAAGCTTCCTGAGCGATAGTGTTGGATCTTAGTCATAAGCAAACCTACCCAACCATGGCATTGTTCTCTCATTCCTGACTTGAGACTGGAGTGCGTCTTACACGTGGCCACCTCTTTAAGCAGGGGTATGAAGCGTGGGATCAATCTCTTATTCATGGACCCTTTTTGCCTTAACCTAAACCTGACCAATAGTTGAATGTAGAATTGGACTTTAGGTTGAGAACTTTTGCATCCATGTCACCTGACATTTATGTGTGATTGCAATTTTTGCCTGCTAATATGCTTTACGCCTGAAATTATTGCATAGCGCGTCTAAAACACATCGTCGTTTTCGCCCGAACCTTCGTCAATTTATCAATATGTGTGCCGCAGAGCATTGCGCCAAACGCATTAAGTTGCGCCTGGCGCAATGCACCTGCGCCTGGCGCAATGCACCTGCGCCTGACGCATAAGCTGTGCGCCGCGCGCACCAGTTGCGTGGCACGTAGCCTATTCGTCCCATGCCTATTGGTCTTTTGACCTTTGTTCAAGTCTAAGATAACAAGTTTGCATCAGTATAATATTCAAAAAAAGGGCCAGTCTTTTCATGTAAGGTCGAGTTTGTCCTAAAAAGTGCATATAGAAAAAAATGGTCATTATAGAGTTAGAGTTGTCATGCATGTCTACCTCTTCCCATTTCCTCCCTACTGTTCAACTAATCTTCCCTGTCAATCCTACCTTTCCATATGCATCAATTTCTAAAGCTTACATCTCTTCAAAATCAATCCTGCATCCTATTCTATTCTACCTTTTTCAAAAACATTTACTAATCATCATACCACGACATTTAAAAAAAAAGAAAACTATTTTCAAAATTAATTCATCATCTTTTCCTAACAAAAGATAGAAATAAGGGGTTCCTTTCAAAAATGAATTTCAGAAAATTCTAAGCCCATTCCAAACACCTTCAATCCAATTCAATCTAATTGACCCATTTCCCTTGCATTCATTCTAGGCCTATATGCATTAGAGTCCATTTTGCATTCATATAGGGTCCATCTAATTCGAGTCCATGCATTCATATTAAGCCCGCTAGCATTAGGGTCCATCTTAGGCGCATATAGGTCCAGCTCCTGTCAAAACCTAGGCCCATTTGCATCTTTATGTGAAACCTAGTCTATGTCAATCCCAATCCAAGTCTAATCCAACTCTATTCCAATCCAATGTTAAGCCCATGTGCATTTTCGAGTCTAACTTCAAACAAATATAGGACTAAGTCCAAAATTAGGTCCATGTAAGGCCCAACTCATCTTCAAAGTCAATCCAGTCCAATTCCTAATCCATATAGGACGACGTCCAAACTATTAAGTCTATCGAAACTAGCATCCTTGTAAGACCATAACGGCACCCCTTTTGACTTAGCTAGGCTAGTCATCCCTGTAAGACCATAACGGCACCCCTTTGACTTAGCTAAGCTAGTCATCCCTTTAAGACCCTAACGACACCCATTGACCTAGTGAAGCTAGTCATCTCTAAGACCATAAAGGCACCCTCCGAAGTTAGCAAAGCTACTCTTATCTTACATCTATAGCAATACCAAATCATCAAGTCTGGCGAAGCCAATTCCTTCTTAAGCCTAACGAAGCTAGCATAGACAATCCTTTTGAGCCTAGTCTATTCACCAAGTCTAGTCCAGTCTGCTTGCATAGTCTAGTCCAGTCTAGTCAGTTGCATCTGCATTAGTTCGGCCCATCTAACTCCCTTTCTAATCATTTCCCGTTTCCATTTCGCCTTCCATTTTTCATCCCCATTTCCACTTTCATCTTCATTTCTCATCTCTGACTTCCATTTCCATCTCTCTATCCCTCATTTTCATTTCTTATTTCAAAAGCATCATTTCTAAAAATTTACGAGGTCCATTCGATTTCTGTTCAGGACAGATTGTCAGATTATAATTTGGGAACGCCCGACAGAGAGGATACAAGGTCAACCTACTCCCAGACTCGTCAAGCGCATCCTCACATTTTCAAACGAATGCTCTGACTCTTCTGAAGCATCATCTGAAATGGGGGACACTAATGAACAGCTCAGTGCCATTATGGCCCAACTTCAACTGATGAACTTTCGTCTTGAGGAGCAAGACAAAGAGATTAAGGCACTGAGGGAGAAGCTAACTGAAGAAGACGAGCAAGGAGACACTCCACCACCAACCAAAACCAACACAAAACTAAGGTTTGAAAAACTCGAACAATTGGTCCAGTCAATTCCTGCGCTCGAGGGTCAGGCTCATGGCCATGACATTATTGATCCTGAACTGAGGGAAAAACTCCCTAAAAATGTAACATTGGGTGACCTCCCAAAATTCAAGGGGGTCGAAGTCCCGTATGATCACTTGAGAGCATTTTCCATCTCTATGGCTCTCAAGGGCATGAGCAAGGACCTGTTTGCTTATGTCTTTCCTTTAACTTGGATGCACATCCATCCAAGTGGTTCAGATCATTGAACAAAGCTAAGCTGAACGATTGGGACTACATCAGAGAAGAGTTCCACAAGCAATACATCTACAATACTCAGCTTCCTATTGGCCTTCGTGAGTTGGAATTAACTAAACAGAATTCCAACGAAGACTTTGTCACCTTCCTTAACAGATGGAGGGAAAAGGCTGCTCAAATGACTAACAGGCCATCCCAAGAGGATCAAGTCCGATTGGTGATCCGCGGCCTGCAGCCCAAGTATGGGGACCATATTAAGTTCCAACCCATAAAGTATTTCACGAAGCTCTATAAGGTATGCCTGTTGATTGAAGAAGAGGTATAGGCTAACAAGAACAAGAGTTCTAACAATAACAACTCTTTTAAGAAGAGTAATAATAACCCTTCTACCTCTAAAAGCAGCGACATAAACGCCCTAACTACTGACAATAGAGGTTATCAAGGACTTCAAAGGACATTCACTCCTTTGGGTATGTCTCTAGAAGAAGCCTTCACTAGGCTTCATGCAAAGGGAGCACTTCTGCCTCTTGGCCCTACTCCTGACCCTCCTCTGGAGAAGAGATATAGTAGATGGAATCCTAAGTCCTACTGCAAGTACCATCAAGGGAATGGGCATCTAACATTGCAATGTTAAACTTTGAAGCATCATCTGCAGGATTTGGTTGAAGACGGTAGATTACCAATTCCGCCTGCGGCAAAAGTTAGCAATAGTGGCAACCCCTTGGGAAGTGCCTAAATAATGCAAGGGCTTAGTCATTTAACGTTTGTTTTATAGGTTGAGTCAGAGAGTCCCTCCCCTAGCTCCTTTATTTCCTTTCCTGTCGAGTTTATGTCATTTAGGACCTTATTTCTAATAGCCTTGTTTCATTCATTTTCAATTAATAAAATAATCGTATTTTCTTTTCATTTTCATTGGCCTTCCATCATTGTATTTATGTTTCTAACTCAATGATGAAACTCAAATAACCTAATGAACTTGACTAATAATAATAAAGGAGATCTGAAATAAAAAAAAAATAGAGAAAAATGAAAAAAGAGGACATACTTTGGATCAGGAGTTATTCCCCTCTCCCTTCCATTACCATCCATAAGCCATGATACTTAGCTAAATAATCTCTTCAATTCAAAGCTCCACAGAATTATATATCAATGCCAAGCAAATCCAAAGTGCGAAAAAAAATGAAAAAAGCAAAAGAAAACGCACAAGACAAAAAAAAGCAAAAAAGAAAAAGCCAAAAGCAAAATAAAAAGTCAAGCTAGGGGGCTTGCACACAAGCTCTACTGCTCATTCAAATCCCTTCGATACATCAGACCTTAACCCCTTTAATCCAAATCCATGACTCTTCATTTGCCAAACCAATTAAATAGTCGTCAAAGCTTCAATCCTTAAACCTTTCAACCATCCATCAACCCTAACTCCTTTTTCAAGGTATGTCTAAGCCCGCTAGGTCGAAAACCCGAAAGGGCGGCCTAGGCAAAAGTTAGGGCATAAAATAATATATAATAAAAAAGAAATCAGATCCGGAACTACGAATGGTCAGATTCCGCAAGGATACGTAGGAATCTTCATCTCGAGGTCCGACCGCTTCAACAAAATAAGTTAGTCATGGTCTAAAGATTTAATTTTCTAGAGTTCAAGAGCATAATCTCTTTCTAGATCCCGACATAGACTCGAGTTTGCACCTAGCCTCGTTAAAGCCTTTTCCCACCTATATTTATTTAAATCACAAATCTAAACTTTTTTATCTTTCAATCCAAGCTCTCGTTCCTGAAAGACTCTCCGACAATTCCATGATTTACGGCGATACTTGACTTTGCCTATGTCAACATCCCAAAGAAGAATCCCAGTACAATCCCCAGTGACAACTTTCAACGTTCAAGACAGATCAACTACGTTTTAATATCAGATCAAGTGCATTTCGATTAAGGCTAATGCCTAATTCATGGCAAGCTCACCCAAAGTGGGGGCTTCCTACGTGTGGTGGTTCCTCCAATTCAAATCAAACTTCCGAAGAGTTGTAATCCGCGGACCTCGTTTACGAACCCGGATTGTTTACTAAAAATGATTTTCGAAAATCATTCAATCTATTTCTAATCATTCTGATCATTCTATCATTCTATACATCATCTAGCCTTGCAAAATCCTGACCTTGCATTGCAGCCTTGCAAAACACTGACCTTGCATTCCATTTCATACATTCTAGTGTTGCATAATCCCTGACCTTGCATGACGTGTCACCCTTTAGCTTTGCATAACCTTAATCCTTGCATGGCGTCTTGTGCATCCTTAGAGAGTCTAAGTTTGCATTATTTGCATCACTATGTGCTTATGTGAGTTGTTTGCACCTATGTGCTAACATCTTTCCTTGCAGGTAATCAGATTGCTTGTAGTTATTGTCCTGCATACTAACTTTGTTTTGTAGAGACCGGAGGTTATAGATCAGTTCTAAACTGCAAAGCGTTTAGAATCGTTCTTCGTCCCGACACCGTATACTTTGACTATCGGTTTCCTGAACCTCAGTCAAAGTGGGGGCTTCTGTAGACACATAATCGTGTCTCCCCATTTAAGGATCCGATAATGAAACATACCGTAGTCTTAATTGATTCGATCCAAGGGTAGAACAGTCTGAAGAGCCATTCAAAACCATTTCGAAAAGTGTTAAAGTCCTATTTTAAAGCCCAATTAATTATTCATGATAATTAATTGTATTTGAGCCCAATCTTTGAAAAGCCCAATTAATTGATTTATTTTAATAAATAAATATTTTTCAAAAGATATATTTTTTGAGTCAAAATCAGATTTTATCCAGTAAAATCAAATTTTCGGAGTTAACAGATAAAAGAAAATCTTTAAAATGCGTTTATATAAAAAAAAAACTATCAAAAACAAGTCGGTGCGCTGAGCACAGTTGACTGTGCTGAGCGCAGCTGACTGTGCTGAGCGCAGCTGACTGTGCTGAGCGCACGTGTCGTGCCACATGGACTTCCACGTAGGTTGCGCCAAGCGCACAGGCTGTGCTAAGCGCACCAGAACTGCCACATAGACTTCTGTTTCATGTAGAGTCCTGCGCCAAGCGCAATTCTCTGCTTGAGACGCGTAATTTCTTTCTTATCTTTTTTAAAAGCGCGTACCACGTGTACACTTTTTATTGGTCATGCCGCGTCATACGCTTGCCACGTCAGCTGCGCCAGACGCAGCCAGCGCGTGAGGCGCAATGCCATTTTCCCTATAAATAGGCCTGATTTTCGTACAGATATAAAAACAATTTTTTCACATTAACACACTTCGAACTCGATGAATATATTACGAACCTCTCTACGAACTACAAAACTTCCTTACAAAAACTCATACATTTCAAACACAAATACATTCAATCTACATACATTCAGATTTTCAGGCTTCACGATTGCTCGTCCCGAAGGTTGTCAATCTCTCAGACCCAAGCCACGGTATAATCCTGAGGGTCCTTAAATAAATTATTTTTATATTGAAGTTACTAATAGTTTTCTTTCCTGATGTAGATCTTTAATATAAAATCGCTCTACTGTATATCCTAAACTCTTTTCTATACTTTATTTTGGCCTATGGCAATTATTGAAGATGAAAGCCACCCTTGCTCAAAGTGGCTGTCACAAGGCTCTTGAAGGTGCATCCAAAAAGCCTTCGGGTATGGAGATCGATTTGAAGGCTCTTTCGGCAATTTAATTATGTCTCTCTAATGATGTCTTGAGAAAGGTTGCCAAGGAGACGACTGCTGCGGGTTTGTGGTTGAAGTTTGAGTCACTTTATATGACAAAGAGCGTGACCAACCGTCTGCTACTCAAGACTTCATGATCTCAGTCTAGAAGAAGGTAAATTGCTTGAGTCTCATCTAGATCAATTCTTCTCTATTATCATGGATTTGCAAAACATCGATGTTGAAATCGATGATGAGGATATGGCTATAAGGTTGTTGTTTTCTTTACCACCTTCGTATAAGCATTTTCGAGATACTTTATTGTATGGCAGAGGTAATTGGAGTTTGCAGGATGTTAAAAATGCCTTAACTTAGAGAGATTTAATTGACAATAAGTTGGTTAATAAATCTAATGATTCTGCTCAAACAAATGCTTTGGTTGCTCATGGTGGAAAGAATTCTGGGAAGAATAAAATCTTTAACTATTGTCACGTGAAGGGTCATGTCAAATCTGAGTGTTGGAAATTAAAGAAGAAAATGGGGAAAATCGCAATGAAGACCAATCCGCAAATATTCCCAACCTTGTCTTTCATTTCAGGGTACAAGATTTGGGGCTGTGGTTTCTAAGATCTCTTCATGATTAGTGCCCTTTGAGATCTCTTGCGAGAAACCGTGTGGATTTTTTGCTATGGAGTCTATCATAGATTTCTTTTGAGTTTGTAATATAAAAACAATCTGGGTTATGCATTAGATTTTGCTCTAGTTATGCTATTTCATTTCTCAAATTTGGTACTTTTGTGATTTGTTAAGTACAATTGCAATTTAGAAATTATTGATGTCAATTGGTTTTCTAGAATTGCTCGAGTTTGTTGTTGAGATAAAGAAGTGTCTGAAGAGAGTTTTGGTCAATTTGAATAAGCATGCTTGGCGTTGGTGAATTTATGCTCTCAATCTAGGCCATGTGATGGTTTCGTATACGGAGTTTTGTAGCATCGGTACACAGTTTATAGAAGACGTCCGTTCTTGATTGCCTAAAGTAATTAGGCTTATGGAATTTTGTTTAAGGTGGAGGTTCTATCTTTATGGTGATCATCACCTTGGTTCAAGGTGGAGTTATCTTATTTTATCGATTTTCAGTTCAAGGTGGATTTATTTTGTTTGATGGGTTTCAAGTCGAGGTGGATTTATTTTGTTTGATGGGTTTCAAGTCAAGGTGGATTTATTTTGTTTGATGGGTTTCAAGTCAAGGTGGAGTTTTGTTATATGTGACTTGAAATCTTGTGGATGGCATAAGGCTGAATTTGAATGCAAATATCTGTCATTTTATAAATGGTTTTGATGTGATTCAAATTGGAGGTGATAGCTTGTTCCAAGAGCTTTCCAACAACATGCCATATGCCCAATTCCGCTGAGAAACGCGAAAGTTATGGTTGTCTTGGGAAGAACTACCGAGAGCATACCGGGACTCGCGGCAGCCAACGCGCCTTGCTGTTTGTGAGATGCGTTTCCGAATCGGATTTTCTATTTAGGGTTTTTTGTACTGAGTATATTCTAGGGTTTTTGTACGGGGTTCCTTATATTATAAAAGACCTCTTGGTGTTTATTTTTTGATAACAACTTATGAAACACTTTTAGCCTCTAGAATTTCAGGACTCCTTGTAATTATTCTCTCTGTTTTTCTCCATCATAGTGAAGAAGCTCGAATCCCCCACCTGTGGACGTAGGTCTATTTTAACCGAACCACGTAAATCCTTGTGTTCTTTGTTTATCTTCTTTATTGCGTTTCTCATCCTTATCATGTCATTGACTTGAAATCGATGATGATGATATGGCTATGAGGTTGTGTTCTTTACCGCCTTCGTATAAGCATTTTCGAGATACTTTATTGTGTGGTAGAGATGATTTGAGTTTGCGGGATGTTAAAAATGCCTTAACTCAGAGAGATTTAATTGACAATAAGGTGGTTAATAAATCTAATAATTCTGCTCAAACAAATGCTTTGGTTGCTCATGGTGGAAAGAATTCTGGAAAGAATAAATGTTGTAACTATTGTCACGTGAAGGATCATGTCAAAGCTGAGTGTTGGAAATTAAAGAAGAAGAATGGGGAAAAGTCCAATGAGGACCAATCCACAAATATTGCCAACGATGTCTTTGATGATGGTGTTGCACTTTAGGGTTACAGGATTTGGGGCTGCGGTTTCTAAGATCTCTTCATGATTGGTGCCCTTTGAGATCTCTTAGTGAAATGAGAAATTGTGTGGATTTTTTGTTATGCAGTCTATGATAGATTGCTTTTTTTTTCCTGGTAAAAGGTAAGAAATATATTACCAAAGCAAAGAAAGCCAATCCATCTTACAACCGGAGCTACAAAACAACAAACAATAAACAACAAAACTACAACCACCAACCACCAACCACAACAACAAGCAAAATAGCAACCAACATAAAAAAAAACCAAACAAACAACAGTCTAACTTACAACATCTTCAAGGGTCTGAAGCCAATGCTTATCATTAGTAGACCAAGCCTCTGTCTTCTTGGCTCTAGCTCTCCAGCAAACTTCAACTTGAATTTTTTTCACCACCTGACAAGGATTAAGAACATCATCATGCCATAAAGCATGGTTCCTAGCACACCAAACATAGTAAACCACTGCAGCCAAGACAGAATAGCAAATTTGTTGATACTTCTTACTCCTATATCTTCTGCCCCATTGTTTCCATCCAGTATGCAAGCTTTCCTCACCATAACTTCTAATGGTCAGCCAATTCATCACCTGAGAGCAGACAAGTTTGCTAAAAGCGCACCGAAAGGAAAGATGAAGACAGGTAACCTGTCCCTGAGTACAGAGCAAACATTCAGTGTTTGAGCATAACCCAACAACTGCTAACCTGTCCTTTGTTCTAACTCTCTGAAGAGCGACAAGCCACGCTATAAAAGAATGTTTTGGAATATTCATTTCATTCCAAACCCAATGGTGCCAATCAACTGTAACATATGGACCTTTAATCCATTTGTACCCTTCCCTAATTATGTACTTCTGATCAGTATTCAGCCACTTATTCCTGTCATTATATCCATCTCTATAGACTTCCTTAGCTCTACAAATACCTTTCCACACCAACTCGCATTTGTAGGAGCTTTATACTCCCACCAGTTGCAATCCTTAATGTACATGTGGTGAACCCACTTGATCCACAACAAATCTTCTTTGGTGGCCACCTGCCAAACATATTTGCCCACAAACGCCATATTCCAAGCAATGCAATCCCTCACTTCCAGCCCCCATTCTTTTTAGGAAGGCACACCCAACTCCAAGCAACCAAAGGAGGTTTACTTAGGTAAACTTTTCCTTCCTACAAAAAAGATCTACATATTTGTGTAAATTCGGTTCAACAAATTCTTAGGCAAGATGAAAATATGTGCCCAATATGAATGTAAACTAAGAAGGACAAAATTAACCAACACAATTCTGGCTGCATGAGAAAGGTGTCTTGAACACTAGGACATAATTCTTTTCAGAATCTTATCAGCTAATAAATCACAATCAGCCTTGTTAATGTTCTTAGTGGTAATAGGGACACCCAAGTAACGAAATGGAAACTCACCTTTCCTAAAACCTGCCATCTGAAGAATGCTATTTTGAGTGTCCTTTGAGACACTGCCACAATAAATGGCTGTCTTATCATTACTAGCTTCCAAACCAGAAGTTTCAGCAAAAGCATTCAAAGTTCTCTTCAAGATTAGAACAGATTTTTACATCACCTATACAGAAGAGCATCAAATCATCTGCAAAAATCAGATGATGCAAAGCTAGAGGGCCACATCTTTAGTGGAAACTGAAATCACTTCTTCTACTCATTCTGTTCATCAGCCTAGTGAAATATTTTATAGCAAGGACAAAGAGAATAGGGGAAATAGGGTCTCCCTGTCTCAACCCTTTCTTACCTTGGAAGAACCCACTTAAAACTCCATTGAAAATTAAAGAGATGGAAGCTATAGTGGAAAAAAAAAAGCAAGGGATGTGGTCTATTGCAAAACGCAGCCCTTAATAGTGAAGGGCTACGGTTATCCCACAACCGCAACCCTTTACTGATAAAAGGGCAGCGATTAATACAAAAACCACAACCCTTAAATTAAGGGCTGCGGTTTTTAGGCTAACCGCACCCCTTAAACAGCCCAAAAAATTAAATAACCCGCATAACCGCGTCACTCCCTTGAGGCCAAAAATGAAATAACAGCGCAAAATGAAATAACCCGCGTCTCCTTCGCTGAACCCTATTTCTCTATCTCCTCCCAATTCCCATATCTCCTCTTCTCCCCGCATCATCTCTCCCCTCTCACCGCATAATCTCTCTCCTCTCGTCCTTCTTCGCCGGCGACCTCAAAAACCTCCCTGAAATGCCACACGACCAAAGGCTAGCAAAACAGGAACCGTGGGAGGTGGGATCCAGGTTTAGTTCCTCTTTTTTCTGTGGTGTCTCCATTATCGTCGCCGCTCCCTCCTTCTCAACCGACGTCGTTTTATCCTTCCACCATCCTGCTGGAAGACAACCGCTTTCCCTTCCCTCGTTAGTCTCTCTCCCCTGCTTGTTATATTTGTTTTACATTGTAAATTAGTGCGCTTTAATTTGCATTTTGTATGTGATTTGTGTGGTTTTAAAGACTATGAATATGTACACTACTAATTTGAATTATGCTTAATTATATGATTTTGCTGAGGAGTGACTTGTGGCAGTGCAATTGTAAATGTGATCGGTGACGAAATATGTTCAATTTAATTTTGTGCTGACAGTGGTGTTCTTGGAGTAGGTGAGTTGTCTCATGTACGCTGCATATTATGCTAGTCTCAACTCTTAACTGTCAATTTCCCTGTGTATGGTGCTCTTTGTGAATTGCATTTCTTAATTTGTAGCATGAACTAAAGATATTGAAAAAGTATGTTTAATTGAATGAAAAGGCAATGGTTTTGGCATAAGCCCTAATTAGACCTGTAAATACGGTATGCTTAATTTTGTTGCTGTCTACATAATCAACATTGGTTTTTGTCCATGTCCTCGAGTTGGTGATTTTGTTGATAGTGTAGAACATATTTGGTCTTCTCAGTGTCTTGCGGATTACCCTTTGCCTTTTTTTAATCTCATTTCCACCTAATGTTTACCATACAATTGTGCAAATACTTGTAGCTAATGCTATTAATTCATGTTTTGCCGTTCTTGGAATTATTGGGACTCTACAAGCCTTAGAGGCTATAAAAATTGCAAATAATGTTGGTGGTCCACTCTCTGGAGGGATGCTTATATTTGATGCCTTTTCTGGAAGGATTCGAGTGGTATGTCCCTACTCCCTGTTATATTATTTCTCTTTTCTGAGTTTGGGCCTTGTCAAACGATGCCTTTCTAATCTCCTTTGTGTATTTTACCTCTTTCATTTTGTACGGTGCTTAGGCTTGAGATTATGCATTTATTCGATTATGGCTACATTTTGTTATATTATTATGTTATCGAATGTTGCTTGTTGTGTTGAACTTTGATTGACTGCACACGCCCAGCCCCCCGTTGCCCCCGCCCCCCTGCCGCACTTCCCTCCCCGCCCCTCCCCCCTCCTGCTGCACTCCCCCTGTTATCCTTTTGTTTACCATTTGATCCAAATTAACAATTGTTTGAGTTTCACTTAATCTTGTTGTTGTTCTTCCTTTGATATGTTGTGCAAATATCAAATGAGGCAGAGCGTGACTTTATTTGATAATTATCTATTTGATATAGTTGAGAAAACCTGCTGAAAGCAAATAGTATTTTTCTTAATAATCTATTACAGTTAAATTATGCTATCTTTGTCATTGCTAAATGTTTGAATATTTTCACGTTTTTACCAATGCTTTTGATAATTTCAGTTTGATTGGCATGGAGATCTACCGCTGAAGCACCCACAAAGAGAACTGATTATATATGAAATGCATGTGCCTGGATTTACGAAGCATGAATCAAGCAGGACTAATTGCCCGGATACTTATGCTGGCATGATAGAGAAACTTGACCACTTAAAGGTACTTTCTTTCAATTTTACGATTCTACTAATTGTAAGTCCGTTAGGTTCCGAAACTATGAACCTAGGAAGATATTGATAAATGTCAATATACTATATTCCTTTTGAAGTTACTCATATTGATTAGAATAGATTCTAGGTTAAGCTTTCAGTCACATGATGTCTTAGCATATAGCTTTAGTGCGTTATGCATAAAGTCACCATACTCACGGCTTTCAGTAGAAGCATTGGACTCCTAGGCAGTTTTTATCACTAGTCATGCTTGCCTTTTAGGGTTTGTTTACTACAGGAACATAAAAAGGGTTTATTTTGGGTGATTTCTGCGAGGAGAGGAGTGAAGGAGGGCCTTATTGAGAAGCGCCGAGTAAGAATACCAACTTTATGATTGCAAATGGTTGCTTTTCTCATTCATCAAGCCCTGTCTGTTGTTGGTCCTCCTGTTCCCTTCTTTTTTTTGTCAGTTGAAGGCTTGCTCTGGATGATAGTCCTTGAGTCCAATATGACTAAGTGCTCAATTTTTTTTATGTCCTACTTGAGAAAACATAATGAGAAGTTTAAAACAAGATTTTTTTAGAGTTTTGCATGAATTGGGGTACAATAATACAATTTGAAGCATACCTAAATAGAAAAAGGATGGCACATTCAAATATAGTTCACATAATCTTGTGCTTGCAGTTCTGCAATTGTACCAATATTGAGTTCATTTAGTTTTCTAAGTTGCTCTCAGTCTATTCGTATTTTTTGACAGTCATTGACTTCCATTATCATAGTATATTTTCAAAATCCCTGTGCATCTGATGATTGTCTGGCATAAATTTTATTCCCTTTTTTTGTGGGGGTGGGGAGGATTAGGGGAGGGGGTTAAAGTTGCGTTCCCCCTATGCTCTTATCCCTCTCTCATTTAATATTATCTATATGCTCTAGCCTTTAGTAAATTTTGAAGGTCATTCGAGTGATAGCCCTGAAATAGCATTGATGCTCTTCCCTCTCATGGATATTATTGTCGTGACGTAAATAATCAGTGATGGTTTCATTGATATGTTATTGAGTTGTTTTCTACTCCATTGTAATCTGAAGTGGTGGCTACATGTTATTTACAAAAATCCTCGAGTCTTCTTATTTTTTGTTTAAAGGTTGAAGGGGATCATCTATTTGTTAATCTTAATTAATTTGTAGTATCAACTTTAAAGATTTACATGTTTGCCAGAATGTATTCATGTGTAACCTTGTAACTAACTGATTAATGCATGCCATGCTTGTTTTCCTTGGCTTTCGATCTATCACTTGTGAGCTGACTTTGATTTAATAATTATGAGGTTATGCTTTTTGTGTAATACAACTTATAAGTATATACATGTGGAAGTGGCATAAGTTATGTAATGTAATTTTGATTTCCTGATATCTAATTTATTCTATGGAATTGCTTAAATATTATTTATGTTTAGTAGGCTCTGATGACGAAGCACTACCAGTTATCTACCTGCTTTATGCTTGCTTTTCCCTGTCAACTCTCGAATATCGGGCATGATGGACAACTACAATTTCGGGCCTGCAAAATTGGAGTATGTTGAAGGAGGGGGTGAGGATAAAAATAGGGGTAATCTATTTATATAGTATTTTTCTGCACATGCAATGTAATATATATATGTATAAAAAACATAATTTTGCAATGAAAAATGATACTTTTAAATAAATATAACTGTTTGGGAACATTTAGGACTAGAAAATGCAAAAAAAAAAAAAATAAACATAAGCTGCGGTCAGGGCAAAAACCTCAGCCCTTGGTGGGTTAAGGGCTGCAATTACGGGCCAAAACCGCAACCCTTAACTCCCCAAGGGCTGCGGTTTTGGCCCTTAACCATGGCCCTTAACCCACCAAGGGCTGCTGTTAGCCCATCCGAAATGTCAAGGGCTGCTAGTCTAAGGGCTGCGGTCAAAAGACGCAGCCCTTTGGCCTCTTTTGACCGCAGCCCTTGGGCTTTTTTGCTCTAGTGAAGTTGTTGTGATACACACCATTATCCAATTAATAGACTGCACAGGGAACTTCAGGACGATAAGCAACTCTTTAAGGAAATCCCAATTAAGAGAGTCATAAGCTTTCTTTAGATCCACCTTAACTGTACAACTTGCAGGCTGATTTTTCCTCATGTAATGTTCCATAATATCATGGCAAAGGAAAATATTATGAAAGATAACCCTCTCTTCGATAAAAACACTTTGCATTGAATTCACCAAAGTAGGAAGCACTCTCTTTAACCTTGTACAAAGCATTTTGGAGATGACTTTGTACAAAACACTGCAACAAGCAATGGGACGAAATTGTGTGACATCCATAGGCTGATCACACTTAGGAATGAGGCACAAAGTTGTAGCATTAACTTGCTTTAGCAACCTACCAGTCTGAAAAAAGTCTAAAACTGCTTCAATGATATCCTGACTAACACACTGCCATGACTTTCTGAAAAAATAGCTCGTGAAACCATCTAGCCCAGGAGACTTGTCATTATCGATTTCAAACACTGCTTGTTTGACATCATCTCCAGTGAAACTCAGATAAAGCATCTGTTGCTGCTCCTCACTTAACAAAGCACCCTCTTGAATAATTATGTTACTCACTTTCTTCCTAATTGTGTTAGTTGAACCAAGTAACTTATGATAAAATTGCAAAAAGGCTGCCTCTAAATCCTCCTGCTTCTCCATCCAAACTCCCTCCATATTCTTCAACCTATATATATATGATTATAGGCTCTTCTTTGCTTCAAGCAAGCATGGAAGTAACTAGTATTTGCATCTCCACCTTTTAACCAATTTTGTTTTACTTTATGCTTTAAAAAACTCATTCTCGCTTTATTTTTCTCCACATACTCCTCTCTAGCAACTTTTTCTTCCCTATGTAACTCATGGTTATCAGGATCATTCTGAATCTGACCTTGGATAATTTTCAATTTAGCTAAGGTTTCCTCTGCTGCCTGCTCAACATTAGAAAATCTAATTTTGTTTAGAATTTTCAGCTCTTTTTTCAACCCTTTAAGCTTAGTCACCACTCTAAACATAGGAACCCATAGACATACTTATGCAAACCAGTCTGCACTATACCATTAAACTCCTCAGCCTGCACCCACATATTGAAAAACCTAAAAGATTTAGGTTTATCAATAACATTATCAGTCAACTTTATGACACATGGACTATGATATGACACAGTTTTAGGGAGGAAATTAACAACACCATCCTTAAACATAACATCCCATTCATCATTAACACAAACTCCATCTATTTTAGAGAAGACTCTATCTTCACCTTCCTGCTTATTTGTCCAGGTAAAAAATGGACCAGTTATAATAGCATCATGTAGACAACAATCTCTTAGACACTGTCTAAATTCAAACACTTCATCAAGAGAAATGGCAGACCTAATTCTCTCATTCAAATTTAGCACATTGTTAAAGTCTCCACCAATCATCCAGGCACCAGTGATATCCCTTTTCACACGAACCAAACCATTCCACAAATCCCTTCTCTCACCAGCATCATTGGCCCCATAAACCATAGTGACAGAAAACTTCTTATCTGTAGCTTTATAATGAGCTAATATGTGAATAAACTGAGCTGCCACCTCAGTTACATTCACATTATATTTCAAATGAAGCCAGACCAACCAAATTCTTCCTCCCTTATGTGTATGATAGTTAGTAACCACACTCCAATTATCACACACTCTAGGGAACACTTTATTAAAACTAACAGCCTTCACTCTAGTTTCCAACAAACCTACTAATCCAAGGGAACGTTGATTCAACAACCACCTAACATCCCCATGCTTGTGAGGGCTATTTAAGCCCCTCACATTCCAGAAACCAATATTATCCATCTGGTTCTCTTTCAACTTCCACACCCCTATCTTCCATTGTAGTACAGCCCAACTTTAGAATTTCAGACTGCTGCTCATCTACAGTGCCATCACTCTGTTGCTCACCCCTATCTCCAGCTACAACTCCTTTAGAAAGAACCATAACAACATTGGTTGTATGTGATTCAGAGTCCTTAGCATTTTCTTCCAAAATTTCCACCTCATCCTCCTCCCATGTATGCTCAAGAATGGTTGCCAGCCCCTTCTGGTTATCATTCACAGTCAAAACTACCCCACCAGCTAGCTGTTCAACTAACCTAGTCTGTTGAGAAGGCTGAGTTTTTTTCTTTCATCACCCATCTCTTCTTTGGCTGAATCTTCCTTTGTGCAATCTCATAGCGTTTCATTCTTCCATAGTATGCCCAATACCCTTGCAATCAGCACAAGTAATTGGCTTACATTCATACTGGACTAATTGACTCTACATAACACCTTTTTCGTTCAAATACACAATTTCAGTAGGGAAATCCTAATCAATAGATCCCTCCACCAAAATACGAGCATAAGCCAAAATATCTTTCTATGCAGTGGCTTTTTCAGTTCGTATAGGCTTCCCAATACAACCAACCAACTTATTCAGAGTCCCTTAACCCCAGTATTTCAATGGTAACCTTGGCAATTTCACCTAAGTTGGAACAATCTTAATATCCTCATTGTTCAAATCAAAATCAGCATGCCAACTTTTCTCTATGACAGGCTTCCTGTCATATAGAATAGGCCATGCTTCAAGAGCTTTATCCTTCTCATCTTTTGATCTAAATCTCACCATAAAAACTCCATTATCCATCATCGCCACCATATGAACTCCAAATTGCCTCCATACACGTCTAATGAATCCATCAATCATACGAAATGGAGGTTTAACACCTAATATGTAACACACAACAGCTTAACCCTAATATTTATTCTTAGATTGCACATCCTCCATTGTAATCTCAACAATATTCTCCTTAGGTGGTTCAGTTAATTGATTAGGCAGAGATTTTGTTAAATCTAATCCTTCCTCGTTCAAATGATTAAACAAAGAATGCCTCAAACTAGCTTGATGACAAGATTCAAGAATACCTAGATTACTCGCCAATTGCTGCATCAGAAATGGAGAGGGATTAACAGGCACAGGTCTTGCCGGAGTTCGGATTGAATCAATCCAACTCGGTGTTTTCTCTTTGCCGCCAAAAAAGCCTCACGATCCTGATTCGAAATAGTATTATCAATCGATTCCACTAAATTATTCTCCTACTCCTCTTCAGATGTCCAACTTAACGCCGGAACTTCTTGCATCTCGTCAATATTCTTCATCTTCTTAGCATCATCCGATTGAGGTTTCTTATTCTTCCTCTTCTCCTGATTCTTCTTCTGGTTCCGAACAACCTTCGCACCACCCTTTCCTTTGTTCACACCGTTCGCCAAAGCTTCAGACACGTTGAGGGATGAAGATTGAAAAAAATGGAAAATCAAATAGTCAAAACAATAGAGAGGCGGGAGTTTCACTCTCTAGACTCTCATTATTCAATGACCCAATCAAATAGATTGCTTTTGAGTTGGTAATAAAGTAGCAATCTTGGTTATGAATTAGATTTTGATCTAATTATGCTATTTCTTGTCCCAAATTTGGTACTTTTGTGTTTTGTTAAGTACAATTGCAATTTAGAAATTATTGATGTCATTTGGTTTTCTAGAATTGCTTGAGTTTGTTGTTGAGATGAAAAGTGTTTGAAGAGAGTTTAGTCAATTTTAAATAAGCATGCTTGGCGTTGGTGACTTTATACTCTCAATCTAGGCCATGTGATGGTTTCATATACGGAGTTTTGTGTTCGAAAACGCATCTATACACAGTTTATAGAAGATGTCCGTTCTTGATTGCCTAAAGTAATTAGACTTATGCAATTTGGTTTAAGGTGGATGTTCTATGTTTATGGTGAGCATCACCTCTTGGTTCAAGGTGGAGTTATCTTGTTCGATCGATTTTCAGTCAAAGGTGGAGTTATCTTGTTTGATCGGTTTCCATTCAAAGTGGAGATTTATTATTTGTGACTTGAAATCTTTTAAATGACATAAGGCTGACTTTGAATGCACATATATCTCAATAGATAAAAGGTTTTGATGTGATTCAAATTAGAGGTGATAGCTTGTTCCAAAATCTTTCCAACGATAGGTCATATGCCCAATTCCGCTGATAAACGAGAAAGTTATGGCTGTTTTACGAAGAACTGTCGAGAGCATACCGCGACTCGCGGCAGCCACCGCGCCTGGCGGCCATCACCACGCCTCGCGGTTTGCAAGATGCGTCTCCGAATCGGATTTTTTTTTTAGGGTTTTGTACGGAGTATATTCTAGGGTTTTTGTGCGGGGTTCCTTATATTATGAAGGGAGCTCTTGGTGTTCATTATTTGACAACAACTTATGAAACACTTTTAGCCTCTAGAATTTTAGGACTCCTTGTAATTATTCTCTCTGTTTTTCTCCATCATGGTGAAGAAGCTCGAATCCCCCACCTGTGGACGTAGGTCTATTTTGACCGAACCATGTAATCCTTGTGTTTTTTGTTTATCTTCTTTATTGCTTTTCTCATCCTTATTATTTCATTGCATTGTTCTGCATTAATCAAACTACAACACCCCATTTCCTAACAAACTGGTATCAAGAGCTTGGTTGTTTAAGATCTTAGGTGTTTATAGAACGAGTTTGATTTAATTATGTCAATGAGATTCAACGTTGAGAAATTTGATATGCAAGTAAATTTTGGCCTATGCCAATTGGAGATGAAAGCCACCCTGGTTCAAAGTGGTTGTCACAAGGCTCTTGAAGGTGCATCTAAAAATCTTTCGGGTATGACGGATGATCACTGGGAGGAGATCGATTTGAATGCTCTTTCAGCAATTCAATTTTGTCTCTTTAATGAAGTATTGAGAGAGGTTGCCAAGGAGACGACTACTACATGTTTGTGGTGGAAGTTGGAGTCACTTTATATGACAAAGACCGTTACCATCCGTCAACTACTCAAATCTAAGACTTCATGATCTCAGTCCAGAAGAAGGTAAACCGCTTGAGTCTTATCTAGATCAATTCTTCTCTATTATTATGGATTTGCAAAACATTGATGTTGAAATCGATGATGAGGATATGGCTTTAGGTTGTTGTGTTCTTTACCGCTTTCGTATAAGCATTTTCGAGATAATTTATTGTATGGTAGAGATGATTTGAGTTTGAAGGATGTTAAGGATTCCTTAACTCAGAGAGATTAAATTGACAATAAGTTGGTTAATAAATCTAATAATTCTGCTCAAACAAATGCTTTGGTTGCTCAAGGTGGAAAGAATTCCGGCAAGAATAACATCTGTAACTATTGTCACGTGAAGGGTCATGTCAAAGCTGAGTGTTGGAAATTAAAGAAGAATGAGGAAATTCTCAATGAGGATCGGACCAATCCGCAAATATTGCCAACGATGTCTTTGATGATGATGTTGCACTTTAGGCTTACAGAATTTGGGGTTGCGGTTTCTAAGATCTCTTCATGATTGGTTCCCTTTGAGATCTCTTGGTGAAACGAGAAACCGTGTGGATTTTTTGCTATGGAGCATATGATAGATTGCTTTTGAGTTTGAAATATAGTAGCAATCTTGGTTATGCATTAGATTTTGTTCTAGTTACGCGATTTCTTATCTCAAATTTGGTACTTTTATGATTTGTAAAGTACAATTGCAATTTAGAAATTATTGATGTCAAGTGGTTTTCTAGCATTGCTCGAGTTTGTTGTTGAGATAAAGAAGTGTTTGAAGAGAGTTTGGTCAACTTGAATAAGCATGCTTCGCATTGGTGACTTTATGCTCTCAATCAAGGCCATGTCATGGTTTCGTATACAGAGTTTTGTGTTCGAAGAAGCATCGGTACACAGTTTATAGAAGATGTCCGTTCTTGATTGCCTAAAGTAATTAGGCTTATGGAATTTTGTTTAAGGTGGAGGTTCTATGTTTATGGTGAGCATCACCTCTTGGTTTAAGGTGGAGTTAACTTGTTTGATTGATTTTCAGTTCAAGGTGGAGTTATCTTGTTTGATCGGTTTCAAGTCAAATGGAGATTTGTTATTTGTGACTTGAAATCTTGTGAATGGCATAAGACAGACTTCGAATGCACATATCTTTCAATCTATAAATGGTTTTGATGTGACTCAATTTGTATGTGATAGCTTGTTCCAAGAGCTTTCCAACGACAGGTCATATGCCCAATTCCGCTGAGAAACAAGAAAGTTATGGTTGTTTTACGAAGAACTGCCGATAGCATACCACGACTCGCGGCAGCCACCGCGCCTCACAGCCATCACCCCGCCTCGCGGTTTGCGAGATACGTTTTCGAATCGGGTTTTCTTTTTAGGGTTTTGTACGGATTATATTCTAGGGTTTTTGTGCGGCCTTCCTTATGTTATAAAAAGTCCTCGTGGTGTTCATTATTTGACAACAACTTATGAAACACTTTTAGCCTCTTGAATTTTGGGACTCCTTGTAATTATTCTCTCTGTTTTTCTCCATCATAGTGAAGAAGCTCGAATGCCCCCACCTGTGGACGTAGGTCTATTTTGACCGAACCACGTTAATCCTTGTGTTCTTTGTTTATCTTCTTTATTGCTTTTCTCATCCTTATTATTTCATTGACTTGTTCCAAATTAATCAAACTACAACACCCTGTTTCCTAACAGTTATGATAAGAAAAATGAAACTTGTGTTGTTCCAGAGCTTAGCTTGCAGCCTTGCAGGTGTACTACGTGGACAGAATTTTTTTTTTTTGCCTCGATAAGTAAGGATATTATAGAAATGAACAATTATTTAGAAAATTGATGTCTCGAATTGTAACTCGTCTTCCTTATTAGCTCCAATTCCCTTGCAGTACTTACTTAATTTCTTTGACTCAATCCTCCCTTTTCTTTGCTTTTCATTGGTGATTGTCTAAACTAACGGAAAATGTATATAAACTGATCTAAAATATGTATTTACTAATAAAAAATTTCTATAATCTGATAAATTTTGTATATAAACTAATAATTATCTATAAACTGATAAACTACTGGGCTAGTAAACACTACAAGAAGTGAAAGGTAGTTGGAGCTTATATAGAAAATAATTGACTTTTTTTTTGCAGAATTGAAGCCGTAAAGAATAGGAACTTGAATGGAAATAGATATATTAGCAAGGAAACTTCTTATCTTAATATATAATTAAGAACAAAAACCTCAACTCATTTGGGATTTCTAACTCTTCACTATAATAGAGGAACAGCTCTGTAGCAAGCTATTATATACTCACTCTCGTAAATTTCACTAGGAACTTCACTATCCCCACTATGATTCCCACAATCATAATGTTGCTCAAATCTCTCACCACACAAGACTTAGCTCTAAGTTTGTCAAGAGTTCCCACAACTCTTTTCCCAAATTACAACTCTTTAAATGGATAAAAGCTCTAGTGCTTATGACGCTAAGTGTACTATTAGGAACTTTGGAGCTAGCTAGAAACTTATAAAGCTAGAAAAAAAATTCGTTAATATACGTTTTTCTGGATGTCAGTACTTGTGATTTGTTCGGTAGGATTCTGCCTACTTTGATAGAGAGTGGATCTTTAGAATCATCATCCATGTTTTTATCCATCAACTGCCACCATGCTTAAAACCAAAAAATGATCAAGTAAAATGGTTGAGAAATTGGAGAACACTTAGCCAATAATCAAATTTTCCATCTAAGTACAACGACATATTTTTCTCAGAGTAGTTTTTGGAAACATGTTAAGATCAAATTTTTTGGAGAATAATCAAAGAGTATTATCCGATAATATTTTTCACAAATATTTTTCTGAAAAAGACTTAAATAAAATTTTATACACTATAATCCCTTATGTTCCATAACACTAACTTAACCAAATAAACTCTTACATAAATCCTCAAAATAAACTCATTTTTATTCTTCATCCTGAAGATCGTTGCATAACACCCGGACGACAAAGTTGTTATAATTTTTAAGGGTTAATTCCAATTTAATTCTTATTTTACTAATCATCTACTTATCACGATGTAGATCTTAAAGGAAATTAGCGCTAGACTGTACATTCTTCTCTAAATCTCCCTATTTTATATTTTCATTTACATTACACTATTATATTCATATACATGACTATATGATTTAATGTTTTTATCACCTCACATGATTATTTTTGCTAATCAAAGACCTGAAGAACTGTTCCAACATTAAATTCAGATAATTTGGACAACTTGTTAGGGACCTGTAATTTGAACATGCCGCCTAAAAAGTAGTATTTTTTTTTTGTTTAATAAAGCCATCGACATAGATTAATTATACATTGCAATAAAATGTTGCTTGGTTGTTTAATTGCATAAAACTTGACATGAATCGATATTAAGTAGAGGTCATCAATGGGCGAATCTAAATCCTGATCTTATTAGTACCCTCACCTCCGAACTCATTTGGGAGCGTTTGGTTCATATGATTCTTGTATGAGGTATAGGTTTAGAATGAGCAAAACCCATACCTAGTGTTTGTTCAATAAATTGGCAGACTTCAAACCGATACCTCAAACCCATAAGGTATGAGGTTTAAAAACCCAAGGGCGAGGTGGGTATGGCTCATACCAATACCTCTAGGTATTGAACAAAAGAAAACATTTCATTTCCAAATAAAACCAAACACATGGTATTATGTATCAAGTTCCAAACCAATACCACCTTGGTTTCATTCCTGATTCCAAACCCCTAGCACCATATGAACCAAATGGCCCCTCTGGTTTATTGAACATTAATGGAGTCATGACGGGGAAATCTACATTGGAGAAGTCCCTAAGTTGTCCCTACGATTTCCCAATATTCAGTTAGGTTTATGAGTCTTCTTTTAAAGACTTGTTGGCGAACTTCAAAATATTTTTCAATAAAACCTTTGCAATTAGGTAGTCCAATACGCGCTCATCCCGCTTAGGAGAATAAAAACATGCGAATAAAACCACATCTACAATTATCAATATCTGTAAACTAAAATATTCAAATTCAATCTTTTAAAAAATATTGTGTTATAGTGATACATGCCGAGTTAAGCTCGCACCAAAAATTAGTTTGTATAACTACTTATATTTTCTTTGAGGGATTGTATATGTTAGGAATTGGGGTGTTGTAGTTTGATTAATGCGGAACAAAATCAATGAAATAATAAGGATGAGAAAAACAATAAAGAAGATAAACAAAAGAACACAAGGATTTATGTGGTTCGGTCAAAATAGACCTACGTCTACAGGTGAAGGATTCGAGCTTCTTCACTATGATGGAGAAAAACAGAGAGAATAATTACAAGGAGTCCTAAAATTTTAGAGGCTAAAAGTGTTTCCTAAGTTGTGTTAAATAATGAACACCAAGAGGTCATTCTATAACATAAGGAACCCCGCACAAAAACCCTAGCATATACTCCGTACAAAACCATAAAGAGAAAATCCAATTCGGAAACGCGTCGCGGTATGCTCTCGGCAGTTCTTCGTAAAACGGGGGTAAGTTTGTTCTTTCCGCCATGAGCAACCAAAGCATTAGTTTGAGCAGAATTATTAGATTTATTAACCAACTTAGTGTCAATTAAATCTCTCTGAGTTAAGGCATCCTTAACATCCTGCAAACTCAAATCATCTCTACCATACAATAAAGTATCTCGAAAGTGCTTATACGAAGGCGGTAAAGAACACAACACCGTAATAGCCATATCCTCATCATTGATTTTTACATCGATGTGTTGCAAATCCATAATAATAGAGAAGAATTCATCTAAATGAGACTCAAGCGGTTTACCTTCTTCTAGACTGAGATCATGAAGTCTAGATTTGAGTAGTAGAAGATTGGTCACTCTTTTTGTCATATAAAGTGACTCCAACTTCAACTACAAACCCGCATCAGTCGTCTCCCTGGCAATTTCTCTCAAAACTTCATTAGGTAAACTCAAATGAATCGTCGAGAGTGCCTTCAAATCGATCTCCTCCCACTGATCATCTATCATACCCCGAATGCTTTTTAGATGCACCTTCAAGAGCCTTGTGACAGCCACTTTGAACCAAGATGGCTTTCATCTTCAATTGCCATAGGCCAAAATTTACTTGCCTATAAAATTTCTCAATATGGAATTTTATTGACATAATTGAATGAAACTCGTTCTATAAACACCTAAGATCTTAAACAACCAAGCTCTGATACCAATTTGTTAGGAATCGAGGTGTTGTAGTTTGATTAATGCGGAACAAAATCAATGAAATAAAGAGGATGAGAAAAACAATAAAGAAGATAAACAAAAGAACAAAAGGATTTACGTGCTTCGGTCAAAATAGACCTACGTCCACAGGTGGGGGATTCGAGCTTCTTCACTATGATGGAGAAAAACATAGAGAATAACTACAAGGAGTCCTAAAATTCTAAAGGCTAAAAGTGTTTCATAAGTTGTGTTAAATAATGAACACCAAGAGGTCATTTTATAACATAAGGAACCTCGCACAAAAACCCTAGAATATAGTCGGTACAAAACCCTAAAAAGAAAATCCGATTCGAAAACGCGTCACGGTATGCTCTCGGCAGTTCTTCGTAAAACGGGCGTAACTTTGTCTTTTCTCAGCGGAATTGGGAATATCACCTGTCGTTGGAAAGCTATTGAAACAAGCTATCACCTCCAATTTGAATCACATCAAAAGCATTTATATATTGAGAGATATGTGCATTCAAAGTCAGCCTTATGCTATTCACAAGATTTCAAGTCACAAATAACAATTTAGCTACTTAAGTTGAATAGCTCAAAGAGTCAAATCAAAACCCTTGACATTTTATTTATTGCGAGCAGTGTCACATATCTTTTTTGTTTCGTTCAACATCGGTTTGAATCATATATACTTCCTATGTTTTTAATAATTACAATCTTTTCCCATTCTAAAAGGTTCTCTATTATTTGCAATGTTAATATTCTAGGCAATATATTTCTCTTTCTCGATCACTTAGCAAATGTTGCGAGTATTAAGAAATGAAGGAAGGTAAGGGAAAAAAACGGCTTGTTATGATTGTGAACCACACCGATCTGTTATTTTGAGCAACTCTCCGCACGAGCAATTGCGGACCACCGGTCCTAGCCATGAGCGCCACCCTAGCGAGACTTGCTGGATCTGTCATGGTCTTGAGGATCCTAATGTCGATGCGATATTGCAGTCTGCTAATGGGATTCAAGACGAGGATCTTAATGTAGCTCGCATTTGTTTGTTCCTTTCTTATTTAATCACCCTTATTTTTGCTTGTTTATGAATTATGATTGTGAACTTTTGTTGTCATGAATTTTGATGTTGTTGGTTGATTAATGATTAGTAAAAGTGAATTTGCTGGTAATTTGGACCACGGGTGATCAACAGTTGCTAAATAGTTTAAATTGCGGGATATTGACTAAATTCTTCATTAAAAATCTCTGTTTTGCCAATTGCTACGTTAAGCCATAAGAAGCTGCTTGAGCTTCAGCGATCGCTATAGTCGATGACTTGTTCACCTGCTTATAGTTGATGTCGCTTCGGATCTTCCCTTTTCATCCTTATCAAGCATTGTCTCGGTTTTCATTACTAACCAACCTCATTTTTGGCATTTCTTGCCGGATGCCGCGAAAGTAATTTTTTTCTCTACATCCAAGGTGTCCATTAGAATATTAGGTAGTGATAATCCTTCTTTGAGCGGTGTCTCAACGTCCATATTGTTCTCTCTTACAAAGGAATCAGAGAAGTATTGACTACTTACAGCTAGAGAGAAAGGGTGCCCACTAACCGAGAGAGCCTTTTTATCATAAACTGCTAATATGTGATATAGTTTTTTATGGTGAGATCTCTAAGTTGGCGGTTTATAAACTGACATAGATTTGTTAGAGGGCAAGCTTGCGCTCTAACAACTAAAGTTATATATCTTTTCAGCGGGGGCTTCCATATTCTTTGAACCATAGATTTCCTTCTTTCCTTCTTCTCGACCCACGATAATTTGTGAGTTGGCTAGACTTATTATAACCATTAGAATGACTACATATTTTTGTAATAAGATAAGAAAAATAACATTAAGAGACCCTCTGCTCGAGGGAACTCCTAATGCGTTAGTTACAAGGATAGAAGACAGTGAAAAATTATTACAAGGAGTGACAATAAAAAGATGATGTAAGTAGATGACCAACAATAGTAATCCAGTCAGCGCTCGATTTGCTTCTTTGAAATATGTGTAAGATGCCAACTATCGAACTGTTTCAGAAGAAGTTTAATATCCTTTGTGATATTAGCTATTTGTCATGGAGGAACCCAAAGACCTTTTACTGCATTGATGACCTTTAATTATGATGATATTTCTAATGTTATGCTGAATGGCAAGGACTATGCCTTGCAGCCTTGGTGAACTGTAGAAGCCTCGACGCGGCGATGAATGCTGGAGTAGAGCCAAGGTTGAAAACGCGAGCATGGATGAAGTCACCCGAGTAGTTGCACATGATAATTCCAGCTGCTGCAGAAGAATCTCTTATGGAACCGTCGAAGTTAAGTTTGAAGGAGTTAATGGGAGGCGGCTCCCAAGCAACTAGGATTCCGAATAGTGAGGGGAAAAAGAAGTGGGTTGTGCCCCCGTGAAGGGAGTGCCTGAATTTTGATAAAAATCAATTGTAATGCGGGTGTGCCACTCATGATGGCCGAACTGAGCTCAATGGAGGATTATGTGGTTGTGCTCCAACTATCTTGGTTGAATATAATGGAATTCCTTCTTTCCAAATACTCCCAGGAAGGAAGATTTATTTTGGTGTAGTCTTTTTATTTTTAATGTTCTCCAAAAGCTCGAACAAAGGTAGGGCTGAAACATTAGCTGGTAACAAGTTATTAGTATCCGAAAGCTCCCATAACAATCTAGTAGTAGGGCAAGCGAGAAATAGATGGTCTAAAGTTTCAGGCTCATTTTTGCACAGAGGACAAAGATTGGTATGGATGATTTGTCTTTTGCAGAGATTGTCTCTCACTCCCAAGCTGATGTCACAGATTTGCCAGAGAAATATATGTAGTTTTGGTGTAATATCAAGTTACCATATCCAACAAAAGGGCGATGGCGGTTATGGAGCTAAATTCTGAGCTAGCCAGGTCGCAGACTTTATCGAGAATTAACCATTAGCAGTAGGTCCCCAAATGGATATATCTTCCATCTCGTTAGAGGGGAGTGGATTCGTTTGATTTTGGACACAATAAGAGTGGGAAGCATGTGTATTAGGCTGGGAATATCCCAAGAGTGGTCTGGAAGAATAAAATTAGAGACTATACGTTTGAGGTTGATCCCCAGTGTGGTTGATCCTTATAGGCTTTGTATAGGTCAATCGAATTTTCATTTGTGACGTTTATCAAGCTTGATCATTATATTACAAGGTTGCATATTATATGTACATGTTACTTTCCTATTTTACCCTTGTTATTTTTACCAAGCCATCTGCCACCATCTACCTCTACCGCCAAAACCCACCACCCACCAATAAAAAAATTTTAAACGAATGGAGGAACATCTAGGCGTTAGACGTTCCACCCATGGCCCAAATGTCTGTAGAAATAGATTATTGTTCTTAATTAATTTTTACTTATAATTTTTCTAATAAATTTTTATCTTAATTAACAATTTTCAGGTTTCTATTAACGTTTCTATTAAATGACTAAATGTAATAATACTTCAATTGATTGTAGTCTAACAACTAAGTACGTTAATATTAAGAAAAAGTAATGTGAGTATCATGGAGCAATTGAATAATTGTTTTTGCGGCAACGAATATTAAAAGGAGGCGGGAGTTTACAAGCCATTCAACTATTTTCACTAGTGGAAAAAAGCCCATCCGATCCGGTCAAAACCGGGCTTACTGATTCGCTTTTGGTCTGCATCGGATGGGCTCGCAGCAGATCCAAATTATTTACTAATCCGGTCCAAGACCGTATTTACTGATCCGGTTTTGAAGAAAAACCGGATCAGTTAATCATATTAACTAATCCTGTTTTCCTTCAAAACTGGATTAGGTAAACCACCCAAAAACCAAATTTTTTTTTTTTCATTTTTTCATTATTAATCAATACAAAATCAATAATATATATAAATACTCATTTTATTAAGCATATTATGCTCAACTGAAGCATAAGCATAATTAATTAGATACATAAAAATATTAGCAACTATAATTTTAACATCATAATCATAAATAATTAGATACATAAGAATGCTCTTTGTCATCTAGTGCTCTGCAGAGGCCTCCTTGTCTCTCTATTGAGCCCAAACCACCACCCCAAGAAAGAACTCTTGCAAGATCGTTTCATGTCAATGCTAGAAGAATTGCAACTAGGGAAGAAACAAAGTTTTGTTTATCCACAGCATTTATTTCCAGTTATCAATAATGAGGTGCATCATCCAGGTTCATATACTTGGCATAGAGCAAGCTTGCTTTAGTTTTTCTGTTACGCCTAAGCAAAGTCCTTCAAGGTACACAGGAAATCTCTGGTCTCCTCTCACAGGTGGTCATCTCCTTCTCGAAGGGCACAAGCTGCCTACAGAAAGCGAGTTATATAAGTCCTATTCTTCTCTCCAGGATCATTGGGAGAACTTGCATAAACTAGCTAGTATAATTAGCAGAAACTAGCCAGCATAATTAGCAGAAACAGAGTAAAAGGCAACAAAAACTATTCTTTCCAGCCTTTAGATAAATGGGAATTTCATATGCAAAAGGATAAATTGTTCCATTCTTAGATGCACTACCTGGATATATAGAAGAGTTTGCAAATAACACATAAAAGCACTGGATGTAGAATTGGAAAACCACTAGCACAAAATTCTAGTATAGCACAGATTTTCAAAGAGTGAGAGAAGGAAGCTAGAGAGAACATGTTTGCAGATGGCAGTGTTACATTCTGGTCTATAGTGGCCACATTATACAGAAGCAATTGAGTGAAAAGAAATCTCATTACTGACAAGTGACGACAATATATTATGTCTGTGTTGATGATATGTAGAAGCAGAAGAGAATCTACTGCTGCAAGAAGAAATAAAGCACATAGTTCTACCACTGAGACAATTCCAGTTACGGGATAAAAAAAAATGAGCAGAATCTTGAAAACACAAGAATTTTCATGATGCATATAATGTCTGTTGACCAGGTTAGGAACACGTCTACAAGTGCTGATATATATAATGAGACTAGAAAAATGATTCATGTAAAACATTGAAAGTTCTTGATTCACAAAAACATGAAGAGCATGGCCCTTTGATTTCACTGATAGTACCGGACGATTACCTTTTTTCAAGAACATTTCATCACCGTCAACATACTGGCTGTAAATAAGAAAAGAAAACAAGAACCACTAGTTAAATGCAGGGCTTACCTCTACCCCTGTCTTTGGTGCATCTAGTGCTTCATAGTAAATATCCACTAATTTCAGCATCTTTTCCTTCATGCATTTTCTCTCTTTCACATATTTGTCTCCTAATGTTAACAACTGATCCATGTGTGCCAACCAGCTGTTGGATGCAATCTCCATAGCTTTACTGAAAACAAATTTGCAGGTTAGTAACTATAAATAGACTTACAAAAGCTTCAATTTGCCAGTAGAATGTATTCACTGCAAAATGGTCTTATAATAGTAATAGAAACGAATAAGGACACTGATACATGCTAGCAGGCATGACTTATATCTTGGTTGGTTTCCAATTGACTGTCCAAATTATATGTTACAACTTATAACTATGTGCAATTATTGCACAGTTCAATTAAAACAAATGCTACCGACTCTTTTGAACTTCTCTTGGCAGGCTTCCTTAACAAGGACAATCATGGAGAACTAGAGGATAATATGAGGTGCTCTTAGTGAAGTGGCATGTAATTGTCAAAGATGGACCAAAAGATCCACATAATATCCCATTTTTACATCACAATTCAAATTTTTGATGTTTATCAGCAAATCTAGATGCATTCACTGAAAATGTAGTTCTACCCTTAGTCTCATAGCAGAACATTTGATTTTAAGTGTTACTAGCATACCCCGAAATGATCATCACCACCTGCACCTTTATATGATTAACGTTTTGATGTTAATCATCACAACTTCTTGCTTATCCGTACACTTAAAATCCAAATCCTAGCCATGAATAACTTAACAGAACATAATCATATTTGCGCTACCAGAAAAAAAAGAAAATATATAGACCCTAATGCTGAATTTGCTCATAAGATGCCTGCAATTCACGCACTGCATTACGGTATATGCTCTGAAATATAAATCCACAGAGCACTTAATATATAGAACCCTAGATTATGGCTTCAATATCCACTAAACATTGTTTACTACTACTATTTCTCAAACTTGCTATATAAGATGTGAAATTAGGATTTAGAATGATTAGAAAGGAAAAGTGAGAAAGAGAATACAAACATATTAATTGGAGGAATATTAAGAGAAGTGAATTTGTCGTTTCGGAACATTTGATTGAAAAAATGCTTGGAAAGATCCACGTCCATGTTCTTCACTGTCTCCGCCTCCATCTCTCTTCTTTCTTGCAAGTGACAGTTAGTGTATAGTAACCGGCGGCGGTGAAAATGGAGAAAGAACAGTGTTATTTAGCTTCTGAAATCATCTTATTGCCAACTATGAACTTGAGTCCATATTTGTAGAATTAAAGGAATTATACAAGAATGTTACAATACTGATTTCTGAACTATTTGATTATAAGATGATAGTGTATAAAAAAAACAGAAACTCGATCTGCAATCAACATCTAATATTACAATTCAAGCAGCATTCTACATTCCATCGACAGATGAACTCTTACTAGCCATCAAACACATATATACAGATCAAAAACAGGAATTAAATCCAGCATTAAAATCTAACACTATTTTCTAGTCAAAATAATAGTTAGCTATTTCATTATCTGAGATATACTGTTTATCTTCACAAGCAACAACAACGAACCAACTCACGAACCATGTCACATTTCAAGCTAAATAGATATATGAAAATTTGAATACTTTCAATGAGTTAAACCTAAAATTACCAAAAATCGTGATACTAAAACTAAAATCAATTGACAATTTGTGAATCATAACCAAAAGTTAGCGAACATTTTCATATAACCATTGATTTTGCAATTTCATCAAAGAGATTCAAATTTCTCCTTCATTTCCTTAAAAAAACTGAACTTCTACATAAACAAATTACATTAAAATACTACCTCATTCGTCATTTAACTCGTTCACCAGTAAGTCGAACTGACTTCTCCTCGGCGATGCCAACCGTTCTTAATTTCGCCAATCATTTTGGGGTTTAGGGTTATGTTGAGGAGAGAGAGTGAAGGGATGATGAGATACGAGAGTTGAGAGATGAAAGGGGAATGAGGAGATAGATGAATTTCGCCAATCATTTTGGGGTTTAGGGTTATGTTGAGGAGAAAGGGTGAAGAGGAGAGGGGTTTGGACGTCTGGTATGATGAAACAAGAGAGGGGAGGGGTACTGTTAGGAGTGTTCTAAGTGAAGCGAGATATGACGCTGGGCCATTCATTTTGGGCCGTTCACTTTGTCAAGAAACTGATCCGGGTGGGTTGAACCGAATCAGTTAATGAAAACTGATCTGGTTTTCCTCACAACCAGATCAGTTAATTAACCCAAAATTTAGCACCCATAATTTGGTGGATTTACTGATTCGATTTTGAGAGAACCGAATCAGTTTTGTTGTGTCATATAAGATTTTTTCCACTAGTGTTCAGAGACTTTACAAGAAGTCAAAAGTTAAAACGAGGTATGATTTCACGTATTTTCACCTTGTTAGGTTTGGAATCAATAAATAAGAAAAAGCAATTCTATAAAGCCATAAGATCGAAATAGGAGCCTTTATTCCTCCTCATCTCCCCTAAGAGGTTTGAGTTATACAATTTTCTTAAGAGGGGTAGTGACGTAGTGATTTGGTTAACTATTACACCTTAATACATGACCCCTCGATATAAGCATTAAAGTTGAAAGCATGTCCTTAGTACATTTTAGTGGTGATCAATTGACAAGGTGAAACTTTGACCATATCTAACTTCGTAATCTATTTATATTTGGGAAATTTTCAATGGTAATCCTGAACTATGACTTTTTCTCTTTGGTAGTTAAATTTAATTTTAATTCTCAATGGTAACCCCGTGTTTATGGTTATACTTGAGAAAGTGGTATGAATAGCCATTTATTGTTCAAGAATTGGTGAAAGAGTTGTTTATAAAGTAATTAAGGTTCTTTAAACTAGAATAACATAAGTTCCTTTAGAAAAAACTGATGATTTCTTTTTTCTCTCATTGAAAACCTATTTAATTCCTTTATTTAGAAAGAGATGAATGTGAATGTGTTTTTAAAAGCAAAGTTATGTCTATCTACACTCTAAAATACTTAGTTTGAAAACTACCCTTTTAGCAATTGTATATAACGAAAAAATGTTAATAATACCACTTTTTCAAGTATAACCATAAACATGGAGTTACCATTGAGGATTGAAATATAATTAAGTTTAAGAGAAAAAGCTAGAACTTAGGGTTACCATTGAGATTTCCCTTTATATTTTTTTTTGGGAAGTAATCTATCTAGTTCTTATACAAAATACAATTATGGTTGTAATCATTATGGTCATAATACTTTGAGTGTGTCTTAGGTATAACATATTATACAATAACTTATTGTGTAATTAAATCTCACATGTACATAATGATATAGACTCCAACAAAATTGATATGGACTACACAAATAATGACATGGATTTGATGTCATTTTGTTATATATTTCATGTCATTTGAGTTATTTTACAAAACAATAGGTGGTTTATGGGTTTTACACCGTACCATAATTTATGGTGTAACAGTTAAACCCAAGAATTTATGTAATACTCTTGCTCAATTTATGTAATATTTAAAGATTTTTCCTTTTAGGTATAAAATTTGTTCATTCAGCATTTTGGTTCCAAAATAGTTGCTACAAGTAATTTTGTAAAGGATGAAAATTGTTCTCCATAATATATTTTTCGTAATGTAACAATAGGTTAATTTGGAAAATTGGATGTGAATTACAGCTAGTTTAGGCTATATTCTTCTTACTTATATTCAATGGAAAAGTAAATTTGGATAATTTCAAGTTCAGATTAATAAGCTTATCCAACTACATGCAATATGTAGGTGGTAGCTATTTTAAGATAGAATTATCAGACTAATAAGCTCAAATTAGCTAAGTTTAGAGAATAAGTTAGTTCAAATATGTTTACATGAAATCATGAAAAGACTATTCAAATTTAATTTATGACATTGATAGGTTCTAATAAGATTAGATAAATTAATTTTAGGGGACAATAAGTACTAACAAGAAATGTATTGGGCCAGGAAGACCCATTTTCTCTCTCTAGAAATTCGCTCCACGTCTGGTATGTGGTAGCCATGGCAAGAACGACTAGAGCTCAGCAGAAGGAGGGTCAATCTGTTACTGGACATGGAAAGAAAATGGGACCTAATCAAGATTCGTCAGCGAAAAAGATGAAGTCTCTAGATTCTTTAATTGGAGTTTCGAGTATGGAAATCGACAATGAAACTGAGATTATTGCAGAGGAAATCCTGTCTCCTCGAGCTTCCTTGAGAGATTTGCAATAGCAATCGGAGATTCGAACATTGTTTTCAGATTGGTGGAGTCGATTCATAGCACTGCGAAGAAGAAAACACCGGAATAGACTAGGCGAATCGACATCAATTCTGGTAAGGATCCAATTCCTATACCATTTGATCCAATTCAGAATGAGGCTAATCAAACTCATGATTCAATTGTGAAGAATAATGATGATCAATCTAGGAATAATTGTAATGTGATGAAAATTGGAATGGATGATATTCAACTTGAGATAGATTTCTAGAATTATGCATTGTATTGTTATGTGATTGGTGCAAATCCTCCTATTCTTGTCATGGAGGGATTTGTTAGAAGGATTTGACGTTCTCATGGAGTTGATAAGGTGGCCATGGTTAAACCTGGCATTTATATGGTGAGATTCACTTCTATGGAGAAGAGATATATGATTTAAGCTGGAAGCTCTGTGTTTTTTGATAGTAAACTTGTTGTTATGAAGCCTTGGGATCATATAGTGGATATCCAAAGGAAATGGTGAAAACTGTACAGACTTGGGTGCAGTTGAACCTTGATTTCAAGTATTGGGGGGAACAATGTCTTTTCAAAATTGCTCAGATAATTGGTAAGCCTATTAAGCTTGACCAAGCTACTTTGAAAAGAGAAAAGTTGCAATACGCCAGAGTCTTTATGGAAGTGCAAATCAACCAGAACTTTCCTGATCAGATTGAATTCTTGAATGAATGTGACAAGATGGTGAAGGTGGAGGTGTGCTATGAATGGAAACCTATCACTTGCAGCAAATGCAAGGGTATGGGACATACTATGGTGGATTATAAGAAGGTTATTAAGCAGGCTTAGAAAGCTAAGAATCCAAAGCCTATTTCACAGGAGAAAGTGGGAGTTGGAGGAAAGCAGATGGAGAATGTAGGAACTGGAGATAAACATGTGGATGATTTTCAGAAGGTGATGAGGCCTTCTAGAAAGAATGATTCTACTTCAAAGCCTCTAGTCTTGTAGAATGGTTTTGAAGCACTGGTTGAACTGGCAGATGCTGAACTACAGGCTCATGGAAATCAGGGGGAGCTTTTGAAGACAGTAATGGAAGGTCATGCCCAAGAAGGAGGTGGGAAGCCTCCTAAGGAGCATGGATAAAATTATTTGTTGGAATGTTGGGGGGATCAACCATGCTCAAAAACAAAAAGATGTTAAGAAATTTCTTAATGTTAGGGCTATTGGATTGGTTGGTCTCCTTAAAACAAAGGTAAAGGCTAGTAACTTGGGAAGCTTTGAGAGGTTGGCTGAATAATTGTGGCTTGGTGGACATGACAAGTTCTGGGTGTTTCTTCACTTAGACCAATAAGCAGGTTGGTGATGGTAGGGTGTATTGCAAATTGGATAGGTTTTAGTGAATGAGGCTTAAATGAGAATGTTTCCCACTGTAGCAACTCATTTTCTGCCTGAAGGCAGTTTTGATCACTCACCTATGATAGTGAGTGTATATCCACAAGCTGAAATTGGTAAGAGGCCTTTTAAGAATTTTAAGATGTGGAGTACAGCTAGTAATTTTTCTGAAATTATTAGCCAATGTTGGAATGAGCAGGTTAGTGGTACTCTAATATCCTTTTATTGCGCATTAAAAACATAAATCACAATCTTTCTTTTGTTTTCTTTGTTTTTGTCTTTTTTTAATAAAGGATTTAACAAACCATCTACAAGAGGAAATCAATAGGAGTTTCAAAGAAAGTAACTATGAGGAGGTGAACTCAACACAGATCATGAGTTCCAAAGAATCATTATATCACATCAAACACCACAAAATATCTCCAATGTCACACTTAACTTCATCAACATAGCTTCACAATCCCCTAGGTAGGACAAGGTAAATGGAGAAAGATGTAGTTAATCAAAAGAAATAGGCTAGGCTCAAAGGGGTGACAAAAATGGAGTAATCAATGTAGGTGGCATTTGGCTATGTAACTTAGAAAAACAACAATTCCTCAATCATACTCAATGCATACACAAGTCAATGCGGTCTCAAGGAGTATCAATGCAGGTTCTAGAGAATAATAGCCAAGAAAGAGCATCACACTCGAAAAGAGAGACTAAAAAGATGTTAGTCCATTAGGCTCAATTAACCTCACTAGGTAGATTTTTGGCTACCAAGTATAGTCAAGTCTCCCTTAGGAGGATCAAACCATCTTACCACAAGCCATTCGAATCACAACAAGCAAGGAGGGATCAAAAATAGTTCATAGTTATTCAAATCATACCAAGACTTTACAAAAAGATGAGCACGAAACCAAGCCTAGTGTAATGCAACCTAGAATGCAAAAATCTAGCATGACAAAGTCCTAAAATGTCTACAATGTACAAGTGTTGAAAGTGACCCTCCCCCAAGCTAGTATGTCACAATGTCCGCAATGTGACAAAGGTAAAGAGTAGACACAAAGAAAGGGGCAGACTATTCACAAAACCTCACTAAGGAGGGGAGATCGAAGGGTTCATAAACCCTGGTGACTGCATCTAAGTATTGAAGTTTTCCAAGATAGTATATATGGATGATAAGTTCTTCTTTATAACGTACTGCTCTGCCTTAATCTCAGCAACTGAATGTTGGATTTTTACAAGTGATCTCTCAATCGACGTAGAAGAAGAGTTAGCGTCATTATGAGTGCTAGATACAACCGGGGTATCCTGATTGAGAACATCCACTCTTTCAACAATTTATCCCATAGATGGAGAAGCCATGGAGTTTGTGAGTGTGTACTCCATCTTCTCGTCACCCACTTCAAAGGTTATTTTCCCTGTTTTCATATCAATTATGGCTTCAGTAGTGGCCAAAAAGGGTCTCCCAAGAATGATGGGAACGTGTGCATCTTCTTCCATTTCCATAACAACAAAATCACATGGAATGAAAAAATTTCCGACTCTAAGAGGAACATTTTCAAGGATGCCAAGGGGGAACTTGACTGTTCTATCTGCTAGTTGTAAGGAGATGCATGTAGGTTTCAGTTCACCCATATTAAGCTTCTTGCAAATTGGGAAGCGCATGAGACTAACACTTGCTCCAAGAACACATAAGGCATTCTTGATTTCAATATCACCAAGCTTAACAGGAATAGAATAACTGTCTAGATCTCCTAGCTTCTTTGGAAGCTTGTTCTGCAAAATACCACTACCCTTAGCTGTTAGTGAAACGTTGACATTCTCTTCAATTTTTCTCTTGTTGGAAAGAATGCCTTTCAAAAACTTAGCATAAGAGGGCATCTCTGAGATAGCATCCAAGGAAGGGATGTTGATGTGCAACTTCTTCAAAATATCAAGGAATTTCCCATACTTCTTCTCTAGCTTTGCTTGTGCCAATCTTTGAGGGAATGTAACATGTTGCTTGTAAGGTGCAATAGGTATGACAGCAGGTTCCTTTTTCTCAGTCGCCTTAGCTTCCTCTTCCAACAGTTTTTCACCTTGATCTTCTTCACTCGGCTTTTTAGACTCTTCTGCACTCTTCCATTGGTCATTCACCCTACTTGAGGGATCTTGCAATTCCTTACCACTTCTCAATGAGATAGCATCGATATACCCCTTTGGGTTTGGTTCAGTTTGCCCTGGAAGTTGGTCTGAAGGTTTTGAGAGGTGATTGATTTGTTGAACAAGTTGGGTTATCTGATTCTCCATCATTTTATTATGAGCGTGAATTTATTGAAGGGAGTTGCTGAAGAAGTCATTTTGCTTCGCTTGATATTCAATTTGCCTTGCCTGAGAAGAAGCTAAATTCTCTATGATGGTTTCAAGGTTGGATGTTGAGGATGAGGATGAGGAGGAGTTGGAAGGTGGTCTTTGTTGGAAGCCAGGTGGTTGGGAGTAGTTTGTATGTGGAGGTTCAGGTTGTTTATTTTTGTAGGAAAAATTTGGATGATTCTTCCAACCTGGGTTATAGGTGTTTGAGTATGGGTTGTGTTGTGGTCTTGTGTTTGTGTTTAGGAGGGCATGGGCTTGCTCAGATATCACTCCCATGGTGTTGTATTGACACTCATTCAATGAGTGACCCTGCACTTCACAAATCTCACAAATAGGTGCTATTGGTCCGCTACTCAATTGGTTAACCTTGGCCGCCAAAACCTGCACAGTGTTAGTCAGAGTAGCAATAGCATCAACATCATACTTACCTCCACTTTTAGGGGCTCCATGAGACACTCTCCAATCATTCAAATAATTGTTGGCAGCCATATCATCCAACAACGTCTTAGCAGCTTCCGAAGTTTTGGCCATGTAAGTACCGCTAGATGCGGCATCAATAGAACTTCGAACATCATGTTTCAGACCATTATAAAATGTCTGAATCAGTAACCACTCAGGAATACCGTGGTGTGGGCACTATCGCTGTAAAGCCTTGTATCTCTGCCATGCCTCATAGAGAGACTCCAATTCATGTTGCTGAAAGCCAGATATCTCATCTTTGAACTTTGAAGTCCTCAAAGGAGGGAAGAACTTGTAGAGGAAAGCCTTTTTCAGTTTTGGCTATGTTGCGATCTTCCTCACTTCATCTTCTTTCAATCATTCGTTTGCTTCGTCCCTAAGAGAAAAAGGAAAAGCACAATAACCAATTTGATCATCACAATCTTTTGTTAGTTTCAAGGTATTACACTTCTCTAAAAAACTAGCCAAATGATTACTAGGGCTCTCTTTTGGTATTCCCGCATAAAAGTCATGTGAAGTGAATTGAATAAATTGTGGCTTGAGCTCGAAGTGTGTTGCAGTGGTGGTTGGCCTGGTAATGGTGGTGGTGGTCTCTTCGGGCATAGCATACTCCCGTAAAGACTTTGGGGTGTTTCGCCTTCCATTATTGATTCTTGTTGTTGTCTTCTTCGTTGACCTCCTAATCTCCTTGTTGTGGCTTCGATCTCGCGATCAAAGTAGCTAGATCTTCTGAACACTTGATACGAGTGCGCATGCAACAAAAAGACTGAAAAAAATCAAACAACAAAAAGAGTAACAAAGATCAAACAAAAATAAGTTTAGTTAAGTAAATCAAGGATAAACTAATCTAATACCGTTAGTCCCTGGCAACGGCGCCAAAATTTAATTGGCGTGTCGCGCACCTAACAAAGATAAATCCTAACTAATCCTCCTAACTATGTAGTAGGGTAAGTGAAGGTCGAATCCACAGAGACAAATGGTACTATCTTGACTCAGATTAACTAAACACGTGACAAACAACGGTGAAAATGATGTTAACTAATTCTAACACTAAACTATAACAACTAACAATAGCACACGAGGTAAAATCAATTAATAAAGGCATCTAGAATTAAGTATCCCCACTAGCACGAGTAATACTTGAATAGTTCTCATCTCAAATAACGCAATCAATAGTCCAAAAGGAGTAATGCACCCTCAAAATACCAAAGACCTACCCCGAGTACCAATGGCTACTCTAATCAAGCAATCAAACCTATTCCCATGGAATCATGCAAGAAAAGGGACATTAAGCAAGGTATCACAATATAAATTCCTAGTAATCCTATCTACTTATTCCCATAGAGATATTCATACCCTTGATTGAATCAACCAATTCATCTAGATTCAATTCCCATTGAAAACAGGACATAAGGACTCAATTCAGTATCACCTATCCCTAGTATGATAATCAAAATAAATACAATTCAATCAAGCAAGGATAATTAATCACATTAGATTGGGATTGGGGGAGAATTCATGCATTAAACATTGCTAGGGTTCAACTTAACCCTAGATTATGGAACTACTCACTCCACTAGAGGAAAAAATGTCAAATTCTGCAACAAAAGGGTTGCGATCATGCCTAAAACCGCAGCCCTTAAGTGAAGGACTGCGGTCGGGCCCGAAACCGCAGCTCTTTATCTATTAAAGGTTGCGGTTTTGGGCTTGACCGCAGCCCTTGGGCCTTATTATTCTTTTCCTCCCGCGTTTATAATTAATTCCCACCTCCTTCTTCCTTTATTTTTCCTCAAACAGCGAAAATTGACTAACCCTAACACTTACACCCCGCCTCTCTCTCTCTCACCTCGCAGTACTCGCATTTCCAACAAACTTCTGAAAAAACCCAAGGAGAGAGAAAACTCGTAATCTCTCCTCAATGGCTTCCGTTGAGATCACTAAAGCAGAAACAATGGAGGACATGGAGCTCGAAACCCTTAAGCCATCCTTAAACACAGACGCCGCAACCAAGAGAGAGAGAAGATGAAGAAACGGCGGACGAAAATGGCGCCGTTTCGAAGAAATGGAAACTCGACTATGAGAAATTCGTCGAAGAAACGAGGATGGAGAAGTTGCAAGAAAATAGCGGCGAGGTAGAAAAAGAGAAGGAGGAGGAGAAGATTGTGGACCCGATTATTCTTGGCCCGAAAACATTCGGGTCTTCTGTTAAGATTTTTTATTACTTCTATAAGTTACTGCATCACTGGCCTACTAATCTTAGCATTAACAAGGTAATTTAAATTTTGTGTGTTTTTTTCATCTTCTTGTGATTCGTTTTCAGTTAATTTAATTGATTAATTTGAATATAATTAGATTTTTTGAGGTTTTGGTTTGTTTAGTATTGTCAATTTTGAATTGGTGAGAAAAAAGGTTTTAAATTTCTAAATTTCAGTGGTTTATTGCAGAAACTGTTTTAAGATGTTTGAGTTTTGATTGAAAGATGAGTGTTGAATTGCATAAGGGTAGGTTTAAGGCGTAATCACTAATGATTGGAAAGGGGGAAAATATTGCTTGAGTTTTGATGCTATTTTTGCTGTTGTAGCTCAAATTTGAACAATTATCTTGTCAACTTTTCTAGGTTTTCAATCTTCATGAATTTCATTATCTTCAATATTTACTCTAGTTATGAGAAAAGAAGAGATGTAAGGGCCTGTATCAACACTTACTCTGATAGACTCGTAGTATGCTATGCCTACCATAACTAGATTTGTTGCTTCATGTCATGCAATGCTTATTGCAAGAGATATCCTACCTTGAAATGCACCATTTTAATTCTCTCCTTTGTACACAGGAAACGTTAAGCTTATACATGAAATAGCTGCCTGCCATGAACTATGCTGTTAACACTGGAAAACAATCATCATTTCTTGAAAGATGTACTTCAAATTGGTATGTAGCTCTTATTATCTCTTATTTTGCTTCTGATTTTTTTCATCTATCGATATTACTCCATTGTCATTTTTTTTTCGTGTTACATAAATGAATCCATATAGTTTAGCTCTTATAACACAGAATGGGAACTGAATTCACTCTTGACATGTTGACATGTGTTAGGTGATTGTTTGATTGGTAATAGAGAACTTTAGGTTTCCTTCTGATGTTTAATTGAATTTTACTTGGCCTTTTCCAGGAAGTTCTGCACTTTGGTCGTGTGTCAAAAGTGTTCCGAAGACTCGGACCAGGTAAATTGCTCCTACTAGTTTGCCTATGCTGAATATTTCCATCAGAGTTGTATGAATTTGTGGCCATCATTCTCCAAGAAGTTGTGTGGTAGTGATGTTTTTTTATTTTGCCACTTATGCTTGCAAGCTCACTTAAGTCTTACCATACTGTACTATATAATTTAGTATACATCTTTGAGTTTATAACCTTGTGAATCCTAAGGGTTGTTTTCTGTCCTACTCTTCCGCTCATCCTTGAATATATGTTCAATTGATGCAAGGAAAGTATCACACTTATTAACTTGTACTTCCCTTCAAGGGGCTAAAACTTAAAAATGAGAAGGGTACCGTGATAGTTTGTTTAATGAGTCATTTTTCTCCACTTTTGCAGGTTATATATTGCAGCAATCACAAATCAATTTATTCAAACTGATACATAGTATGCTGAAATTCCACTACCTGTTGTTAATTAACCATATCATTATCGGCACAAGGTTGTCACGTCTTTTCTTCATTATATGGTGATCTAGAACCAGGGAGTACTGTATATTGTGGCTTTTGAAGTTGATGGTTAGAATTATGATATACTGATATACTATCATTTCTTTGGAGTTTGGTGTCACCTTCTGGTGCATTTGCTATGTTTCCTGTGCATTGCTGCTTTTTTGCTTATATTATTAAAATTAGTAAGAAAAAGAAAATACTTGTAAGCTTTAAGGCAAACCCTATCTTTGCAAGAAACGAAGAGGAACTCAACAAGTTATTCTTTCCCTTTTTTAACCAAAAAATTAATTTTATATTATTGTAGTGTATTCTAGTTCAATTTAACTTATGTCAATTTGGCCAATTTTACCATTTCCTTGCTTATAATTGAATGATCTCTGTAGGGAGTTGGTCGACTCATATACATGGAATTAAGAAAGAGATTACTGAATGTTGGCATATCCACAGTTTTGTGTTGGGGAGACAAAGAATCAGAAGGATTTTGACATAAACAGGTTTTCTTGAATACTTACTGCTCTTGTGAATTACTTGTGGATGGCGGAAGCTACTGACAAATCCTATTATTTGTTTGCACATGTGACCTTGGTTTGTTTACTAATGGAACATGTAATCTGTATTCTGGATATTGATTGTCCAATGACACAATTGTTAAATAATTCTATGCTGATAGCCCCTGCACACACACACACCCCTCCCACAACCCCTGCACACACCCCCTGCCATGCACAGCCCCCACCTACCGTTGTAGCCCCCCCATCCCCTACGGATCCCTTACACACCCCCGCTTCACGGACCCCCTCTACTGCACACCCCCATGCACCCCTCACACCCCCTCCCACAGCCCCCGCACACAACCCCCTCCCATGCACAGGCCCCCTGCTCCACAACCCCTCGCACCCCTTCCCACATCCCCCGCACACACCCCCTTCCACAACCCCCGCACACCCCCCCACGCCCCCGGCACACAACCCCCTCCCTCCCACAGCCCATGCACACAACCCCCTTCCATGCACAAACCCCCTGCTCCACAGCCTCCCATGCACAACCCCGTTGCTCCACGACCCCCCCTTGTTTCTCATGTCTTAATACTGTTGAACGGCTTTTGAGATCGTTATTTTTGGGAGCCAGGAAGGCAATTTGCAACTTTGGAATGTTAAAGAAAAATCTATAGGATTTTAAGGGATGGAATTCACCCATTTCTTGATGTATCTCGTCTTCATAATGTAACTCAGTCAATATTTTCATTATATTTGTATGAATAACATAAATTGCAATGAAAAGTGATACTTGTATATATATGTAACTGTTTTTGGATCATTTAAGACAAAAAAATTAAAAAAAAAAAACAATTTTAATTTTAATTTTTTTGGGTCACAAGGGTTGCGGTCAGGGTAAAAACCGCAGCCCTTAACTCGCCAAGGGCTGTGGTTTTTGCCCTTAACCGCAGCCCTTAACCCACCAAGGGCTGCGGTTTTTGCCGTGACCGTAGCCCTTAACGTGCTAAGGGTTGCGGTCAAAAACCGCAACCATTCCTAGATACCAAGGGCTGCTAGTCCAAGGGCTGCAGTAAAAAAACGCAGCCCTTGGGCCTGTTTTGACCGCAGCCCTTGGGCTTTTTTCCTCTTGTGCTCATAATTGCAATAACAAAACAATTCATTAATAAATAAGTAAACATGGTAATAAATAAAGAGAGAGAATTAGAAAACTTAGTCTTTTACTTCAATGAAAAATTATTCAAGGTAGCCAAAGTGTAGATCTCAAAGTTAACAAAGGAGTTTTCTCTCAAAAGATCTCTAAAAACTGAATAATAAAACCTAAGTCCGAAATAAATTAACTAAAAAGGTATTTATAGTTTCCTAAATTAATAGAACAACTTAATTAAATCTCGACGGAAAGCAGATCAACACGGACGTGTCAATTATAACACGGACGTGTCGACCTGATATTACAAAAAAAACAGTCGCAAGATCAAATGTTCCCGATTCCAGAAAAGTGGAGCAACACGAACGTGTCACATTTGACACGGACGTGTTGGTACAGCAGACGCAAACAACTCAACTTCGAACATCTATAACTTTTGATCCAAAGCTTCAATTGACTCGTGTAATATACTGTTAGAAAGCTCTTGAAGTCTAGATGCCAAAAACATTGAACTTGCCTTATTATCTTTTCTATATCAAAAGTTATGATCAAAGTAGTGAAGAGGTGTCATATTCCACATAAGTATGAAAAGCGGTTTGTATCTTCTCCAATTCCAATCCATTTTGGGCAAATGATATGTCGTTTCAAAGGTTATCCAAGTGCCTCACTAGTCATGTTCTTCCATATGAGTATAAAGTACCTGAAATTACATCAAAATACCAAACAACCCATTAAAGTAACATAGCTTATAAAGGAACCCAAATAATGCACAAATGCAATCTAAATGGTCTAAAACTAAGCTAAATGAGACTTAAAATGCTTCTAAATGATAGACTAATATCAACTTATCGTATATGTCTAGAGTGCTTAGGAAAATGAGTGAAGATAGTGAGTTTAAATTTCATCCTAGGTGTAAAGCCTTGAAGCTCACCCACCTAGCCTTTGCTGATGATGTCATCTTATGTTGTGGAGGTGATTTTCTTTCCATCTACAAAATGCTCCAAGCTTTTAGACTTTTTTTTCAGAATCCTCTGGTTTATGCATCAATGAGTCCAAATCTGATTTCTACACAGCCAATGTAGACTTGGATGTGATTCAGAGAGTCAAGGAGGTGTCTGGTTTTGCACATAGTAAACTTCCTTTTAAGTATTTGGGAGTTTCTTTTTGTGCAAAGAGAATTTCAGTGGTAGAATGTGAGAGTTTGGTGGAAAAGATGAGTAGTAGAATTAAAATCTAGAGCAGCAGAAATGTATCATCTGGTGATATTTACACTCTGAAAGCATCAATTCAAGCATTACAACAACGATCGCAGGTTCGTCATACCTTTAATGAGTGGTTGGAGTCGATTCATGCTGGATTCAAAACTCAACACATAGGAATCAATGGTGAAGTTAACAATTTGAAGAGGTTGCTGAAAATTTGACTGAACCACATGACTCTGTGCAAAATAACCCTACTGAGGTTTAAATTGATATGAATGACATACCAGATGAAATTGATTTTTGGAATTCTTCGATTGTATGCTATGTTGTTGGAGCGAATCCACCAATTCCTGTTATGGAAGGATTCATTAATCGAATCTGGAGGAATATTAAAGTGGATAAGATTGCTCTAATTAGGACCGGTGTCTATATTGTGCGATTCACAACTATGGAATGTAGAGATAAAATGATTGATGGTCATTATTTTTTTGATAACAAACCAATTGTGGTGAAAATTTAGGAGCCTGATATGGATTTTGAGAAAGATGTAGTTCAATCCTTGCCAATTTGGGTTAAATTGAAGTTAGGGATTAAATATTGGGGGGGAAAGGTCCTTGCATAAAATTGTTGAGCAGATTAGTAAACATGTTCAAAAGGATGAAGCTACTAGGAAGAGAGATAGGGTTCAATTTGCTAGAGTATTGATTGAAGTGAATTTGAATCAATAATTTCCTGATTTCATTCATTTTGTCAATAAGCATGGTGTTAGAACTGATGTGGAGGTTGATCGATATGAACGGAGGCCTATATCTTGTACATCTTGTAAGGCTATAGGACATGATGCTACTGATTGTAGATATAAGAAGAAATCAGTTTGGGCTGTAAAGGCACCTAAACCAGTTATTGATCAGCCAATAAATGTGAATAAAAAAGTTGACCCTGATGGATTCCAAAAAGATTTGAATCCTATTAGGGTGAGAAGTTCTATGGTGAAGCCTACTGTGGTCACTAATAATTTTCAAGATTTAGACGCAGAGGATGCTACTGGTGGTGAGAGTGTTGCTGGAGAAGAATGTGCTGAACTTGAGCTGGGAAGGGGGGACCCTTCCAAGCCTGATGGATAGAGTCTTGTAGTGGAATGTCAGGGCCTCAATAGCCAAAGTAAACAAAAGGATGTTCTTGGTTTCATTTAAAAACATTCCATTGGCTTAGTGGGGCTCCTGGAGACTAAGGTATAAGCTGCCAACCTGGTCAGACTTTATCAACCTATGTTTTAAGGGTGGTGTTTTACTTCTATTTTGAGTTTTCATCCAAATGGAAGAGTTCTGGTTGCATGGAAGCCTGGTGTTTTCAATGTAACAATTGTTAAAGGTAATGATCAGCTGATACATTGCTATATTCAACCAGTCAGTGGTGTTCCTGGATTTTTCTGCACATTCATCTATGCATATAATGAAAGCGCAAAAAGAGTTAGCTTGTGGGAGGAGATTTGAAAAGTTCATACTCAGATGCCTTGGGTTATGTTTGGTGATTTTAATTGTATCAGAAATACTGATGAAAGGATTGGAGCTGCTGTGTGAAATAGTGAAATGGAAGATATTATTAGATGCATGATTGATTGTGGGTCAGATGATATCAAATGTTCTGGCAATTTTTACACTTGGAATAATAAGCAATCTGGTAATGCTAGAGTTTATTCTAAACTGGATAGAATTCTAGCTAACCATACTTGGGTTGATGTTTATGAATTTGCAGAAGGGAGATTTATGGAACAAGGTGATTTTGATCACTCACCAGCCTTGTTAACTGTGTATCCTAGAGTGACAGATGGCAAGAAACCTTTCGAGTATTTTACTATGTGGAGGCTTTTTGATGAATTTATTAACTTGATTAGTACATGTTGGAATATAGCAATGGAAGGGACTGAGATGTATACTCTTGTCCAGAAGTTGAAGCTCATTAAGAGAGAGTTGAAGGATCTTAAAAAGAAAGGCTTCGATGATATTCAGGCTGCTGACATTATGTCATATCAAGACATGATGACTGCTCAAGCTAAAATGCATCAAAATCCAAGGCAACGTCACTTAGCTGGTGATGAGTTACAAGTTGTGAATGAGTATAAGTTGAAGCACAGAGCCTACATTGATTTTCTGCAACAGAATTCAAAATTGAATTGGTGTAGAGATGGTGATGATAATACAGCTTTATTTCACCGAAGTATAAAGGCTAGAAGAGTTCAGAACCATGATCATGGTATAAAAGACTCCGGTGGAGTGTGGAAGGATGATCTTGTAGCTGTGAAGGAAGCTTTCTTGTCATACTATCAACGCCTTCTAAATAACGTTAAATTGGATAGGAGAGATGTGGTTCCTCAGATTGTGCAGAGTGGTCCCATGCTCACTGATGAGCATAGAGCTCTTCTCACAGCACCTTATATTGTTAAGGAAATTAAACAAGCCTTATTTTCAATCCCTGCGGACAAGGCACCAGGCCCAGATGGATTTGGGACACATTTTTTTAGAAATGCTTGGTAGATCATCAGCACTGATGTCTTGGATGCTGTTATGGATTTTTTTAAAAGCAGAAAATTGCTTAAAAGAGTTGAATGCTACTATTATGACTCTTGTGCCTAAGAGTAAATGCCCAAATAATGTCACTGACTTTAGGCTAATTTCCTGCTCCAATACACTATACAAATGCATCACTATGGTGATTTGTGGGAGATTAAGGAGGGTTTTACCTGAAATCATTGCTGAAAATCAGGGTGGGTTTGTACATGGAAGGTACATTGTCCATAATATAATGGTGATTCAAGATGTTGTGCACTTGTATAATAGGAAGAATGTGAAGCCTGGATGTTTAATTAAGTTAGATCTTCAGAAGGCATATGATACAGTAGATTGGGCCTTTTTAAAAGAAAGGATGACTCAGCTAGGCTTTCCTATGGAGTTTGTGGAAATGATTATGGAGTGTGTGACCACTCCTAAATTTTCACTAATGATAAATGGGGAGATGCATAGTTACTTTAGCTCTACTAGGGGCTTGAGGCAGGGGGGATCCCATGTCTCCCGTCCTCTTTGTCATCAGCATGGAATACTTGTCCAGAGTTCTCAAGATGGTGAGTAATATGGATCAGTTCCACTTCATCCCAGATGCAGAGAGGCAAAGCTAACCCATTTATGCTTTATAGACGACCTGATTATTTGTTGTAAAGGTGAATTCTCCTCTATTTACCTTTTACTCCAAGCATTTAAACTTTTCTCTGATTCTTCTAGGTTAAAGGCAAATATTCACAAATCTGCTCTATATTGTTGTGGTATGAGTGGTCAAGATATTCAAAGGGCTGTTGATGTTTCTAGTTTTACTAGGAGTAGTATGCCATTTAGGTACTTTGGAGTACTAATATGCTCAAAGAAAATTATTGTGGCTCAGTGTGATGAATTGACTGACAAAATGACTACTAGAATTAAGCTTTGGAGCTCTAGAAACCTTTCCTACTCTGCTAGAAATGTGTTAATTAATGTTTTACTTATGAGTGTTCATGCTTACTGGGCACAAGTATATGTGCTGCCAAAGAGTGTGCTTCCATAGCATTGAGAAAATGTGTAGAGCATTTTTATGGAGTGGAGATGCCTACAGTAGCAAACCTGGCTATATCAATTGGGAACATGTTTAAGAAATTTGGTGGCTTGGGAGTGAGAAATGTGATTCATTGGAACTCTGCCAGCATGGGAAAGTATGTGTGGGATGTGGCCACAAAGCAGGACAATGTATGGGTAAAGTGGATACACTCACGGCCCGTTTGGTAGTCGTTAATAAATTGCGTTAATGGGAATGAAATGTAAGTGTAATGTTATTAGGGAAGCACCCTTAAAATCTCCATGGGGATGCATTTTCTCTATGGGCAAGCAACCCCTAAACTTGTGTTTTTGTCTCCAAGGGGAAGAAATTTTCATTACCACTCATTACCACCTATAAGGTGGTATTGGACGGGAATGAAAATTCTAGAAGAAAAGTAGACACTTTAGGATAAATTAGCATTACCATGGGAATGGACAATGATATTCTTCACAAATTTACACACAAATTCATTCCCATTACCACAATTTATAACCAACTACCAAACGGGCCGTTAGTGTATTTGAAGGACATGGATTGGTGGTATTATGTACCACAACAGGGGGCCAGTTGGTACTGGAGACAAATTTGCACTGTCAAAGAAACATTAAAGCTCTTGTTTTCTAAAGAGGACTTTTATAGCATGACCTCTTATTCTGTGAAAGCAGTCTATCAGAAGATAATTGGTGAGCAAGTTCAAGTTGGTATGGATAAGATGGTGTGGAATAGACTCAGCGCACCCAAGCACAGGTTTGTTGCCTGACTTGGTGTGCAAAAGAAGCTTCATACTACAGATAAACTTGCTAGAATTGGTGTATATACTACTGCTGAGTGCTTACTGTGTGGCAGGATCAATGAAGACCATGAGCATTTGTTTTTTCTTGTCATTACAACAAGGAGTGTGTCAAAGTGATTAAGCATTGGCTGGGAATCACTGCTATAACTACAGACTTGACTAGATTGATGTAGTGGATTGGAAGAAGCAAGTATTCCAAGTTTAGAAGAGTTGTTTGTAATGCGAGCATTTTAGGTTTGATTTACTTCATTTGGAATGGAAGGAATCAGGTTTACTGGGAACATTATGTTCCTACTATTATGCGTACTATAGCTATAATTCAACATACTGTAATGGAGATAATACATACTATTCTTCCTCGGAAAATTGCATAGAAAGATAGAAGTTGGTTTATACAGTTATAGGAGCAATGATGATGTTATGGTTTGTAATTAGTAGTGTTGCTCTTCTATTTGAAGAGTAGTTTTCTTTCCCCTTTGTTGGGGTGTTAGGTTGTAATTGTTGGTGTTCATATATACAATTCCTTTCTTAGCAAAAAAAAAAAAATTATCATGGTCTCCGTACACATATTTTGGCATTGATAAATTTGATTGTATATGTACTCTCTTTGTTTCCTAAACATCTTATTTATTGTTGCAACAGATACCCCAAGGCAAGGAGAAGAGAGATGTGAAAGTGGTTCCTTTTTGTTTATATAAATAGGAGAAAAAATGCAGTTGTAAGATAGTGCAAAATCATGTGGGTCCAATAAGATGGGTAAGGTATTACAAAAGAATAAATCGGCCTTTGCCAAATAGGAAAAAAGTAAAAGTAGGAAGATACGTAGAAACGTAGGGATTAATTATAAAAGTAAAAATTTACTATTATGAAAATAGGCATAGTAAGAATTCAACAAGATCTCATACACAATGATATTTATATTTATACACTATCGAGAACATATGGTCGAGTTCTATACTATGTACCTCCGTATTTTTTAGATGCAACATTTGGTTTTGTTATTCCATTCACTAAAAAGGCAAATATTTCATCTTAAAAACAGCTTAAGTATATTATAACAATGACAAAGTGTTAAGATAAAAAGATATGGATAATTCATGTAGCAAGAAAATTAGTCGTATGACATATTGTTCTGACTTTATATAATAGGTATGTTCAAATAAACATAATTTCTAAGGGGGGATAAATTAGTCTTTGTTCCAAATCTTTTTAACCATTTTTGAAGTAAGAGAAAAAAGTGAAGAGAGATTACAAGGTAGGTTTGTAAATTTGAAAAAAACTAGAAAATTTTATATCGAAAGTAAAATAAGGAAAATAATTTTGGCGAAAATAATTTATTAAATGCGGAACTCTGACTATTAATATCTCTAACAACGTACAAGTAAAAATTATATATAAAAATTAATATAAAAACAAATCTGACTATAATTTACTTATGAATAAATAATGTTGGCTCAAATGATGGTCAAATTAAAGTATGTGAATAATGCAACAGTATAAAATGGATAGATAAAAAAATGGAGAGATTATAATCAAAATATTAATAGTGAAAAGCATATGATTGACAATTCAAAAATGTAATTCGGGTTGGCTCAAGTGTTGAGCATTACCACCTTCCCTAGCAAAATTTAGGGTTCAATTCCTACCCAAACATTGGAATTTGGATTGGGCGTTTGCCTTGTGAATGGCCTCTAGGTAGGGATCTATACATGGGCAGAGTCTTCTTATCTTTAAAAAATAATTAACTGGGTTGCTAAATGCTGCCCGGTTATTTCTTACTAACGCCCTGTATTCATACTTGTTACGTATTTATACTATCTCACTCTCTCTCACTCTCCCACTCTCATACCTCACACTCTCTCTCACTCTCTCATCACCCCCTCACTCTCACTCTCTCACATAACCATGGAACTCCAATGACATTTCTGGCAACATTATCACACCCCGCCCTTCTTCTCCCCCTTCTTCTCTCCTCTGTTTTCTTTGATTTAAAAAAAAAAATTAAAAATATAGGCGTCCATGGCGGGCGCTCCACCATAGGGTGAGGCGCCTGCCATGGACGCCTCTCCACATTTCCTTTTTTTTTAAAAAAGGAGGTGTCCATGGCGGGCTCTCCACCACAAGGTGAGGCGCCTGCCATGGACGTCTCCACCGGTGGTGGGGCGTCCATGGTGGACGCCTCTCCAATTTTTTTTTTTAAAAGTCAGTCTCCTTTCTTTGATCTATAGTTGCTGATACAATATACTCCTAAAAATTTCTTCTTTTATGCAGATAGAATATGGTGCGTAACAGTAGTAGTTTTGAATTTATTAATTAAGAAAAACAACTCCTACAAAGTATTACAGAAGATGGTGCGTAACTGTAGTAGTGTCAATAACTTCAATTTTCTCCATATGCAGTTTTGGATTTTGGGTTATTTTAATTAACTCATCTTCTTTTATGTTCCTTTCTTGCTGATTTTATATTCATTTCTGGTTTTGTATATACTCCGTTTTATGCAATTGTTCTTCTGGCGCCGACGAGTTGGATGGAGTCACTAGTACAGAATTGACGATTTGCGTCAGACATGGGTCCGACGCCACAGGCCTCGACGCAAATTAAGGAGAGATGATATGCGTCGTATTAGGACTCAACGCAGATATTAAGCCATTTGCGTCGCATGTTCACCTATGTGCGACGCAATTCAAGCAATTTTTATTTTAAAAAAAAGGAAATATGTGTCGCATCTTTAATTATGTGCGACGCAAATAAGGAAATTTTTATTTAAAAAAAAAAATAGGATTGTGCGTCGCATGATTAACTATGTGCGACACAAATCAGGAAATTTTTATTTAAAAAAAAAATCAAACATCAACAATCCAACTTCCTTTGCAGATCATAGAACTCCACAATAATTATATACGTTCCATTATTGCTTCAATTACAACTTGTATACATATTTGATTAAATTAATTTTAAAATTAAACAATCAAACCCATACTTTCCCATAATATGACCAATCATATGGTTTTCAAGTCATCTCAATAGTTCATCCTTCACATCATCAGCTTCGGCGTTGGATGAAGAATCACCCTTCATTTTGATTTCAGGCTCCTCTGCATCATCTTCTTCGTCAACTTCAACATTAGGGTTGAATCGACCCAAAATTGAATCAACCCATCCTTCACTGTCTTCCTCAGCATACTTAAATTGAATCAACCCAGATTTTGGGCGTTTTTTCTGATCAGATCCAGCAAACAACCCAAAATAAACAGATACAAAAACTGCAAAAAACCCAAATCAATCAGAAAAATCAAAGCAAACCCACATCATAAAAACTCAAATAAAAGCCAAAACAAAAATTCACACTCACTAGATATGGGAGTGAGATGAAAGAACGAAACACCACAAAATCCCGACGAATTTGATTTCCGACGGCAATAATTGAGATGAATTCAGTATTTGAAGGAAGAAAGATCAACAAAACCTCAAACAAAAAACAAAACTTAAAAATCAAGAAATTGAAGCAAAAACTAAGAAAATTTAACCGAAAGAACCACTGCCGATCCTACGACCGAGCTTATACTTGCCTCCAACGATCTGATCCATAGAAAAAAGCAATCGATTAATAAACAAATCAACACAAACTACTGCTGAAAATTGATTGAATATTTCTGAGTTTTCAACAGCATGAACCCAAAGAACTGAGCTAGGGTTTTCGATGAAGACCAAACGAATTTGGAGGAGAGAGAAAAAGGAGGGAGAGGTGGATATCGAGAAAGGTGAGGAGAGAGAAAACTCAAGCCACACGTGTGTAAGCGGGCATTGTTGAGCGAGGAGAGGGAAAGAGAGAAGGAGAGAAAGGGAGAGAGAGAGGAGTGACGGCTGTGTGAGGATTGAGGAAGGAATAAGTTGGTAGGGTTTATCACCGTGAGTAAATAAACAGGAAGGAAGCGCACATTTACAATTGGGCTCATCTGCGTCGCACTCCAAGTAAAGTCCAACGCACATTGTTGGATCCAAATTGGGCTTTAATCATCTGCGTCGTGTCTAGGTGCACGTCCGACGCACATTGTTGAATCTAAATCCTTGGGCTTTAACCATCTGCGTCGCACCTTTGTGCACGTCCGACGCAAATTTTCATTTTACTCATTTTCTTTGGTTATTTATGTCGAATTTTGACTAAGATCCAACGCAAATCGTCCGTTTCGGAACCTTTGCGAGGCACCTCTCATATGTATTCTCTTCATTTACAGCATGATCAAAATCAGAACTCTCAACAAAGCTATTCTCACTAGTAGACCGATGAAGACTACCCATTGGAGTAGTAGATAGACACTAGAAATAGAAATGGGTCAGGAATTCAAGATCATAAGTAGGCGAAAAGATTTCGTTCGACGCAAATAGAGAGACGCAAATTATCATATTTCTACTTGTGAGTCGGGGTAGGCAATGGTGGGAGGTCAATGGTGGGAGGTAAGGGGAAGGGAAGATGAGGGCAACGTGAGGAAAGAGATAGGGTATAAGGAATGGGAAGGGGGTAATACTAAGGTTGTATTTTGATACGTATTTAGGGCGATAGTAAGTAATATTAGGGCGGTGTTTAGTAAAACCCAAAATTAACGATGCAAAAAAGCATAACTTGTCTCATTTTTTAATACTTCTTCTTTATGCTAAAACATGTGTCAATTACCCTAAAAAAACATGTGTCATATTCGTTGCGTGACTATTTAGTTTACGGAATGTGTGTACATCACTACTTTAGTCTAGGTTGCGGGCCAATGGCCTAATGCGAGCTAAGTACTTTAAATAAAGGAGGAACCAAGTAAATCTTACGAATCAATAGTTCAATGCCACCACCAGGCCCGGCTAAGGCCCTGTGCAGGGTGAGCAATTGCATAGGGCCCCCAAAAATATAAGGGCTAATTTTTGTGTTAACAGCCCAAAGTAAAAAAAAAAATTATAATTCTCAAATTACAGCTGTGAAGGAACTGACTTTCCTAATTCCTATTCTCCTCCTTTAATTGTTCTTCGCCTCTTCCTTCGGCAAAACGGAAACCCAATACCCCATAACCCCATTAATGGTTGATGGCTCCTCCTCCAAAGTACAAAACCCCATTAATAGTTGATGGCTCCTCCTCCAAAGTACAAAATCCTGTCCTCCACCTCTTCGACTCCATCTCTTCCACTTTCAGCTGACAATTCTAAATTTTGGTTTAATTGGCAATTAAATTTCAACCGACAATTAAACCTTAGGTATAATTCAACGTTCTAATAAGCTAATTCAACACAACCTATTCCCCAAATTCCAAAGAGAAAAAAAAGCCGTTTGAAACTTTACTTTGTGATTTATATATAACCCACGTCTTTTTTTGCCCTTTAGGACCTCATTTTTAATTTAGCACAGTGCCCCTAAATTATAGAAGACAACCCTGACCACCACCACTTCACCAGTACATGAAAAGATGTACAGGTACAGGGTCCACAGCTAATAGTATAAATTAAAATTTGACGGTGAAACAAATTTTTTAAGCAAGTCAACTAAAATAATTAATAATTTATTCAGCAAAAATAAAACATGGCAACAACCTCATAAATTTTAGTGGAAATGGACAGAAAGCTTTACAATGTGGTAGTAACAGGTGACATTGAAAGCTTCCAAAATGCAAGAGACATAGAAAGTGGCAGTGAGGAGTATTTTATGAGGCAAACCTTCCCTCATAAAAACAACATCCTTCACTTATCAATTCGGCATTTTAATCACGAGTTCATAAAAGCAACAGTTTTGGAGGGGTTTTTAATGAAGAGCAGCCAATGATAAGCTGATATGTTAGGGTAACTGCGAAAGTAACACCCCTCTCCATGTTGCTGCCGAGGTCGGCGACACCAACATATGCAAGCTACTCCTACAACAGGCGGCTGATACGGCGGAGCCGTGGACACTGCAGAATGCACACGGCAACACGCCACTGCGTGTTGCAGTTATACATGGCAAAGTTGAGTTTGCCGTGTTGTTGGTGGAGCGACATCCTCTCTAGGCTCGTGCTATCAACCATTGCCTAGAGACGCCTGTTCACATTGCAAGCTACCGAGATATTGGTAAATTTTTTCTTATATATGTTGGGATATGTACAATTGCATTACCTCCGTTCAAATGTTACGAAGAAATTTTGCCGTCTCATATAATCTAAGGGTCTATTGAAAATATAAATTTAAGGCTATAAAAATTTAAAGTTCATACGATATTAAAAATAAAAAATTTACGTAATTACGATTCACTTATATAGGTCTTAGCTTTTGATTATCTCACATTACTCCTAACTAGGGTTGTTCAAAAAAATTTGATCCGTTCAGTCCAATCCACGATCCGTTCGATCCGATCCGAAAATTCAAATATCTGATCAGAATTTTGAGTTGGATTTTTCGGATCGAATATCCGAAAAAATTAGATAGGCTACGAATCAAAATTTTTTACTTCGGATAAATTATTAACAATAATAATTTCAAAAAAAGAATAAAAAAGGCTGGAACTTTTACATCCTCACCAACAATACGTAACCTAACTGTCACATGCCCCACTCCCCTACTTCCCCAGCCGCCAATTACCCAGGCAACCATAACCCTCTTCACGGGCCACAGACCATCGTGCCACCAACCCACCAGCCTTCTTGGCCTTAGCTGCGCGGCTGCCAGCCGTCCTCGTCGCACTTCGCAGCCCCAGGCCATCCTCTTCAGTCTTGTCAGGTCTCGTCGGCCACCACAAGATTTTCCTCTTCACAGTCCCAACCGCCATCCCTTACTCTTCCTCAAGTTGTAGCAGCGGCAGCAAATGAGATCTTCGTTTCAAAGCTTATGTGTCGAGATTCTTGCTTAGCAACATAACCATATGAATTGGCTGCCAATGTATTCTATGAAAGAACAAAGCAATCTGATTATATTATATTTGTGTGGTTTTGAAACTAATCTTAGAAATCAAGAAAATTTATGAAAAACAATGTACAGAGTATACTGTGAGTAAAAAGTATTTATATGCATATTGTTGTTTACAAAACAAAGAAACGAGACTTGAGAAATAAATTGTTTTTGGAAACAAAAGTACTGCAAACTTTTTATAATTCCACACAACTGATAAGTAAAGTGCATTGAATCCTCTTAAATAGACAAAAGATAATAAAGCTAAGCTAAATAATGAGATGCAATCCCACGTTTTCCTCCAATAACTAGTTATTAGGCCTGGACTATGCCCCGGGTAGAGAAAAATTTCATTTATTAATATTATACATTAAAATAATAACACTAAATAACACTTGGTCTAGTGGATAAGTGTAACAGCCCGCACTTCCGAGCTGCTAGCTAATTACACTTAACATTCACAAATCATAATTATCATCTAATAAATTTCAAATTACATACTTTTGTAGCGGAAACATAACCTATAAAACAACCATACTGGTCTTGTGGCTCAGGTCCACAATATAACAACCCAAAGTACATGTACAATGAATTGATCTAAACAAGTCTCCAATACGATACATAATATACCGTAAAAATTTTCTTAAGTAAACTATATCGCCTCCACCATTGCTCATCCAGAAGTCATTTCATATAACACATACGTCCATTTCTACTATCTATCTCAGAGTTCTTATAACACCTGCAAAATCACTAGCAATGAACACTGCCCCCACCATAGGACAGGTTCCAAGAACAAAATCAGCGAAACTGAGTACACAGTGTCCAACCAGAAAATATTTTTGGTGGCTTAAAGCATATTTACAGATTTAAGTTCATCATACGAGATCATTTGAAATCAAGAAATCAAGATACAGAATACTCATAATGAAAGAATTATATAACACATACTTATAGACAATTTTTAATGTCACTCATTTAAAATAGTAATAAGACTCTCTCACAAAATGAATAATATACACTTACTCTTAGAGAGACCACATAAGGATTCCATAGGGTCTAATACAATATTCCAAAATCCATCCTATCTGACATACTTTATGACATAACAATGTTTCCCACTTCTGTGTTTCAAAAAGAATAACCTCTAATCCAAATATGTGCAACCCATCTAATTCCTTTCATAAATTCCTCACGAGTTCCTTCATAAACCATTCCCATATTCGGCATATGATTTCTATATATAGCCTTGGGAGAGTAAAATATAACTTCGACAATAGAGTTCGAAATAAGTTTTCACGAAACCATTTGCATATTCAAATACATATTCTACTTCCTTTCAGAAATCATACTATAATGGGGAAGAGAACACGAATAGAGTTGCCTTCCAGGCGAATTCTCTAAACTTTTACAAGGGACGTCTCCCTCTTCCATTATATACTGCTTCCAAGACTTTTAGGACATGTCCCCAGAATATATACAGAATTTACTGAATACAAAATGTTGTTCATTACCGCTCCGGCGGCTTCTTCCCCTTGCAAAACGAAATCAAAATACATAATTCCCAACTCAATATTTTTCTGAAACTTAAATTCATAATTCTCGAGTCGGATATATCATTCAAACAGAATACATAATCGCATTTGGGTACAATTCAATCCTTTACAGAAATTCATATGCAAAAACCATTCAAATACGGACTTTTAAAGGAAATATAATCCAAGTTTATTATAATTGAAACTCAAAACGTTGCTTACTAATCAGAAGGCGAAAACAAAATTTAATCTTACATAACTTTACATCTTCGTTACCAAAGTTCTTTTTTTCACATAAACAGAACCAGAGAGCTTACTCTATAACTTTTCAACTTACACTCCATCTAATATCCCAAAAAATTTATGCCCAACTCCAATAATTATCATAAATCATCATATAGCTAAATCTTCCACAAATCATAAGTTGTATTATATATAACATCTCCAAACAACAGTTCACCTTGAAATCTCTAACCTTGAACTTTTCATTATTCAAGTACTCTCAAGCACGCACAACTCATAATAAGACATATCCCGAAAATCTTGAATTATAGTCAGACCTTTAACTCATGTCTTCAAAAGTCAAGTCCATATTCCTAAAAGTTATTGATAACCAATATATTTAAAATCTTTGTATCCTGTACATATTTTGGAATTTATATAACAACTTATATTTGGAAACACTTGACCATTTCAGTACACTTGGATCCTTAATACCATTCCATAACTGAAACTTTTGATACATTTATACATCTTGGAACTATATACAGACGAATTTCAACGGAAACATAATTAGTTTCTATAAGTTGATCAATTCCTTTGAATTAGAGCTCTTCACTTCTTTCAAAACATATACCAAATCACTTAATTCAGAATATCATACTCAGAATTACACTAATAAATATATTATAAACCCTTATTTCAATACTTTTGACTGAATGGCTATAACACTTTCATATATCAGAACATGTGCCCATAACCACTTTATACTATCGGCTTCCAGAGGCAAAATGGACTTAGTACGTCATGGATCGATATCCTTAAGTAACCATAATTTACTTGTACTATTTATTTACTAATGATACTAAAATATAAGATCGTTATTCGTAAAATTTTCACAAACGTATCCAGAGATTATTAGCAAAGAGAAATATAAATACCACATCACAAGTTCGTATTTTTAATCAAACTTTGAAATACTCAAAACACTTCAATTATTTCACCTTCATTATACCAATAATATAATAAATTCAATTGACATGAAACTCTTGCAGTTAAGTATATGATTCACAAAATCATATGAAACACCAAAACTTTAGTGCAAAGGTGATGGGACAATGTGTACCTTCTCCAATAATACTAGAACTTTGAGAATCCATTAAATCTCGATGTCCTCATTCGCTTGAACTCCTATAATCTAGTCCGCATAAATCACCTCAATGATAACGGCAAATAAAGTATCAATACTTACTCTTAATAATGTTTGTATAAAAACCATAACTTACTTACAATGATAATCTCAACTCCTTAACATTAAGATCAATAAACTAGTATTGCATCCCAATCTCCCATAATAGAAATCAATTAACCCAAGTTTACAATTCCTAAAATCTTGATATCAAAACTCCAACAAACTGGTTACTCATAATAATTACTAACAATTTTTCCCAAAATGAGTTCAAAAATCTACAACTCGCTTGCAAAAATATAAAACTTTGATTGAATTATAATAAAACGTAATTAAACAAAGTTTTTACCTTTGATTTGAAATGGCTCAAAATGGAATTGCATTTTCTATAATTGAGAACAAAAATGGATCATATCTTTAGGACCCAATTTAGCAAGACACACTTAAGAGAGAAGTTAGAAATTGATGATGGCAGCAGTTGGTTCGACAACTCGCTCAACAATCAGCCAATGCAACAACAGCAGCTGCACAACGACGGCAATACACCGCACACGAGCGGCGCTGGCGGGAGTACGACGGCGACGAGGAGCACCGATAGCTGGGCTTCTCACAGCGGCACCACCGCACCCCAGAGAAAAGAAGCAGAGGTGAGAGAAAATGGGGTAGCAAGACCCACAATCGAGGAGGGAGAAAGCAGCGTTGGTAATGGCAACAAGAGGAATTGAAAGAGGAGGAGGAAGAGATAATGAAAACAGATGAATAACTAGAAAATTGGGATTTCTTACTTATAATGGGTTTTATGGAAGAATGAAGAATTCTCTAGAATTCTTTCAAAGCTACGAGAGGATATAGAAGTAGTATCCTCCCCCTTTTTTTCATTTTTTTTTTCAAAAGCATAAGGACAAAAATGTAATTTCACTTTGATGAATATAAAAATAAAATTCCCTTCAAAATAGTAGTAACATGTGCATAGCATATTATAATTAGAAATGCACTCATATTTAACAAAATAGCTTTAGATGGTAATTATATTAATATAAGTATTATAGTCCTCTATTAAAATGTACTTAAAATGGTGGCTATTACACTATACCACCCTGAAAAATAAATATTTAGCGATTAATAAAACCTGCTTAATATCAGGGCTATTACATACTACCACCCTTAAAAGAAGTTTCATCCTCGAAACTTAAAACTTTTGAACTTTTGAACTTCTGAATACGAATAAGTTCACATATAACATTTTAAACGAAAATCATATCAAATTCAACTCTCAACTTAGCTCCGATACCTTAAAAGATCATTTGATTCCTAAATCAAATTCTCCATAATTTCCGATCAATGAAACTTTATTCTCCTCAAATCATCATTACAGAATCGCGATCGCTTCCATCACTTTTCTAAATCTAATTTCTGAATATTCAACTTTCAATATCTCAATCTCTATTCCTCAATATTTAACGAACTAATAACCCAAATTAATTTCAAACAATCCTAAATATGTTTCTTGAACTCATATGTCATGATATGAAGATCACAACAACTGTAAAACAACCTTGCTCTGATACCACCTGTAACAGCCCGCACTTCCGAGCTGCTAGCTAATTACACTTAACATTCACAAATCACAATTATCATCTAATAAATTTCAAATTACATCCTTTTGTAGCGGAAACATAACCTATAAAACAACCATACTGGTCTTGTGGCTCAGGTCCACAATATAACAACCCAAAGTACATGTACAATGAATTGATCTAAACAAGTCTCCAATACGATACAATAATATACCATAAACATTTTCTTAACTAAACTATATCGTCTCCACCATTGCTCATCCGGAAGTCATTTCATATAACACATACGTCCATTTCTACTAACTATCTTAGAGTTCTTATAACACATGCAAAATCACTAGCAATGAACACTACCCCCACCATAGGACATGTTCCAAGAACAAAATCAGCGAAACTGAGTACACACTGTCCAACCAGAAAATATTATTGGTGGCTTAAAGCATATTTACAGATTTAAGTTCATCACCATTTGAAATCAAGAAATCAAGATACAGAATACTCATAATGAAAGAATTATATAACAAATACTTATAAACAATTTTTAATGTCACTCGTTTTAAATAGTAATAAGAGTCTCTCACAAAATGAATAATATACACTTACTCTTAGAGAGACCACATAAGGATTCCATAGGATCTAATACAATATTCCAAAATCCATCCTATATGACATACTCTATGACATAACAATGTTTCCCACTTCTGTGTTTCAAAAAGAATAACCTCTAATCCAAATATGTGCAACCCATCTAATTCCTTTCATAAATTCCTCACGAGTTCCTTCATAAACCATTCCCATATTCGGCATATGATTTCTATATATAGCCTTGGGAGAGTAAAATATTACTTCGACAATAGAGTTCGAAATAAGTTTTCACGAAACCATTTGCATATTCAAATACATATTCTACTTCCTTTCAGAAATCATACTATAATGGGGAAGAGAACACGAATAGAGTTGCCTTCCAGGCGAATTCTCTAAACTTTTACAAGGGACGTCTCCCTCTTCCATTATATACTTCTTGCAAGACTTTTAGGACATGTCCCCAGAATATATACAGAATACAGAATTTACTGAATACATAATGTTGTTCATCACCGCTCCGGCGGCTTCTTCCCCTTACAAAACAAAATCAAAATACATAATTCCCAACTCAATATTTTTCTGAAACTTAAATTCATAATTCTCGAGTCGGATATATCATTCAAAAAGAATACATAATCGCATTTGGGTGCAATTCAATCCTTTACAGAAATTTATATGCTAAAACCATTCAAATACGGACTTTTAAAGGAAATATAATCCAAGTTTATTATAATTGAAGCTCAAAACGTAGCTTACTAATCAGAAGGCCAAAACAGAATTTAATCTTACATAACTTTACATCATCGTTACCAAAGTTCTCTTTTTCACATAAACAGAACCAGAGAGCTTACTCTATAACTTTTCAACTTACACTCCATCTAATATCCCAAAGAATTTATGGCCAACTCCAGTAAATATCATAAATCATCATATAGCTAAATCTTCCACAAATCATAAGTTGTTTTATATATAACATCTCCAAACAACAGTTCACCTTGAAATCTCTAACCTTGAACTTTTTATTATCCAAGTACTCTCAAGCACGCACAGCTCATAATAAGACATATCCCGAAAATCTTGAATTATAGTCAGACCTTTAACTCATGTCTTCAAAAGTCAAGTCCATATTCCTCAAAGTTATTGATAGAAAATATATTTAAAATCTTTGTATCCTGTACATATTTCGGAATTTATATTTGGAAACACTTGACCATTTTAGAACACTTGGATCCTTAATACCATTCCATAACTGAAACTTTTGATACATTTATACATCTTGGAACTATATACAGACGAATTTCAACGGAAACATAATTAGTTTCTATAAGTTCATCAATTCCTTTGAACTAGAGCTCTTCACTTCTTTCAAAACATATACCAATCACTTAATTCAGAATATCATACTCAGAATTACACTAATAAATATATTATAAACCCTTATTTCAATATTTTTGACTGAATGGCTATTACACTTTCATATATCAGAACATGTGCCCATAACCACTTTATACTATCGGCTTCCAGAGGCAAAATGGACTTAGTACGTCATGGATCGATATCCTTAAGTAACCATAATTTGCTTGTAATATTTATTTACTAATGATACTAAAACATAAAATTAATATTCGTAAAATTTTCATAAACGTATCCAGAGATTATTAGCAAAGAGAAATATAAATACCACATCACAAGTTCGTATTTTTAATCAAACTTTGAAATACTTAAAACACTTCAATAATTTCACCTTCATTATACCAATAATATAATAAATGCAATTGACATGAAACTCTTGCAGTTAAGTATATGATTCACAAAATCATATGAAACACCAAAACTTTAGTTCAAAGGTGATGGGACAATGTGTACCTTCTCCAATAATACTAGAACTTTGAGAATCCATTTAATCTCGATGTCCTCATTCGCTTGAACTCCCATAATCTAGTCCGCATAAATCACCTCAACGATAACGGCAAATAAAGTATCAATACTTACTCTTAATAATATTTGAATAAAAACGATAACTTACTTACAGTGATAATCTCAACTCCTTAGCATTAAGATCAATAAACTAGTATTGCATCCCAATCTCCCATAATAGAAATCAATTAACCCAAGTTTACAATTCCTAAAATCTTGATATCAAAACTCCAACAAACTGGTTACTCATAATAATTACTAACAATTTTTCCCAAAATGAGTTCAGAAATCTACTACTCGCTTGCAAAAATATAAAACTTTGATTGAATTATAATAAAACGTAATTAAACAAAGTTTTTACCTTTGATTTGAAATGGCTCAAAATGGAATTGCATTTTCTATAATTGAGAACAAAAATGGATCATATCTTTAGGACCCTATTCAGCAAGACACGCTTAAGAGAGAAGTTAGAAAGTAATGATGACAATAACTGGCTCGACAACTCGCTCAACAATCAGCAAATGTAACAACAGCAACTGCACAACGACGGCAATACACAGCACACGAGTGGCTCTGGCGGGAGTACGACGGCGACGAGGAGCACCGATAGTTGGGCTTCTCGCAGCGGCACCACCGCACCCCAGAGAAAAGAAGCAGAGGTGAGAGAAAATGGGGTAGCAAGACCCACAATTGGGAAAGGAGAAAGCAGCGTCGGTAATGGCAACAAGAGGAATTGAAAGAGGAGGAGGAAGAGATAATGAAAACTGATGAATAACCAAAAAATTGGGATTTCTTACACATAATGGGTTTTATGGAAGAATGAAGAATTCTCTAAAATTCTTTCAAAGCTACGAGAGGATATAGAAGTAGTATCCTCCCCCTTTTTTTCTTTTTTTTTTCAAAAGCATAAGGACAAAAATGTAATTTCACTTTGATGAATATAAAAATCAGATTCCCTTCATAATACTAGTAACATGTGCATAGCAAATTATAATTAGAATTGCACTCATATTTAACAAAATAGCTTTAGATGGTAATTATATTAATATAAGTATTATAGTCCTCTATTAAAATGTACTTAAAATGGTGGCTATTACACTATACCACCCTTAAAAATAAATATTTAGCGATTAATAAAACCTGCTTAATATATGGGCTATTACACTAAGACTTTAATATATTAACTTGAAGTCACAGGATCGAATCCTATAGCATGCAACTTGTAATTTTTTTTATTGTATGTCCATTACATGGAGTAAAATACCCTTAGGGAGAGCGCCACGTGGCACCGTTTCTTGTTTAGGAATGCCTTTTAATATATTAGTATAGATGTATCCACTAATAACAAACCAGAGACATGCGAAGTAAACCACTAACCTTAAAATAAGGAAACTAAATTTTCCACTTATGACTTACTTTAACGGAAACATTAGAAACCAATATTCCTAAAATTACTCAAACTAAGTTTGAATTAATAAACCAACACCCTCCCTTGATTCAAACTTACACACAATTGTTGAACCTTGCTACTGACTTCAACGATCCATAATGGACTTGAATGAACTTGAACTGGACACACTCAACACGAACATGAAACCACGCATACGATCAAGACTACGAACAGTTGACTTTAACGAACACACACTCATAATTGTAGAAGAGCGTCTCTTCTTCTTCAACCTGTTGAGCAAATTTGTTTTGTTGACCTTGCTCATCTCTTTCCTTATCCCAACACCGGTCTTCTTTATGACCATACCTTTTGCAATAGTAGCATTGGGCACTACTCATTGGGTGACGTTGCCCTGCATTTTGACCACGTCCACTACCTTCTTCACGATCGCGACCACAACCCCAACCTTGACCACGGCCACCACCATGACCTCGACCATGACCACGACCTCCACCACGACTATTCTCAAATTGCCATTCACTTGAAGACTTTCCCTGCACTTGAAAAGCTTTCTCTTCTACATTTTCATCTGACCTTAAAAATCTATCTTCATGGGCTAAAAGTGAACCCATTAACTAATCAAAACTATAAGAGGACATATTTTTTTGACTCCTCAATAGCAGGAACAATATGATTGTAATATTTTGTAAGACTCCTTAAAACTTTTCGCACCACTGTTGAGTCACTAATATTTTCACCAAACGACCTCATTTGATTTACTATACTTGACACTTTAGACAAATAATCTTGCACATACTCTTTTTCTTTCATTTTAAGCGATTCAAAATTACCATGGAGGTTATGCAACTTGACAGAAATTACCTTACTATCACCTCTATACTCCATTTTCAAAATTTCCCAAGCTCCCTTTGCATTCTTAGCTGTTGAAATTCAAGGAAATATATCATACATCCACTGCGGATTGGATGATAAATAAAGCTTTTGCATTTAATTTGCGATTTTCACGTAATTTTTTATCGGGTACCTCCAGTGGCTCCTCCGGTTCCTCATACCCGCTCTCAACAATATCCCATAACTCCTGGAATTGAAACATAGTCTGCATCTTGATACTTCATAAATGATACTTCTCACCCTTAAAAATTGGAATTTGGGCAAATTTGAATGAATACCATTAGTGGCCATGACAAACACTTTCTCACGATTTGTTTTATTTCGAAAAAACCTCTCCTCCTTCCCCCCTTTTTTTGTTTCTCTCCCTAGAATCTAACCTGAAGCTCTGATAAACGAGGTTTGGGATTTGCTAGCACACTACCTTACCGAAGTTTGCATGTGAAGATGATGCCGCGACTTTGAGTTTATTTGTTCTTATTGTGTTACTTGCTAGTTATTTAGGTACAATAATATAATTGATGTTTATTTTGGATTTTAGTACTTAGAACAACTTCATTTGTAGTACATTCTCCAAATTTTATATTTATATATATATATTAATTTGACTTGTATATGACACGCTTGTGGGATTTGTGTCAACTATAGCAGGTTAGATATAATAAAATATTATATATATCTAACTTGCATCAGTTAATGTTCCAATGCATACAAAGAGGTTGGCGGCAAAGCACAAACCGCAGCGGTTAATAGGAAAAACCGCTGCGGTTTTTCCTATTAACGGTTGCGGTTTGTGCTTTGCCGATGAAAACTGCTGCTGGTCCAACCGTTACGGGCCAAAACCGAAGCGACAAGCCCGGTTTTGACCGCAGCGGTTGGACTTTATTCCACTAGTGCATATTCCTAAACAATAGGAATTAACTGGCAACAATTTGAAGCACTTAATCCAACACACCCCCTTGCTTCAAAGTTGGGGGTCTTACACATCTTGATTTCTTAACATCCATCTTGCCATAGACTTGTTTGATATATGATGCACGTCTCACCACAAACTTGCTTGATTTGTGATGATGCACTTATCACCACCGTTAAGTTTTTAAATTTGTTGATGCAAATTATCACCATTTTTTTTGGAGCACCTCTCTCCCCACGACCTTGCGAAGCACTTCTCTTCACCATGATGCACATAATCATCATCAACCACTCTTGCCATGGTGGTTTCCCCATCGTTTTTTTTTCATAAATTGGAAGATGGCCTGCAATGGCTTACTTCCTATTCTCTCTCTCTTTAGGATCTAACCCGGCGCTGATACCATGTTGTTTACAAAACAAAGAAACGAGACTTAAGAATAAATAAATTGTTTTTGGAAACAAAAGTAATGCAAACTCTTTTTATTATTCCACACAAATGATAAGTAAAGTACACTAAAACCTCTTAAATAGACAAAAGATAACAAAGGTAAGCTAATAATGAGATGCAATCCCACATTTTCCTCCACTAACCTATCCACTAATAACAAACCAGAGACATGCTAAGTAAACCACTAACCTTAAAATAAGGAAATTAAATCTTCCAATAACAAAACAACTAAAAATCCTATGACTTACTTACTTTAACAGAAACATTAGAAACCAATATTCCTAAAATTACTCCAACTAAGTTTGAATTAATAAACCAACGAATATTTGGTTTCACAAGGAACTAAAAATAAAACAAATATAGATCTGATACCCGGGCCGAAATTTTGGATATCCGATTTTTTTGAATCGGATACGGATTGCATTTTCTCCGATCCGAAATTTTCAATAAACATATATATCACTATTAATTATGATTAATCATTGTGCTTTTACAATAGTTCATATATATTTCTTTTGGAGATGTATTGTTTGGAAAAAGGAAAAGATAAGTATATTACTATCTAAAGTGAAACATGTGGAAAAGAAAAAAAAAACCATGATAATTTTATTCATCAATTGGAAGTATAAACAGGGAGGAAATATAAAAAATGGCAGTTTCATCAAAATAATAATAATGGAAGATCAACATTTGAAAAGGGGAAAAATATATAAAAAAAATAAATTTGCATAAATGAAAGTAACGGAAACAAAAGTAAGGTCAGATACATAGCTTTTGACAAACTTCAATCTCTAGATGTTATCGCTAGAGCTGATCAACTTAGGTCCGGCCCGGTCCGAACATTAGCGGATTCTGGCAACATTTTTAGTGGGCCTGACCTGACCAAATTTTTTGGCAAAAAATGTCGGATCATGGACAACCTATATACAAAAATTTAGGCTAAATAGGGAAGTATATATAGGAAGGAAATATATAAAAAGGCAGTTGCATCAAAATAATTATCATGGAAGATTAAAATTTGAAAAGGAGGAAAATATAAAAAGGTAAATTTACATAAATAAAAGTAATGGAAGCAACAATAAGCCAAGGCTGGATAAATTGCATTTGACAAACTTCAATTTCTAGATGTCAGCACTAGATGTGATCAACTTGGGCTCGGCTCGGTTCGAAAAGTAGCGGGTTTTGAACAACATTTTTTGGCTTGTAGTTTGGGCCCGCCCAGCTCGATTTTTGGGATAAAAGTTCTGGCCATGGACAACCTAAATACGGAAATTTTGGGTTGGTCCGAAAACCTCATTCAACCCAGCCCTTATTAGCAGCGTTGGAGCTAAAATTTTGGCCCAAGGCTTTGGCCCGAAACAGACCACTTTTTTGCCCAAAGCCCAGCCTGACTCGACCCATGATCGACTATGGTTAGCGCACACCAAATTCTTGTTCTAGCCTGTAGTACCAATTAGCCAAGATCATCTTATTTAATCAATTAATTTGTAGATTTTAAGTAATAATATCTTACAGTTTTCAAATTGAGGCCCTTCAATATTTTGGGCCCTCTATATTGGACTATTTGCACAGGCTAATAGCTCAGCCTGATTGGAAAAGAAATTCAACTACTAAAATACTATAAAATTGTATTTTCATACTCTAATCTTTATACATGAGTTCAGATAAATTTAAATCGATATAGATGGTGGTAATTAAAATTAAGTTATGTAGATTAAAAAGATTAAGATTAATATAGTAGCGAATAACTAGCTATCATAGAATTGACTAATAGAGTATGGATTATTTTTCATCTTGGTGACAAGCCACACACTAAGCAATTAGTGACAATTATATTCTTCTTTACTTCAATTTTTTTACCATTTGTTTAAAAAATGGAAACTTGTACACAAATAAATAAAGTCATCTCCCCTTTTTAGCACTCGATTATGAAAGATACCGTCATCCTCATTGGTCTTGATCACCAAAAAAGTCCAATCAAAAGCGTTGTCCAAACCATTTTTGAGTCCAAAAATCTATGTTAAAGTATGAAATAGTATATAACAATTCCATAACCATTAATACTTTAATCCAAATGGTTGAATAAAAATATAAAATCAATAATAATCAATGTCTTATCACATACCTTTCTACATACTCCATCACAAATCCGTGAGTGTGAATGAATAACAAAAAATAAAGTATCGAATAATACTACGATTAATTCCAAATTCCACCTTTACCTTACCAAAGATAATAAATATTAAGCATGGATTAATATGTAATTAAATCCAATAACCATCTTTATTTATTAATCACAGGTAATTAATAATCAAAGGTATTTAAATGCTTGTATCAACAACCCATACAAATAAATAATTAAATATTAAACACATATTCTGACACAACAATCACAAAAGCATGATATGCGCAAACAATCTTTGCTTAAGAATTATCCAAGTTCCCTGCATGATACTAAGTTTAAAAACATATCCTAGTACATGATACTGTGTCCAAAACTCTTAGATCACATTCACGTACCTCATATAAGCTATTCTCTATGCCATCCTTGTGCACTGAAAGTAACTCAAAGAGTATTATTCTTCTACAAGTAATAATGAGAAGAATATTAATCATCAGTATAAAAGTTTCAGCACAATTGATTTTACTTAAAAGTTCCATTAAACTATTAATATCCACTCATTTGACGTCAAAGTTCTAATCTTTAAAACTATTAACATAGTAATAAGTTTTTATTTTTTGAAAGCTCATAAAACTCATAATTAAACACTTCCAAAACCCTAAATTTTAAACCTTTAAATTCGAATTTAAAAGTATTAACATTATAATCTATACTACACAAATTATAAAAGTAATATACTCTAAACATTAGTAAACAATAATCTAAACTAAAACAATAATAATTATAACAATTATATGTAAAAAATAGAAAATAAAACAAAGAAGAAAAAGAAAAGGAAATGAAGCTGATAGTAAAGAAAACAACCGGCGCAAGGGAAGGAGAAGGAGCAGCCGGTAGGCGGCGGAGACGCAAGAAGAAGAAAAAATCGGTGAGAGAAAGAGATAGTGTGGGTCTTGTGAGGGAGAGAAAGAGAGAGTCTTGTGAGGGAGATAGAGAGAGAGAGATAGAGGAAAATTAGGGATTGTAAAATATTCTAGGAGGCTCTAAGCCTCTATTTATAGTTTTTGGGAGTTGTAGCCAATGTAGGAACCATAAACTCTTTTTAAAACATTTTAAATGCTCTCCTTTAATATAATATAAATAAACTTTGACTTAATAAATTAAAGTCAATATCGTCAACCCAAAAATTTTAACCTCTAGAAAAATAATAATGATTAAATTCTTCCTACAGTGAAAATTTAAATATACTTATACTTATAAAATTTATAAAAATATGGGGGATTACAGCTTTATTGCCTTTTATTACTGTAGACACATAATCGTGTCCCCCCATTTAAGGATCCGATGATGAAACATACCACGGCATTAGTTGGCGCGACCCAACGGAAAAGCAATCTAAAGAACCAACCGAAAATGTGTTTTGAAATGATATTCTAAAGCCCAATTAATTGTTCATGACGATTAATTGTATTTCAAGCCCATAAAATCTTTTAAATCCATTTTAAAAGCCCAATCAAATATTTATTATTTTAATAGATATTTTTTATAAGTATTTTATTATCTTTGATAAATAAAACAGATTTTTAATCCTTAAAATTCCATCTCCGAAATTTTAGGGATAGAAAAGTATCTTCGAAAAACGCACAAAAGAATATGCTCGGATATTCCCGAATATGCGCCGGACACGTGGGTTGCGCTCAGCGCGACACGTGCGTCCAGCACATTGGCCATATCGCTTCAGACGTGCCAATGAGCGCCTGACACGTAGATTTTGTGACTCATACAAAGTCCTGCGTCAGACGCAAGTCTTGTGTGAGACGCAACTTTCTTTTTTATCTTTTCAAAACGCGTTTAAACGTGCCTAAACCTGATTGGGCTGGCTACGTTAGGCACACCAATATGCGTCTGATGCGTGGCAGTGCGCCTGCCACGTAGGCTTGCGCCAGGCGCAAGGCTTGCGTGCAGCGCACGGTCTCTTTTTCCTATAAATACTCTGTGATTTCCCCGAATCAAGGACGGCTTTTCAGATTATTATTTACGCACACAAAAACTTCCGAATACTTCAAACACTCAAACACACTCAAATACTTTCAATACCTCAAATACTTTCAATATTCTTCAATACTTTCAATCAATCCGTCTTCACTGCGTTTTTGGTTTCACGATTGCTCCGCCTAAAGATCGTTGCGCTCCTCAATCTAAGCCGCATAGGTATAATCTTGAGGATCTTTGAATCAAATCTTTATTTTTATATTGAAGTTACTAACTATTTCTTTCATGATGTAGACCTTTAATATGAAATCGCTCTCCTGTGTATTCTAATCCCTTTCTTTCTTTTTATTTATTTTTCATTATTATTATACTTGCCAAATCATTATATGCATACTATTATGATTGTCCTGCTTTAATGCTTTCACCCACATGTTATTTTTGCTAATCAAAGACCTAAAGAATTGTTCTAACATTAATCAGATTAATTTGGACAACTTGCTAGGGACCCTGTAATATTGATTGCCTAATAACATATCACTAAAAATAGTCTTTTTATGTGTTTCCTGAACCAATTTAGACTAAATATCTTTAGGGTGTTTAAAACATTATTTGATTATTATTTGGCATAAATTCTGCAATGAATCAATATTTAGTAGAGGCCAACTTTGGGCGAATGTGGTTCATTATGACTCTATGCATACCCTTACCCCTCAACTCAATCTCTGGTTCACTTTGACCATCTATGGTGTCAGAACGAGGAAATCTACATTGAATAATTTGTCCCTACGGTTTTCCCATATCCAATTAGGTGTATGATTCTTCCTAAAAAGAATTGTTGGCGACTTCTTTCAATACAAAACAATGTTCAATAAAACATTTACAGTGGGGTAGTCAAATCTAATACGTGCTCACACCGTGTAGACGAAATAAAAACACGCCTACAATTTGGCGACTTCACTGGGGAGGATTTAAAAAAATTAATTTTTTTAAATGAGTGGGTGAAACTTGAAAAATACGATTCAATCTTTTTTTTATGCCTTAGAATAATATATTGTTTTGCATGTGCATGGCTATTGTTCAGCCACCATAAGGACAATCTACCTTGCCTCATTAGCACATGTTCTATGTGTGAGATCACCCTCGGGGGGTTTGCGCTTTGTCCTTCCAAAAAGCTTCCTGAGCGATAGTGTTGGATCTTAGTCATAAGCAAACCTACCCAACCATGGCATTGTTCTCTTGTTCCTGACTTGAGACTGGAGTGTGTCTTACACGTGGCCACCTCTTTAAGTAGGGGTACGACACGCAGACTGTGCATCGCACGCTTTTCGTCAATTTAGGCGTCGTAATTGTCGATCCTACGTTCAGTCCTATGTGCGCCTGTCTGTCTGCATTCGCGTAATTTGGTCATTTAGGCTCATCACCTAATTGAACATTAAAAAAAATCAGTCTTTTCATGCAAGGTCAAGTCTGTCTTAAAAAATGCATTCAAAGGGTCACTGTAGAGTTAGAGTTGTCATGCATGTCTACCTCCTCCCATTTTCTCCCCGCTGTTCAACTAATCTTCCCTATCAATCCTACCCTATCATATTCATCAATTTCAAAAACTTACATTTTTCAAAATCAATCCTACACCCTCTTCTATTCTACCTTTTTCAAAAAAACATTTACTAATCATCATCATACCACGACATTTCAAAAAATCATTTTCAAAGTTAATCCATCATCTTTTCCTAACAAAAGATAAAACAAGGGGTTCCTTTCAAAAATGAATTTCGAAAATTCTAAACCCATTCCAAACACCTTCAATCCAATTGAATTCAATTGACCCAATTCACTTGCATTCATTCTAGGCCCATATGCATTAGAGTCCATTTTGCATTCATATAGGGTCCATCTAATTCGAGTCCATGCATTCATATTAGGCCCGCTAGCATTAGAGTCCATCTTAGGCCCATATAAGTCTAGCTCCTATCAAAATCTAGGCCCATCTGCATCTTTAAGTGAAGTCTAGTCCAAATCTATCCCTAATCAATTCCAATCTAAGTCTAAGTCTAGTCCAATCCAGGTCTTAGGCCCGATTCATTCCCTAGTCAATCTACGGACTATAAAAGCTCAGTCTTAGGACTATAAAGTCAGTCTACGGACTATAAAAGCTCAGTCTTAGGACTATGAAGTCAGTCTACAGACTATAAAAGCTTAGTCTTAGGACTATAAAGTCAGTCTACGGACTATAAAAGCTCAGTCTTAGGACTATAAAGTCAGTCTATGGACTATAAAAGCTCATTCTTAGGATTATAAAGTTTCCCTAGGTCTAGTTTGCATTATATGTAAACCCTAGCCAGTCTACGGACTATAAAAGCTCAGTCTTAGGACTATAAAGTCAGTCTACGGACTATAAAAGCTCAGTCTTAGGACTATAAATTTCCCTAGGTCTAGTTTGCATTACATGTAAACCCTAGTCAGTCTACGAACTATAAAAGCTCAGTATTAGAACTAAAAGCTCAGTCTACGAACTATAAAAGCCCAGTCTTAGGATTATAAAATTTCCCTAGGTCTAGTTCGCATTATATGTAAACCCTGGTCAGTCTACGGACTATAAAAGTCATTCTTCGGACTATAAAAGTTCATCCCCTAAGTCTAGCGAAGCTAGCATAGGTAATATTTCAGTCTGTTTGCATAGTCCAGTCCAGTCCATGTCTGCATTTGCATATAGTTAGGCCCATGTCTCCATCGTGGTCAAATCTACACTAGTCCAAACCATAGCCATTTCCATTTCCATTTCAAAATCATTTCCCATTTTCATTTCCACTTTCGTTTCTCATTTCTCATCTCCATTTCTCGTTTCGAAAGCATCATTTCTAAAAATTTATGAGGTCCATTCGATTTCTGTTCAGGACAGGTCGTGAGATTATAACTTGGGAACGTCCGACAGAGAGGCAACAAGGTCGACCTACTCCCAGAATCGTCAAGCGCATCCTCACATTTTCAGACTAATCTTCCGACTCTTCTAAATCATCATCTGAACTGGGGGACACTAATGAACAGCTCGGTGCCATTATGGCTCAACTCACACTGATGAACTCTCGTCTTGAGGAACAAGACAAAGAGATTAAGACACTGAGGGAGAAGCTAACTAAGGAAGACGAGCAAGGCGACACTCCACCACCAATCAAAACTGAGACAGAGTTGAGATTTGAAAAACTCGAGCAATTGATCTAGTCAATTCCTATGCGTCGAGAGTCAGGCTCATGGCCATGACATTATTGATCCTGAACTAAGGGAAAAACTCCCTAAAAAGGTAACACTGGGTGACCTCCCAAAATTCAAGGGGGTCGAAGACCCAGATGATCACTTGAGAGCTTTTTCCATCTCTATGGCTCTCAAGGGCATGAGCAAGTGTTTGCTTATGTCTTTCCTTTAACCTTGGATGCACATCCATCGAAGTGGTTTAGGTCACTGAACAAGGCCAAGCTTAATGACTGGGACTACATCAGATAGAAGTTCCATAAACAATACATATAAAATACTCAGCTTCCTATTGGCCTGCGTGAGCTGGAGTTGACTAAACAAAACTCCAACGAAGACTTCGTCATCTTCCTTAATAGATGGAGGGAAAAAGTTGCACAAATGACTAATAGGCCATCTCAATAGGATCAAGTCCGAATGGTGATCTGTAATCTACAACCTAAGTACGGAGAACATATTAAATTCCAACTTATAGAGTGTTTCACGAAGCTCTATAAGGTAGGCTTGTTGATTGAGGAAGAGGTGCAAGCCAACAAGAACAAGGGTTTCAACAACAACAACTCTTTCAAGAAGAGTAGTAACAACCCCTCTAGCTCTAATGTCAATGCCCTAACTACTGAAAAGGGAGGATATCAAAAGCCTCAACGAACATTCACTCCATTGGGCATGACTTTGGAAGAAGCCTTCACTAGGCTTCATGCAAAAGGAGCAATACAGCCTATCGGTCCCACTCCAGACCCGGCACCTGAAAATAGGCACAAGAAGTGGAACCCTAATGCCTATTGTAAGTACAACCGAGGGAATGGACACCCAACATCTACATGTTGGGCCTTAAGGAATACTCTGCAAGACATGGTTGAAAGTGGCAAACTTCCGATCCTGCCGACAGCAAAAGTCAATAACAACAACAACCCCTTGGGAATCATCTCAACAGTGCAGGAGGCTTAGTCATTTAACGCTAGTTTTCTAGGTTGAGTCGGAAAGTCCCTCTCCTAGCTCCTTCATTTCATTTTCTAGTCGAGTCTATGTCATTTAGGATTTTTTTTTTTCTAATAAGCCTTGTTTCATTCATTTTCAATTAATAAAATAATCGCATTTTCTTTTCATTTTCATTGGCCTTCCATCATTTTATTTATGCTCCTAGTTCAATGATGAAATTTAAATCACCTAATGAACTTGACTAATAAAAAAGATCTGACGAAAAAAAAAAGAGAAAAATGAAAAAAAGAGGACATACTTTGGATAAGGAGTTATTCCCTCTTCCTCCATCACCTTCTATAAGCCATCATCTTCATTAGCCAAATGGCCTTTCAATTCAAAGCTCCACATATACCTTCAAACCTTCCAATACCCTAAACCAATAACTTGTGTGCAAGCCTTACTATATAAAAAAGATCAATGCCAAGCACAAATAAAAAGTAAACGAAATTCAAAGTGCGAGAAAAAAGCAAAAGCAAAAGAAACGCACAAGACAAAAAGAAAAAAAGCCAAAGGCAAAGAATATAAAAAGTCAAGCTAGGGGGCTTGCACACAAGTTCTACCCGTCATTCAAATCCTTCAACCCCATCAAACTTTAACCCATATAACCAAAATTCATGATCCTTACCTTATTCCAATCAATTAAACATTCATCTTAACCTCAAGCCTTAAACCTTTCATCAACCCTAACTCCTTATTCAAGGTATGTCCAAGCCCGCTAGGTTGAAAACCCGAAAGGGCGGCCTAGGCAAAAGTTAGGGCACAACAAAAAAAAAATTAGATCCAGAACTACGAATGGTCTGATTCTGCAAGGATACATAGGAATCCTCATCTCGAGGTCCGACCGCTTCAATAAAATAAAATTAGTCATGGTCTAATGATTTGACTTTCTAGAATTTAGGAGCATACTCTTTCTAGATCCCGACATAGACTCGAGTTTGCACTTAGCCTCGTTAATACCTTTTCCCACCTACATTCATTTGAGTCACAAATTCAAACTTTTTATTTTCAATTCCAAGCTCTCCTTTTCCCCGAAGGACTCTCTGATAATTCTAAGATTTCTGGCGATATTTGACTTTGCCTATATCAACTTCCCAAAGAAGAATCCCCATCGCAATCCCCAGTGAAAACTTTCAAAGTTCAAGACAGATCAATTACATTTCGATATCAGATCAAGTACATTTCTATCGAGGCTCATAATGCCTAATTCACGGCAAGCTCACCCAAAGTGGGGGCTTCCTACGTGTGGTGGTTCCTGCAATTCAAGTCAAACTCCCGAGAAGTTGTAATTCGCGAACCTCGTTTACGAACCCCGATTGTTTACTAAAAACGATTTTCGAAAATCATTCAATCTATTTCGAATCATTCTGATCACTCTATCATTCTATACATCATCCTAGCCTTGCAAAATCCTGACCTTGCGTTGCATTTCATACATTCTAGTCTTGCATAACCCTGACCTTGCATGACGTGTCATCTCTTAGCTTTGCATAACTGGCGGGCTCTTGTCGTGAGAGTCACCAAATATAAATTTCTCCTACTCTCTTTTACAAATAAATGTAGATAGGAAGTAGGGTTCGTATCCACAGGGAAATGGGGAAAGCAAGTGTATTTAGTGAAACTGATCACCTAGATTTCTTTACATGATGAACAATCGAGGCAATGGGGGATTTTGGATTAAATCAAAATCTAGACGAGCAAACAAGATGAAAAATTAATTAGTGGAAGTCAATAATAACGAAGTTAGGGTCCAGTTGATATCCACTTCTACGGATCTATTTGTCGATTCACTACAAGCCTACTCAATTCTTGGTTGATTATCGTTCAGGACCGAATCCTCCGTTCTCTCAAGTTTTAGTTAAGTAAGTACGAGCTGCGCATTACAAAATCCTAATTCTCAATCAACCTCTCCTAGCGTCGAGATTCAAACTAAGAATCGCATTAAGAATAGAGAACCGATAATATTGCCGATATTTAAACAAGCGCTAAGCATTCAACAACTTGTCTAGCTTAACTAGATTCACTCAATAATGTTCAGCGTAAATCAAGAGAACCTAGCTTACTACAACATGGTTAAGCATATAACATCAGATTATATCCGAAACCTAGCATTAAATCAACAACAAACATCAACTAGTAGTACTCCTAGCTAATCCAAGTCATGACCATAAACATTAATATTGAAAGCTAGACAATAACCAAGATAGAGAGTAAGAGAAAGAGTAAATCTTACAATAAACCGTCAAAAGCTTCCTTCAACCATTCCCAAGAGAGTTTAAGCTATAATTTCCATGCTTCTTGTCCAAAATACAAAAGTGAAATACATAGAGCTCAATGGAAGATGAAAACTAGAAAACTAAAACAAAAGGGAGGAGTTCTTTTTTCTAAGAGTGGCTCACCCCTTAGGGTTATGAATATTGCCCTATTTATACTCCAAAAAGAAACTATAACGAAAAAGAAGAAGAAAGTTACAAGTTGTCTAAGTCGGCAACTTAGCCGACTTTGCCCAGCGCCAGGGGTCGCGAGGTGCGGCATACTTCGCGAGGTGCGACATAAGGTGCGAGTATGGTTGCACCTCGTATTTTGCGACGGACACAAACGAACCACAAACATACCCAGGTCGCGAGGTGCGGTACAGGTCGCGAGGTGCGACCTGGGCTTGACTTGAACTTGCTTGCTGCTTGGCTGGCCAGAAAGATGATGTTGCCGATGCTGTCCAATGATGTTCATGTGCTGCTTGCGTTGATGCAGCTCCCAACAACTCCAAACACTCACATCCAACACCAATACGACGACTCCAAAGGCTCACAATGTCGTACCTTAACACTCTCTTACAACTTCAACCTTAAACTTCCGCTAAAGCCTAAAAGTGCGCTAATGCCCATGACTACGACCAAGCCTTCCATCCAAAAAACGTCTAAAACAACGTAAAAACCCCGATAAACTTGAACACATCAAATACCCCACACTTAGTCTTTACTCGACCTCGAGTAAACTTAATGCAGAGAATAAATAAATAAAAACAATGCCCAAGTGAATCAACACCAAACTTCGCCTTAACTCTCCAACCAATCCAACTATCCTAACCTAAGCAAGCCATGGAGTGCTGCAAAAAAAAGAATAAACTCCATGCTTACTTCAAACCACAAACGTAACCTAAAATCTACTCCAACTAACTTACACCAAGTAAGCCATGGAACAATGACAAAAAGGGGTAAATTCCATGCTTACTACAAAAAATAATCAACTAACCATCAATATAAAGCTTGAATTCCAAGTTGCAAAAGGAATTCAAACTTTAAACAATAAGCACAACTTTACAAATCACCATATGAACAAGGATATCAACGTATTTCCACAACCAACCCGAAAACTCCAAAAACGCCTCCATCCTTATGCCACCAAAACTCCACAAATGAGCAATAAAATTTTCCTCTCTTTTCTTTTTCTCTCATTTTGCCTAGGAGCCCTTTCGGGTTTTCATCCTAGCCTCTCATTTTTTTTTTTTTTTTTAGAAGCTCACAACTCACCCGCTCTTTAAGGCTTTTGTTTTGCATAGGTTGCCCTTTCGGATTTTCAACCAATCAAGGTACCCAAATTTTGCCTAAGTCGCCCGCCCTTGCGGGTTTTCAACTTAGCGGGTTTCATTTTATCATCATTCCTCTTTTTTTTTTTCTTTTTTTTTTTTTTTTTTTTTCAATCTCATGAAAATACGACATAGAACATAAAACATATAAAACATAAAACATAAATATTTACAATCCGAACTTCATTCCTCCCCCCCCCCACACACTTAAAATACACATTGTCCTCAATGTGAGAAGAAGGAAATAAAACTAACCATTTAAGAACCGGAAGGCCCACCAGGATCGCGATGTCCCGATCCCCTAGAGTCACGCTCCGCTTGCCTTCGTCGGCGGTGCATCTCAATGGTAGCAGTGGGGTCAGGGTAACCGGGGTTAGAGGCTGCAAAGAAAGAATTCATGGCCGAAACCATGGAAGACATGGAGTACATTGAGTCCTCAAACCCATCCAATCGCCGCTGCATATCATTTAATTGTATCCCGAACATATTTTGACTCTCCTCAAGAGCATCAAATCTTGTCTCGACCATGGTGTGAAATATTGAAGGGGGCTCGGGGGTTTCGGCTGCAGGCTGCGGCTGGGCACGCGCCCTACCAAACTCTTCTTCAACTACGTCTCGATAAGTATCATCCGGAGGGAGATAGAGCTGACGATGAGATGTAGTAGCGGTGATGGCTGTTTTCTGAGGCTGAGGCAAAACCATATATTTCACACTATTAGCCCCGTAAAGCCATACATAATGGTTGCCTCTTGGGGAAACCCACAACATTGAGGCCTTCTTCAATTGATCCTTATTGTACACATTGGAGGCTGCTGACAAACGAGCATCAATAGTACCTAATGCCTGGAGAATCTGTTTGCCGTTATTGTCCGTCGGAATCTCTTCCTCCAAGTAACTGGCCAAAAGGGAAACCATTCCACCCATGCTTATTTTCCCGCTCTCTTTTCTCGCGATCTCCAAACAATTGTTAACAAATATTCCAACCCAATCCGGGCAACCACATCCCTCAGGTGTCATGGCCCACAAGCATTTTAAATCAAACTTTGGGAGGTTCGTAGGCTCACCGTGGCAAAAGATAGTCATGGTAAGGAATCGGTGAGAAAAACTGAGAGCCGGATGTGGGAGCGAGCTATTCTTACACCTTCCGTGCCATATCAAACCATTGGTGATGTTACCATAGAACATAGACTCATTGAATACACCCGGAGTTTCAAAATCCCTATCCTCCACATAATTCCACCCAAAAGCTTCCATAATTTCATTGTAGTGCATTGTGTATTCATTATCATTAAGGTGAAAGGTAATGAACTTTCCATCCTCATCGCTACCCTTCTCTAATGTGGAAAGGAATTCTAAAGTGTAGCGTTCATAAGTACGGGCATCAAATTCAGTAAAACCGCGTAACCCGACTTTACCCAATAATTGCTCAACAGGCGCACGCAACCCTAAGGTGCCCAATGTATCCAAACAAACAAATTTGGTTTCTTGTATGGTTCTTCCGGGCTTAGTGAGGCGAAGCCATTTCCTTTTATGGTCAGAAGTGAGGTTGTTCAAACCCATGGTATTAACACGAGGTGCACTGCTTGAGCTAGCATTAGTGGTCTTTCTCTTTTGTGAGGCCATCTCTAAGCAACAACTCCCTCCACACAATGCAACACAACCACCAATTCCCAAGTGAAACAATGCTCAATCACAACCACCAATTCTCAAACAACACAATAATTCTCAACCCTCAACAATCAATCACCAATTAATCATACAACAATAACAACCAACAACAATCCAAGACTAACTATGAACAATGAAGTAAAATTTCTCAAACAAAACAAAGTGTTGTTAGAGATGGAATTTGTGTACCAAGTGAAGCCTTCAAATGCTCTAAGAATGTAATGTAGATGTTGTTGTGGTGATTCAACTCCTTCCTTTGCTTGTATCTTCAAATTAGATCTTTCAATTTCCCCAAATTCTTCACCAAAAGAAATCCCCCAAATTCTAGGGTTTGATTTTTTTTTGAAGATAAATTCTAAAAATTGAGTGTGAGGTGATGAATTAAAGAAGGAGATGAAGGTGGGTGGTTTTATTGAAGGATGGGGCGGCGGTTTTTTGGCGGGGGAGTGGCGGTGGAAGAGTATGAGAGAGAGAGACGAGCTGCTGTGAGGGAGTGGAAGAGTGAGATAGTCGAGTGGGTAGAGTAAGAGGGAGAGGAGAATCGTGTTTAAAGAAGAGGAAGAAGAGGAATTTACCCAGGTCGCGAGGTGCGACCAAGGTCGCGAGGTGCGACATCAAGGTCTCGCGAGGTGCGACAAAAACTCGCACCGTGTGATCCCACTCTGCATTTTTTTTTCCTTCGAAAACCACCAGCTTCGCGGGGCGCGGTACAGGTCGCGAGGTGCGACCTGGGCTGAATTCCTTCGCTCAAAAATTCTCTCTTGTTCGGTTTTCCTTCTTTTTGAAATGACTCTCTAACATTCTTTAAAACTTGTTGTAACTCACAAATTACTCACACACACAACAAACTTCTCATTCTTCAAATTTCTCGGATTTCCTGCAAAAATCATAACCAAACAAACATAATATCCTACAACGAAAAAAAATGCAAATAAAAGATTTGAAACAAATATATACATCCGAGTTCGTTTATTTAACGTCGTCGACACGACGAAACATTTCAAAGAACCTTATCCATACTCCGGGTTGCCGAGAGGGACATCCTCGGCCCCTACTTGCTCGAATCCATCAAAGTATGGTTTAAGTCTTTGCCCATTTACCTTTAAAATCCTCGAAGTATACGTAGCTTCGCTTATGATTTCCACGACACCATGGGGAAACACTTTCACGACAATGAATGGCCCGATCCACCTAGAACGCAGTTTTCCTGGAAAAAGACGCAGGCGGGACTGAAACAAGAGGACCTTTTGGCCCACCACGAACTCTTTTCTTATTATCAGCTTGTCATGCCATGCCTTAGTCTTTTCTTTGTAAATTGCTGCGTTTTCATAGGCCTCGTTCCTTATCTCCTCCAATTCTTGCAACTGTAGTTTCCGATGCAATCCAGCCTCATCCAAGGCCATGTTGAAATTTTTAATGGCCCAAAATGCTTTGTGCTCAAGCTCCACTGGAAGGTGACACGGCTTTCCAAACACCAATCTGTATGGTGACATACCAATGGGGGTTTTATAAGCCGTCCTATATGCCCATAGTGCATCCTCCAATCGCAAGCTCCAATCCTTCCTACTTGGATTCACCGTTTTCTCCAAGATTGATTTGATCTCGCGATTAGACACCTCCGCTTGGCCATTTGTTTGTGGATGGTAGGCCGTGGAGGTCTGGTGAGTCACATGATACTTTTTCAGCAGCGCACCTATGGTTCAATTGCAAAAATGAGTTCCCTTGTCACTAATCAATGCCCTTGGAATTCCAAACCTGCAAAATATGTAAGATTTCACAAAATCTGCAACCACCTTAGCATCGTCAGTACGAGTGGCCTTAGCCTCCACCCATTTTGATACATAATCCACTGCTAGAAGAATGTACATGAAACCAAAAGAGTTAGGAAATGGCCCCATAAAATCAATGCCCCAAACATCGAATATTTCACAATACAAGATCGAGTTTTGTGGCATTTCATTTCTTTGGGAGATATTCCCGACTCTTTGACAATTATCGCACGACTTACAGAAATGGTATGCATCTCTATTCAAACTAGGCCAATAAAAACCACAATCTAATACCTTTCGAGCAGTTCTCCTTGCTCCAAAATGACCTCCACATGCATGGGAATGACAAAAGGTGAGAATCGATATTACCTCATTATCGGGAATGCACCTTCTAATCACTTGATCCGCACAATGTTTCCACAAATATGGATCGTCCCATACATAATGCTTTGCATCGCTTCGTAATTTGTCTCTTTGTGCTTTTGAAAAATGAGGAGGAAATTTGTTAGAGACAAGGAAATTCACAATGTTAGCATACCATGGACTAAACTCCTTAAGGGCGAACAAATGTTCATCCGGGAATTCTTCTCGAATTGGTTCTTTCCATGGTTTTTCAACATTCTTCTCTAAATCATAGGAAGACACCAATCTACTCAAATGATCCGCTACTAAATTATCGGTCCCCTTTTTGTCTTTCACCTCCAAATCAAACTCGCTCAAAAGTAGAATCCACCTAATCAATCTTGGCTTGGCTTCTTTTTTCGTCATTAAATGACGAAGAGCTGCATGGTCAGTATATACAATAACTTTTGTTCCAAGCAAATAAGATCTAAATTTTTCCAAAGAAAATACTACAGCTAACAATTCTTTTTCAGTAGTAGAATAGTTACGCTGAGCCTCATTTAGTGTCATGGAAGCATAATAGATAGCATGAGGTGCTCTCCCCACCCTTTGACCTAACACCGCTCCGACGGCGTAGTCACTTGCATCGCACATGATCTCTAAGGGAAGAGACCAATCAGGTGGTTGTATAATTGGAGCCGAGACAAGTCTTTCTTTCAAGGTTTAAAAGGCATTCTTGCAATGTTCGTCAAAAGAAAAATCCACATCCTTTTGCAACAACTTACATAAAGGAGATGAAATCTTCGAAAAGTCCTTGATGAACCTGCGATAAAAACCTGCATGGCCAAGAAAAGAACGTATTTCTCTAACATTAGTAGGATAAGGCAAAGATTGAATAGTATCTACCTTAGCTTTATCTACCTCGAGTCCTTTTGCGGAAACCACATAGCCTAAAACAATTCCTTGTCCCACCATAAAATGGCACTTCTCGGAATTCAACACAAGGTTAGAATCTATACATCTTTTAAGCACAAAAACTAAGTGTTGCAAACAACTGTCAAAAGAATCTCCATGTATAGTGAAATTATCCATAAAAACTTCAACAAACCTCTCGACATATTCAGAGAATACACTCATCATACATCTCTGAAAAGTGGCAGGGGCATTGCATAACCCAAAAGGCATGCGCCTATATGCAAACGTGCCAAAAGGACACGTAAATGTGGTTTTCTCTTGATCCTCTGGCGCAATAGCCACCTGGAAGTACCCTGAATAACCATCTAAGAAGCAATAGAAGGCATGACTAGCAAGTCTTTCAAGCATTTGATCTATAAATGGTAAAGGAAAATGGTCTTTCCTAGTCACTGCATTCAATTTACGATAATCAATGCAAACACGCCATCCATTTTGGATACGTGTAGGAATCAACTCACCATATTGGTTTTCCACAACAGTTACACCCGTCTTCTTAGGCACAACTTGGGTAGGACTAACCCATTTGCTATCAGAAATAGGGTAAATCATACCTGCTTGGAGTAATTTCAGAATTTCTGCTTTCACTACCTCCATCATAGGTGGGTTTAACCGGTGTTGTGGTTGCCTCACTGGTTTCGCGTCATCTTCAATCAAGATCCGATGCATGCATGTAGTGGGACTTATGCCTTTGATGTCGGCAATCGTCCATCCAATTGCTTCTCTATGCTCCTTAAGAACCTCAATAAGTCTTCTTTCTTGCTCCTGGGTGAGCTGACTTGAGATGATCACTGGTAATGTTTCTCCTTCTCCAAGGAACACATACTTCAAATTATCGGGAAGTGGCTTCAATTCCACTTTTGGGGCCTGCAAAACAGATGGTAACAACTTCTCTCTAGGAATGGTTAGTGGGACGGGTCCAAAATGTAAAGGGACCGTCGGAAGCTTGTCTTGATCTTCCAGAACATGCACTATTTCCTGCAAATTAGCGCTTAAAACATACTCAATTTCATTATCTTGCAAACTATGCTCAAGAACCACCTGCAATTCATCTTTACCATCAATTTCAAACACGTCCTGCGAAAAAGAGTCAATCACATCTATAGAATAACATGAATGATCATCACTCGGAAATTTCTTGGAATCATAAATGTTGAACTCTACTGTATCTCCATCAAATTCCATAGTAAGAGATCCACTATGCGCATCAATTTTAGTCCTAGCAGTTTTTAAAAATGGTCGTCCTAACAAAATAGGGGTCGCATGTTCATCGTGTTCCATATCTAGGACATAAAAATCGGCAGGAAAAATCAGCTTATCAACCTTAACTAACACGTCTTCCACTATTCCCTTAGGATAAGCATTAGAACGGTCAGCTAACTGAATCACAACACCTGTTTCATGTAAGGCACCTAGCTTTAAGGACTCGTACAAAGAATAAGGAATTACATCCATAGAAGCCCCTAAATCTAGCATAGCCCTTGGAAACGTGGTGTCCCCAATCACACAAGGTATAGCAAACATGCCCTGGATCACTGCATTTTGGGGGTAGTTTTTTTTGAAACATGGCAGACACATGTTCGCTAACCTTGACCTTTTGTGCTCCCCTTAACCGTTGTTTTCTTTTAGTAGTGCACATTTCCTTAAGAAACTTTGCATACCTAGGAATTTGTTTTAAAGCATCTAAAAGGGGAATGTTTACCTCACATTTACGAAAGGTTTCGTAAATGTCTTTATCGCACTCCTTTCTTCGAGTATCTTGCAGTGCCTCTGGAAATGGTGGAACCGGCTCATAAGGTGGTGGAGGTGGTGGTTGCTCATCTGATGTAGATGACATTGGCTCGGCATCGGGCACCGGTTCATAAACAATGACCTCTTCCTCTACCTCTTTGTCTTTAGCGGTCGCTTTATCATTGCTCTTTAGTTCTCTTCCACTTCTTAGTGTTATGGCACTTGCATTTTGTCTCGGATTAACCTCCGTTTGAGACGGTAGCTTACCCGAATCACGAGCCTCTAATCGACCCACAGCTCCTGAGACCTGACTCATTTGCTTTTCCAGAATCTTTATGCTCGAACGAGTCTCCTCCTGAAACTAAACCATATTTCCCTGCATGTTAGTAACATTTTTAGTTAAAGCATTAATCATATCCTCTGTAGACATGCTGGTACTCGGTCCCTGTGATTGGCCTTGCGGCCAAAAATATGGAGCTCCTTGCTCCGGTGCCCTCGAATAAGGAGGTGGTGGGCGGTTATACTGCTGTGGCGGCTGCTGGTTCCCTGATGAATTCCCGTACTTCAAATTAGGATGATCTCGCCATCCCGGATTGTAGGTACCAGAATATGGATCATATCTTTTCTGGAAACCTTGGCCCTGAAAACCGACCGCCTTAACCTCTTCACTCAGTTCTTCTTGTAGATGAGGGCAAAAATCAGTTGGATGATTTGAAGAGCAAATGCCACAAGCCTTTACTTGGTGAGTTTTCTATTTCACTATGAATTCTCGCATCACGGATGTGAGAGCTTGCACCTGATCTTCCAACTTAGAAGAACTAGAACCCTCGGCGACCACACGTCGAGTTCCAGACCTTCTACTAAACCGCCTCGAGCTTTCAGCAAAGCTCATTTAACGGTTCCTTAGCAACGAGTGCGGTTTTATTCACAATGGATCCACCACTTGCTGCATTAACCATCCTAGCATCCTCATCACATAAGCCATTATAGAAATATAGCACCAAATCTTCCTCTGAATAACCGTGGTATGGACAGCTAGCACATAACTTCTTAAACCTCTCCCAATACTCATAAAATGACTCATCACCCCGTTGCTCAATGTTACTTATCTCCTTCTTCAATGTAGATGATTTAGAAGTGGGAAAGTATTTCTCGAGAAAGCTCTTTTTCAATTGTGCCCAAGTGGTGATGCTGCCAAATGAAGGTAGTACATCCAGTCCTTTCTTTGCGTCTTTTAGCGAAAAGGGGAAGGCTTTAAGCTTGATTCTGTCTTCTGAAACTCCACTTGGTTTCATGCTGCTGCATACCACATGAAACTCTGACAAATGTTTATTTGGATCTTCACCATTTAGCCCATGGAATGAGGGAAGCAAATGTATCAACCCCGACTTTAGCTCAAATGTGTCCCCCACTTCCGGTTCCAGAAATGTGATACACAAAGGCTGTTGGTCAAGGTTAGGAGCAGTGAGCTCCTTTAAAGTGCGGTGCTCAACTCTAGGAGGCATCTCTTCTTCAAATTCAAGCGAAAAAGGGAGCTCTCTAAAGCCTTCACGCAATTCTCTTCTCAACCTGAAAAGGGTTAGTTCTAGATCTCGATCGTACTGCAAAGGCTCTTGGTTAGTAGCACGAGTATTAACCATAAACAAAAACCATAAGCAATACAATCCAAAAACATACACTAAATACAAACAAGTAACACCGTTTCCCCGGCGGGCTCTTGTCGTGAGAGTCACCAAATATAAATTTCTCCTACTCTCTTTTACAAATAAATGTAGATAGGAAGTAGGGTTCGTATCCACAGGGAAATGGGGAAAGCAAGTGTATTTAGTGAAACTGATCACCTAGATTTCTTTACGTGATGAACAATCGAGGCAATGGGGGATTTTGGATTAAATCAAAATTTAGACGAGCAAACAAGATGAAAAATTAATTAGTGGAAGTCAATAATAACGAAGTTAGGGTCCAGTTGATATCCACTTCTACGGATCTATTTATCGATTCACTACAAGCCTACTTAATTCTTGGTTGATTATCGTTAAGGACCGAATCCTCCGTTCTCTCAAGTTTTAGTTAAGTAAGTACGAGCTACGCATTGCAAAATCCTAATTCTCAATCAACCTCTCCTAGCGTCGAGATTCAAACTAACACTAGTGGAAAAAAACCGAAGGGCTGCGGTGCAAGGGCTGCGTTTTTTGTAAAACGCAACCCTTAATAGTGAAGGGCTACGGTCAATTCAAAAAACCGCAGCCCTTTTAGTGAAGGGCTGCGGTTAGCCGAAAACCGCAGCCCTATAAGTAATAAAGGGCTGTGTTTTTTAAAAAAACGCAACCCTTTATGGGTTTTTTTTTTTTAAGAATTTTAAAACGAATTGCGCGGGCCTTTAGATGTTAAGCGGGTAAGGGTTTCTCACAAACATAATCTCACGCCTCTTCTCTCTCATCTCACGCCGCTTCTCTCTCACCCTCCTCCCTTCTCTCTCTCACCCTCCTGATTTCATCAAACATCAAACCAAAAAAAAAAAAAAAAACGAGTAGATTAAACCTACGAACAAGTGATAGTAGGAGAGAGAAAGCGCCGGCATTAAGCACAGCTTCAGCACCAGCATCGACACCGTACCACATGCGAAGCTTGAACAACAATGGATGATGTCGCCTCTACTACCGTTCTCGCCGGAACAACACAGCAACCCAGCCTCCTCTACTGCCTTTTTTTGCTGCCTCGCCGTCGGTCGAACTCCGCTCATCTCTTCCTCGTCGTCGAACAAGTGATAATTTTTTGTTTTTCAGATCTATAATTTCTTGATCTTTGTTTTGATGAATGTTCATGTAATTTCAGATCTATAATTTTTTCTCTTTTGTATTTTCATTTTTGTTCGTTTTTTTTTCATTTTCGTTCGTTTTTTCATTTTCGTTCGTTTTTTTTTTCATTTTCGTTCATTTTTTTTTTCATTTTCGTTGGTTTTTTTACTGTAAAATTCTGTTCTTGTTGATATATAATTTCGTTTTTTTTTTGTTCGTTCTTTCTTGTTGATATATAATTTCGACTGTTATTGCTGTTCTTTTTTTAATAGTTAGTGCCTTAGATTGTTCTTTTTTTTTTTACTGTAAATTGTAATTTGATGTTCATGTTGATTATCAATATACAATTTCGTTTTTTTATATTTTTGGTCAAAAGGGCTGCGGTTTTGGTCAAAAGGGTTGCAGTTTTGGTCAAAACCGCAGCCCTTTGTACAAAGAAACGCTGCGTTTTAGGCCAAAAAACGCAGCCCTTCCAATATGGAAGGGATGCGTTTTTGGGCTCAACCGCAGCCCTTCGTTGTGAAGGGCTGCGGTTTAAAAACGCAGCCTTTCACTTTTAGTGAAGGGCTGCTACGGAAAGGGCTGCTGGCCAAAAACGCAGCCCTTAGGGCTGTTTTGACCGCAACCCTTCCGTTTTTTTCCACTAGTGTAAGAATCGCATTAAGAATAGAGAACCGATAATATTGCCGATATTTAAACAAGCGCTAAGCATTCAACAACTTGTCTAGCTTAACTAGATTCACTCAATAATGTTCAGCGTAAATCAAGAGAACCTAGCTTACTACAACATGGTTAAGCATATAACATCAGATTATATCCGAAACCTAGCATTAAATCAACAACAAACATCAACTAGTAGTACTCCTAGCTAATCCAAGTCATGACCATAAACATTAATATTGAAAGCTAGACAATAACCAAGATAGAGAGTAAGAGAAAGAGTAAATCTTACAATAAACCGTCAAAAGCTTCCTTCAACCATTCCCAAGAGAGTTTAAGCTATAATTTCCATGCTTCTTGTCCAAAATACAAAAGTGAAATACATAGAGCTCAATGGAAGATGAAAACTAGAAAACTAAAACAAAAGGGAGGAGTTCTTTTTTCTAAGAGTGGCTCACCCCTTAGGGTTATGAATATTGCCCTATTTATACTCCCAAAAGAAACTATAACGAAAAAGAAGAAGAAAGTTACAAGTTGTCTCAGTCGGCAACTTAGCCGACTTTGCCCAGCGCCAGGGGTCGCGAGGTGTGGCATACTTCGCGAGGTGCGACATAAGGTGCGAGTATGGTCGCACCTCGTATTTTGCGACGGACACAAACAAACCACAAACATACCCAGGTCGCGAGGTGCGGTACAGGTCGCGAGGTGCGACCTGGGCTTGACTTGAACTTGCTTGCTGCTTGGCTGGCCAGAAAGATGATGTTGCCGATGCTGTCCAATGATGTTCATGTGCTGCTTGCGTTGATGCAGCTCCCAACAACTCCAAACACTCACATCCAACACCAATACGACGACACCAAAGGCTCACAATGTCGTACCTTAACACTCTCTTACAACTTCAACCTTAAACTTCCGCTAAAGCCTAAAAGTGCGCTAATGCCCATGACTACGACCAAGCCTTCCATCCAAAAAACGTCTAAAACAACGTAAAAACCCCGATAAACTTGAACACATCAATAACCTTAATCCTTGCATAGCGTCTTGTGCATCCTTAGAGAGTCTAAGTTTGCGTTGCATCACTATGTGCTTTATCTGAGTTGTTCGCAGCTATCTGCTAACATCTTCTTCTGCAGGTAATCAGATTGCTTGTAGTTATTGTCCTACATACTAACTTTGTTTTGTAGATACCGGCGTATATAGATCAGTTCTATACTGCAGAGCGTTTAGAATCGTTCTCCGTCCCGACACCGTATACTTCAACAATCGGTTTCCTGAACCTCAGTCAAAATGGGGGCTTCTGTAGACACATAATTGTGTCTCTCCATTTAAGGATCCGATAATGAAACATACCGCGGCATTAGTTGGCACGACCCAACGGAAGAGCAATCTAAAGAACCAACCCAAAATGTGTTTTGAAATGATTTTCTAAAACTCAATTAATTGTTCATGACGATTAATTGTATTTCAAGCCCATAAAATGTTTTAAATCCATTTCAAAAGCCCAATCAAATATTTATTATTTTAATAGATATTCTTCATAAGTATTTTATTATCTTTGATAAATATAACAGATTTTTAATCCGTAAAATTCCATCTCCAGAATTTTAGGGATAGAAAAGTATCTTCGAAAGACGTGCAAAGGAATATGCTCGAATATTCCCGAATATGCGTCGGACGCGGGGGTTGCGCTCAGCGCGACACGTGCGGCCAGCACATTGGCCATATCGCGTCAGGCGTTCCAATGAGCGCCTGACACGTAGATTTTGTGACTCATACAGAGTCCTGCATCAGACGCAATTCTTGTGTGAGACGCAACTTTCTTTTTTATCTTTTCAAAACGCGTTTAAACATTAGGGTGTTTAAAACATTATTTGATTATTCTTTGGCATAAATTCTGCAATGAATCGATATTTAGTAGAGGCCAACTTTGGGCGAATGTGGTTCATTATGACTAATTCGTACCCTCACCCCCGAACACAATCTCTGGTTCACTTTGACTATCTATGGAGTCAGGACGGGGAAATCTACATTGGATAATTTGTCCCAACGGTTTTCCCATATCCAATTAGGTTTATGATTCTTCCTAAAAAGAATTGTTGGCGACTACTTTCAATACAAAACATTTTTCAATAAAACCTTTTACAGTGGGGTAGTCAAATCTAATACGTGCTCAGACCGCGTAGGAGAAATAAAAACACGCCTACATTACGGTCGCTTGATCACCACTATAATTTTTAGTTAAATCATGCTTAATAAGATAATTTGTACACCGGTTTAGGTACCTACAAAACCTTATGATTTAATAAAGTGATCACCAATAATTAGATCTTAGTTATGTCTTAATTAACCAACATTTAACATGTTTGTCTATTTATGCAATTAATCGAATTATGTGCATATGCAATTATATATCATACTGAATGAAGTAAGGAAATTCACCTTTGAACCTAAAATCTCTTTCCTTTTTGGCCCATTGGTTTATCGTTAAAATTGATTGGTGACTCTATTCTAAAACCAAAATATAAAAAGTTATGTTGTGTAGGCATCATAATTTTACACACCGCCTGCAAAATCGAAAGACTATATTTTGAATTATAAATTAACATGGTTGGTAATTTCATTTTCTTTATGTATTCCAATAGAGTTTTGAGAATATTCCCCTCACAGTGACGTTCGTATGGTATCTTATGTACTCCTTCCGTCCCAAAATATAGTTCTCGTGAATTTTATCTCTATTATATAAGGGAAGGGGGGAGTTATGGTGTCCGCTCTATAAATTTACTAAATTGTCCATTAGTAAATCAACTACTATCAAAAAAGTAGGAAAAGCAAAGTCAAATTCAAATAAAAATTAACTTAAATGTTGAAGGTAATTGAGTTAAAATTGAGCCAACAAAAAAAGACAAATTGACTATAAGATTTAGTACATTAATGCTTAAAAAAGTAAAAAGAAATATTACATCAATTAAATATCTTATCAATCAATTCATAAACACAATCAATCATTACATCAAAATGGAAAATTCAACAAATTAACAAAGTGAAATAATTTATTTAACACAAAAAAAACAATGTTAATACAACATAAGAAATCCTAAATGAATTCACTTAACATTCTTTTATCATTCATCAAGATTAATTTTATAAACCTAAAATAAAAAACTAATAAAAGAAGGGTTAAGGGATAGAGGCTTAACCTATGGAATGTAGTCATAGAAATTGTCTATTGTCCAAACTTTTACCCCTATTTAATAATCCCCAAAAAGGATAGAATTTAGGAAAAATTGATAGGAACAGTCCCAACTATGGGCGTTCCGCCATTTTCGGTCCCAACTAAAGATTATTTTTGAGCGGTCCCAACTATGCATCATTTTTGCCGAAATTGGTCCCATGTGACTGATTACCTGTTAAACAGGTTAAAAAACTCGAATTCCTTCATCTTTTTTCTCTCCTATGAGCTTCCACCCCACCCCACCCTAGCCCCCCACCCCTCCCCATCCCCTCCACCCCAACCGATGCGCTCAAGTTATACGATGTTCTTGTGGTATTTTAGGTGCACATTGCTAAGGGATTTGTTCGTAATTGTTAAGTTTTGCATATAAATCGACCTTAGCGGAAGTTCGAATTTTGTATTTATTGTTGTTAAAATTGTAAGTTCCGAGCTCTTGGAAGCATGAATGGTTGGAACAACTCCACAACATCGTCTCACCAACCAAACTCCACCGTGTGCCTAAGCTAAGCATCATCGCGAGCTCGCCAAGCCAAACCAAGTTCGGCGCCAAGATCACCCGCCAAGCTCTCGCAGCATCACGGCTCGCACGGCCAGCTCGCACGAAAGCTCACGCCCAGCGCCCGGCGTCGCGACTCGCGAGCTTCCTCGCACCTCGCGACGGCCTTGCTCGCACCTCGCGAGGATGCTCGCACGGTGCGACTGCGTGGTTTTGGCCCGGCCTCTTCACTCGTTGCGAAGCGGTAGCCCATGGCACGGTGCGACCGGACTCGCACCTCGCGACCCCTAGGTCGGTCTAAATGTCGGTGACTTTTGAGCCTTAGTATAAATATTAAACTTTGTTTTTAGACCTAAGGGGCAGCGACCACAAGGAGAGGAGTTTCCAAAACTCCACTCTTCTCTTGTTGTCTTCTCTTTTTAGTTTTTATTTTCTAATTTAGTTTTTGTAGATTTCAATTATGGGATTGGCTTATGCTATGCCGATTGTAGCTTGAACCGTTCTTGAACGAGATTAATATGGAGCTTCAAGCATTATTGTGAGATCTTTCCTCTCTCTTTAGTTTCTTTGATTATGGGTTAATTTCTATGATTGCTTTCTATGGTTTTTGCATAATTATGCTAGGAACGTTACTAGTTTGATTGTGTAATTAATCTAATGCTAGATTTAAGAATAGAACCCGATTGTTTTATTCTTTTATCAATTGGTAGCAAACTAGGGAGTAACTTAGATGCGAATCGTCTTGGTTATTTCTTGGGGAAATTGAATCAAACTGTTGAACGTTTATCGCTTGTATGACGTTAAGCAGGTGCCTGTGGTTCTCTGTGTTTATTGCTTGCTATCGGATTGAACTTAGACGCGATCGGACTAGGTTATCCTTTAGTTAGGGTTTTATAGTCACGGCGATCGTGCTATTCAACTAAGAATAAGGAGAACGCGAGATTAATTCTCAACAATAGATAATAATGGAATTAATTAGAGTCGAGGTTCAAGGATCGATAATGAATTGAAGTGTATGTTAATCGGATTCAAGATCTTTCCATATTGATTTCTCATCTTGTTTATATGTTAGTTAGTTGTAGTTTAGTTATAATCTACTTGAAACCCCCTTTGTTATTATTATTAGGTTTCTCGGCCCTTAGCTTAATCTAGGTTTCGAATCACGCTAAGTACTAAACTCGTCCCTGTTTCCCTGTGGATACGAACCTTACTTCCCTTATACTAGTTTAGTGTAAAAGAGAGTAGGAGAAATTTTATCTTTGGCCGGGCGGCGTTCACGACAAGCGCGGCCCGCCAAATTTTGGCGCCGTTGCCGGGGAAACGGTGTTACTTGTTTTTATTTAGAGTGATTTTTGGATGGTATTGCTTGTGCTCTTTGTTTTTGGTTGGCCACACATATAAAGAATTCCCTTTTTGTTTTAGTTTCTAGTTTTCATCTTCCATTGAGCTCTATGTATTTCATTTTTGTATTTTGGACAAGAAGCATGGAACTTGTTGCTTAAACTCTCTTGGGAATGGTTGATTAACTCATACTTTATATCTTGGTTATTGTCTAGCTTTAAACATTTATATTAATGGTCATGACTTGGATTAGCTAGGAGTACTACTAGTTGATGTTTGTTGTTGCCTTAATGCTAGGTTTGGGATATAATCAGATGTTATATGCTCAACCATGTTGTAGTAAGCTAGGTATTAACGATGCATTGCAAGAGTTCTTTTCAATCAATTTTGCAGGTACTTGAAGTGGAGATTGACATGGAACCACCATTGTCACACATGGAGCACAACCCAATGATTAAGCTTAAGGTATTAAGTCGAGCTAACGACTTTAAACAACAGCGCTTCTCGGGAGGCAACCCGAGACCCCTTTATTTTCTTTCTTTTCCTTTATTTTTCATCAAATTCCCACCACCACAACAAATTTTCTTTCACCCACCGCCTACCCACTAAAAAGATCCACAACCAATCTTAATTCGCTTGGAACCAAAATCCACAAAAGAAAACCCGTTGGGAGGACTTCAATAGCTAGGAGTTGGTAACACTAGAGGATTGAGATTGTTAATGTATCTTTTCGATCTCTTAAGCTAGGAGCAAATCTCAAAAATTCAAAACTTTTGAACTTGTCATTTGTTTGAGTGATTCGAGGGAGCGGGTTGTGAGTTGAGTTAGGAGATTTGAGTTGGTGTTGTTAAGAAATTTGAGTTTGACGGATTGCTTTTCATGAGTTTTGACCATCGATCTTCGATTTACCCGATTTTCAAATTTCCCCCTATTTTCAGTATACTTTTTCTTTTTAATTGTCGACACATTGAGGACAATGTGTAGTTTAAGTAGGGGGGAGGGTATTCTCATTCTCATGTATCTATGTTGTATATATTACTTTTAATTTGAAAAAAAAAAAATGAAAAAAAATAAAAAAATAAAAAAATAAAAATAAAAAATAAAAAATGATGATGAAATGAAACCCGCTGAGTTGAAAACCCACAAGGGTGGGCGACTCAGGCAAAAATGGGGGCTCGGATAGGTTGAAAACCCGAAAGGGCAACTTATGCAAAAAAGTGGCTTATATTGAGCGGGTAAGATGGTGAGATGAAAAAAATGTGAGAAGCTAGGATGAAAACCAAAGGGCTCCTAGGCAAAATGAGAGATTAAGAGAGAATTATACACTTTGAAAACTCATTTGCCGGAGATGGTGTCATAAGGTTGAAAGCGTTTTCGGGTTGGGTTAGTGAATTCATCCTTTGTTTTGTGAAGATCTATTTAAAGTTGGCTTTCACATTCTTTTGGGTTGATTGTTTGTTTTTGGGAGTAAGCATGGAGTATATTTCTTTTTGTCTTTGTTCCATGGCTTGCTTGTTTAGATTAGTTGTAGTAGTAGTAGTTTTAGATCATCTTTTGGAGGTTTGGGAGAGGCGATAGTTTAGTGTGTCGTGAGGACATTTTGATTCGTGTTGGTGTTCTTGGTGATTATTGTTGTCGCGTCTTTTTATTTTTCAGGTGAGCTCGAATCTAAGTGTGGGGGAATCATCGTCCCTTACGTTTAGGTTTTTGAGCGGATGTTGTTAAGATGTGATGATGATCATGTAGTTGATGGGGAGTGTAGGTTGGTGTCGTTAGCTTGGGTGATGATTCATTTGGTGATCCTCATTTTGAGTTTACTCGAGGTCGAGTAAAGTTCAAGTGTGGGGGTATTTGATGCGCTCAAGTTATACGATGTTCTTGTGGTATTTTAGGTGCACATTGCTAAGGGATTTGTTCGTAATTGTTAAGTTTTGCATATAAATCGACCTTAGCGGAAGTTCGGAATTTTGTATTTATTGTTGTTAAAATTGTAAGTTCCGAGCTCTTGGAAGCATGAATGGTTGGAACAACTCCACAACATCGTCTCACCAACCAAACTCCACCGTGTGCCTAAGCTAAGCATCATCGCGAGCTCGCCAAGCCAAACCAAGTTCGGCTGCCCAGCAGCATCACCCGCCAAGCTCTCGCGAGCATCACAGCCCATCGCACAGCCCAGCGCTCGCACAGCAAGCTCACTGCCCAGCGCCCAGCGCTCGACGACTCGCGAGCTTCCTCGCACCTCGCGACGGCCTTGCTCGCACCTCGCGAGGATGCTCGCACGGTGCGACCTGCGTGGTTTTGGCCCAGCTCTTCAGCTCGTTGCGAAGGCAGTAGCCCATGGCACGGTGCGACCAGACTCGCACCTCGCGACCCCTAGGTCGGTCTAAATGTCGGCTGACTTTTGAGCCTTAGTATAAATATTAAACTTTGTTTTTAGACCTAAGGGGGCAGCAGCCACAAGGAGAGGGAGTTTCCAAAACTCCACTCTTCTCTTGTTGTCTTCTCTTTTTAGTTTTTATTTTCTAATTTAGTTTTTGTAGATTTCAATTATGGGATTGGCTTATGCTATGCCGATTGTAGCTTGAACCGTTCTTGAACGAGATTAATATGGAGCTTCAAGCATTATTGTGAGATCTTTCCTCTCTCTTTAGTTTCTTTGATTATGGTTTAATTTCTATGATTGCTTTCTATGGTTTTTGCATAATTATGCTAGGAACGTTACTAGTTTGATTGTGTAATTAATCTAATGCTAGATTTAAGAATAGAACCCGATTGTTTTATTCTTTTATCAATTGGTAGCAAACTAGGGAGTAACTTAGATGCAGATCGTCTTGGTTATTTCTTGGGGAAATTGAATCAACTGTTGAACGTTTATCGCTTGTATGACGTTAGCAGGTGTCCGTTGGTTCTCTTGTGTTTATTGCTTTGCTATCGGATTGAACTTAGACGCGATCGGACTAGGTTATCCTTTAGTTAGGGTTTTATAGTCACGCTGATCGTGCTATTCAACTAAGAATAAGGAGAACGCGAGATTAATTCTCAACAATAGATAATAATGGAATTAATTAGAGTCGAGGTTCAAGGATCGATAATGAATTGAAGTGTATGTTAATCGGATTCAAGATCTTTCCATATTGATTTCTCATCTTGTTTATATGTTAGTTAGTTGTAGTTTAGTTATAATCTACTTGAAACCCCCTTTGTTATTATTATTAGGTTTCTCGGCCCTTAGCTTAATCTAGGTTTCAAATCACGCTAAGTACTAAACTCGTCCCTGTTTCCCTGTGGATACGAACCTTACTTCCCTTATACTAGTTTAGTGTAAAAGAGAGTAGGAGAAATTTTATCTTTGGCCGGGCGGCGTTCACGACAAGCGCGGCCCGCCACCAACCCCTTCCCTCTCCCCTCCACCGCTGCAGCTCCCAACACCCTCCCCCTGCCAGCCCATCCCCCTCCCCCTCCCATCCGCCGCATCCCCCTCCCCTTACCAAGTATCATGAACGAAAAAGAGGAGCTCCGACAAGCCGAGTAACCCTCACCCATCCCCTTTCGAATTACCCCCTCCCATGCTCCGGCCCTCTCTTTCTCGTCCTTGCGCCTCTCTCTTCTTCTTCTACACCTGCAGAATTTCGAAAACCATGGTTTTAGATCTCTCGCTTGAGCCGCGAAAATTCGAGGAGGGGAAGGGGGGGCAGCGAAAATTGTGGAAGGGGGGCCGCAGGATGTCGGCTGCGGGGTTGGGGGAGGTGTGGGGGTAGGCGACCCGAAGGGGAGGGGTGGGGGTTGGGAAATCGACAGGGAGGGGGTGGGGGCTGGGGAAATCGACGGGGACGGGGGTGGGGATGGGCTAGCCGGGGGAGGGGTGAGGGCTGCGATGGTGGAGTGGAGGGGAGGGGGAGGGGTGGTGGATTCTGCAGTGGAGAGAGAAACTGTTGGTGGTGTTGGGTGGTGGGGTGTGTGTTGAGTGGTGGCCGGGGTGATGTGTTGGGTGGTGGGGTGATGTTGAATAGGTGGTGGTGAAAAAACAAAGAAAAAAAAAAGAAAAAAAGTATTTTACCTGTTGTAGCAGGTCATTGACCTGCTGGGACCAATTTTGGCAAAAATGATGCATAGTTGGGACCGCTCAAAAATAATCTTTAGTTGGGACCAAAAATGGCGGAACTCCCATAGTTGGGACTGTTCCAATCAATTTTTCCTAGAATTTATGTTTTTAAAAAATCAAGCATGCATCGCGTACATAATTTGCTTCAAACGTTAAAACCTTTGACCAAATATTTACACTGATATATACAAAAAAAAAAATGTTCATTTGGGATCGTGTTAGATTCGTCTCAATGTCTAGTTTTATAATATCAACTTTTTATAATTTTTGTTAATACGTAATCAAAGATATTGATGGTCGAAGATATGTGATGGAGACCATGCGGAAAGAAACAGTAAGTCTATTTTGAGACGGAGGGAGTAATTAAATATGAAATCTAGTATATTTGAATAAATAGTCTAGTAGTCTCTATATTTTTTTTTTTGAGGGAGTCTAGTCTCTATTATTTTTGCACATTTATGATAGTTCATTTTCTCTCGAACCAATTTTCATATTTTTGTGGCAGGAGAAGCCACTTCGGGATATTTTAGCTTGATAAAAAATTTGGCAGAGAAAGAAAGTTGTGTCACATGTTGGCGTGATACAAATGGGTTCACTCCTCTCCATAGAGCGGCCTCAATCACCTCAACCTACGATCTACAGATTATTAGACTCATAATTGAGCAGTGCCCAGAGTCTGCAGAGGTGCGTGATAATTCTGGCAAGACTGTCTTACACCTTCTGAGATGGATACCTAGATACGATGAAGGTCTGGAATTTCTAGGACTTCTAGTCACATACGCCATCAAAGATTGGAAGTTTCTAACATGGTGTGAATTGATTTCAGACCATTGGGACAAAATTATGTGAGCCACACAACTGTGTTTGTAGGACCCCCATTTGTTTTCTTTTCCCTTTTCTTTTAATTGTCAAAACTATTTTATTTTGATTTTGTTTATTTACCAAAACTTATGAAATTAATTTCTGAAAATCGAAATAATAATAAAAAAATGTTTTTGAAAAAATCCGAAATTTTTTTTCAGCTTCCAAACTGTTTTTCATGTTTGGAAAAAAAAAATTGAGCAAATTTTTTTTTGACCCATTTTCTCTCTCCTCCTTGTTCTTGGTGTTCTTCACCAAAAATTCAAGAACACTTCCTCTTCCACCATTCTCAACCGAATTCCTTCTAAATTCCACCCTTTCTTCCTCCTTCTCCCTCAATTTCGACCCTATCTTCCATCTTCTTCCTGCATTTCGACCCATTCTTCACCTCCATTTCGCCCCAAACCCTCACCTCTATTGTTGAACATCACCTCCATGGATTTCGATCTAAATTCTTCACTCGTAGATGAAATGGATGTAAGTTGACTTGAATATTTCGCATATAGTAACGAATTAATGATTTTTTATCTTCATTTGTGTGTTTGAGTAAGATTAAACTTGCAATTTATCAAAATTTCCCCCAAAAAAAATCTAGGGTTTTAGGGAAAATAAAATGCCGGTATTGGTGATTAAATTGCTCTAAAACAATGCACATCACACTTTTATGCGACAATTTGTGGTTACATTTGAGTAGTTCATACTTTAGTTTAGCTATGATGCAAAAAAAAAAAATTAAGATTTTTCGCGACCTCCATGGGAGGTTGAGCTGGTTTTCTGTCTAAGTTACTGCAGTAATTTGGTAATTACTAAAGATATTTTGGACATGACCAAACATAAAGAAATATTGGTAAATACTAAACATATTTTAGACATGACCAAAAATAAAATTAAGGTGTGTGAGATAATTGCCATAAATCAATGCACTTCACAATTTTATTAGGTTATATTTGATGCAAAGATCATACTTTAGTTTAGCAATTAGATGAAACAAATTTGCAGCATTTTCGGAATCTCCATTGCATTGGAATGTCACTGATTTTTTGTGCAAGTTAGTGCAGGGTTTAGGTAATTACTAAAGATATTTTGGTCATTACCTAACATAACCACTATATATGTTAGGTAATCACCTAATTAGATTAGGATATTACCAAACCTATTAGGTCATTACCTAAAATTTTTTAGGGCATTACCTAAAATATTAATTGTCTTGAGCAATGACCTCAAATCATGTGACTACAACATATACATGATGAGGGAATTGTATGGTTAAGATGTGGGTTATTAATAACCTAATCTATGAGATTTTAAGTGGTTTATATGAAAAGATTGCATCGGGTTAAAACGTTGCATTTTTTTCCTTTTTCTTTTACTTTCAATGATAGAATTGAATGACTTTGGTGATATAAAAGTTTCATTGATATAATGTTTATGTGAACAGTGGATTAAAATAGTCGAACAATCTCTAAAAAGAATCCTTTCCATTGTAGTGGAATGTCACTTGTTTTTTGTGCAAGTGAATGTAGAGTTTAGGTAATCACTATAGATATTTTGTTCATGACCTAATACAACCACTACATATGTTAGGTAATCACCTAATTAGTTTAGGATATTACCAAACCTTTTAGGTTATTACCTAAACCATTTTTGGGCATTACCTAAAATAATAATTGTCTTGGGAAATGGCCTCAAATCATGTGACTATAACATATATGACGGGGGAATTATATGGTTAAGATGTGGGTTATTGATAACATAATCCATGAGGTTTTAAGTGGTTTATATGATAAGATTGCATCGGGCTAAAACGTTGCATTTTTTCCTTTTTTTTTTATTTCAAATGATTGAATTGAATGAATTTCGTGATATGAAAGGTTCATCGATCGAATGTTTATGTGAACAGCGGATTGAAATGGTCGAACAATCTCTCAAAATAATCCTCTCCATTGTAGTGGAATGTCAATTGTTTTTTGTGCAAGTTAATGCATTGTTTATGTTATTACTAAAGATATATTGGTCATGACCTAACACAAGCATTATATATGTTAGGTAATCACCTAATTAGATTAGGATATTACCAAACCTCTTAGGTCATTATCTAAACCATTTTAGGGCATTAACTAAAATAATAATTATTTTCTTAGGTAATGGCCTCAAATCGTGTGACTATAACATATATGATGAGGGAATTGTGTGGTTAAGATGTGGGTTATTGAAAAATTAATCCATGAGGTTTTAAGTGGTTTATGTGATAAGATTGTATCAGGGTAAAACGTATCATTTTTGCCCTTTTCTTTTGCTTTTAAATTATTGAATTGAATGACTTTGATGATATGAAATTTTAACAGCCCGCTCTTCCGAGCTACTAGCTAATCACACTTAACATTCATAAATTTCAATGAACACTTAATAAACTTGGATTTTACATTTACTCGCTGGGAAAGATAACTTATAAACGATCCTGGACCTGTGGGTTATGGCCCATCAATATAACATTCTTTAGAAGAAATCCTTCATACATAGCTATCTGACCCGAAACCTCAAAATATAATACAATCAAATACCACAAAGAAGATATTCTCAATAAAACATCTAATAATAACTTTAGTCTACAATTTACAACGCAAGCATCTTCTCGCTCATTTAACATATTCCAAGTCCTCGATACTACACCTGCAAAATATCTACAATGAACTCTGCCCCCACCAGGACAGGTTCTAAGAACAAAATCGGAAAAACTGAGTACACACTGTCCAACCATAAATTCATTCAAGTGGCTTAAAATATATGTATGTAATTTACCATTTTTCCTTAGATAAGTAAATTAACAATATACAAGTAACACATATAAAGGTAATATAATATACTCTTCCACATATGAAATAAACATGCTTGGAATGATCATTACAACATCTCGGAATGCATATTAAACTATATAATACCTCATAAATCTTCTGAAAACGGCATATAAATGTAAGTCTATTCTTGAATATAATTTAGTTCACTTAAAATCTGCTTCATATACACTTTCTTGGTATTACGTCAAAACTAACACTCCTTTAAAAGCTTCACCAAAACAAAATACATAATCATATATCAATTTAAATATAACTTGGAGACATAACTCCATCTAGGAAATCCTTTAGAAACTATTCATTTTCCTCAGAAGAAAACTCACTCATAAATCATTAAAGTGTCGTATCAGCTACTAGCTCTTGCAATAGAAGTATAAGAGTTCCATACAAAATTTACAAGATATACTTTTATAGTTTCTGTCTTTATCAACTTACTACTTAACTAGGGAAGAGAATATGAATCGAGAGGGGACCTTGCCACCATCTCTAAACTCATGGGGACGTCTCCCCCACCAACCTTAGCTTGTACTGTTTGCAAGACTTGTTTCCAGGACATGTCCCATCATTCCATATCACACACAGTCCACAATGTGTTCATCGCTGCTAATGCAGCATCTTCCCCCATCATTCACGTAATTAGAGTATATAATTTCATAGTTTCACTAATTCATATATTCTCAATAAACCCAAACTTTTTAGTTCTTAAAGTTCATGATCGTCTATGATCAAAACCTCCACTTATAAATACAATTTAATTACTCTTAAGAATTTCAATATAAACTCATGTCGCAAATCTTTTGATTGTCGTTGCATACCCAAATCATAAGTAAAAACACCATTTGAACAATATTTCCTTGATTTGCTCCAAAACTTTTAAATACAACTATAGTTCAGATCAAAATAAAGTTTGTAAACATATCGAATAGATACTAGCTAGGTTAATAAATTAGAGATCTCATTGTAAAACAACTTACATATTGTAGATTCTAGCTCAAGTACTCATATCTATAGTTACTCAAAACATTATTTTACGAAATATACTAAAGTCCTACTCCCTCCGTTTCATTTTAATTTACTCACTTCACTTTGGGGGAGAACCAAGGAATAAGTACAAAAGTATGAGAGAGAAACTGAAAAGGTGGAGAGAGAAACTGAAAAGTGAGAGAGAGAAAGTAAAAAGTGGATTAAAATATTAAAAAGTGAATGACATGGGTGGAAAAAGAGGAGAAAGTAGATGTGACATGTTACCTAAAATAGAAAAAGCAGCAGTGTGTAGATTAAAAAGAAACAGACCAAAAAGGAAAGTGTGTAGATTAAAATGAAACGGAGGGAGTATAATTTTGGTTCAAAAACGAGTTCATATAACAAATCCACGAACATACACTCATAAGTTCTAGTGCCTCTCGACATTTCATCTTAATTTTTCCAATATAACTTGATTCTATAAATCTTTCACAACTCATAATCTCAAGTCCAGTTAGTAAACTTGTCGAAATTTTAACTTTTATTCATGGCTTAAAACTCATAATCAGGAATTTAATAAATCATATAAGTACACAAATAACAATTTTTCAGATAATCCACATTTATAATATATAAAAACATATCAAGTGGACAAAGAATCCATAGAATTATACAAAATACCAATTTCCAGTTCAAAGGTGGAAGGACATGTGTGTACCTTGATACGATTCCCAATAAATCAACATTCTGGATCACCAAGTGTAGCTCAAACTTCATAAATTATCTCCATAACCATTCTCCAACAATCACCTCCAAACAATATCAACAATTAATATCCATTCTCACGACAATTTATCAAATTTGATTAAACTTTTGCAACTTAAACTCTTGTGCTTAATCAACTAAAATCCCATGAACATACCCATTTAACTAAATCATAACTCATTGACTCAATCCTAATACCATTTCTCTCACATTGAAAACGAGACTTAATAACACATAACAAAAGTAACATGTAACTATGATCTCAAATTCTAAACCTCAACTCAATCAACTGATTATCAGCTTATTATAATCATAATCATCAACCCAATGAATTTCAATCACAACAAACAAACTTAGCTTGTAAATGCAAATATCCAATAGCTAGAAACCAGTTCAACTTTTATATACGAACACGTAATTTATACCATCCCCTTTTTTTTGAGAACCTTGATATAGTTAAGCTAAATTACCTTTAAGAATATACAATCTCAGGTATTCTTCGTAAAAAAAAAACTAAATTCAAAGCTTTATAAAAACAAAACTGGTTAGAAGAAAATAAAAGAAAGTTATACCTATATTAGTTAAAATATCGATAGTTGTTTCTTGGCACTAGTAATCAAGACAGAAGTTGAATTATGAGAGGAGTTGAGTTGGACTGTTATTCAACACATGAAGCAATGGAACAACACAGTGCTGACATGCACACATATAAATCACAGCAACAATGTTGGCAAACAAAGCTAAACATGGCAGCAGCGCAATACAAAGTACAGCAGCAACACCAAACTTGCAAAGGTCATAACTCATAACTCCGAACTCCGATTGAAGAAATTTTTGAGCTTAAATTCAATAACTCGAAGAGATCTACAACTTTGATAAAGAAACAAAGAACAAAACTGGATTGAATGTTGTAGATAATTGAGGTAGCAGATTGACGAAAACAGAGGAGAGAGAATAATGAGTATTGGGGTTTCAACTTCACCATGAAATTTCTTTTGGGTTAGTCCATTAGAAAGATTGAGAAGTTTAGCTAATTATATTTCATAGGGTTTAGAGGATTTTGGTTTGAGAATTTGATAACAATTAGCTTTGGTGGCAACTCCTTCAAATGACACGAAGAGGGAGAGAAATAAGAAGCTTTTGACCCATTTTTGTTCCTTCATATTTTACTTTATAATTTTAAGAAAAACAACTGAGGTTAAATTAGTAAGTCCACAATTATATTCCAAAAATCAGATTTTTAAGTTACACAAAATAACCTCAACTTCTCAAAGCAAATTTTAATATACATAATTATTCTTCTAAAATATAATTAGTCTAACTTAAAAGCTCTTTTAAAACTAGGGCTATTAAATACTACCACCCTTAAAATAAATTTCATCCTCGAAATTCGAAAACGTAAAACCTTAGATCAGTTCAAAACGAGTAGGTCACATAAAATATCTTAGACAAAAACCCAAAACAGATACACTTATAACTTACTCTATTACCTCAAATGATTAATGGCTCCTCAATCCAATAATCACTAAGCCTCAATCAAAATTCTCCACAATTTCCTCAAATCATCGCATGCTATAGTCCAAAATCCCAATAACACTTTTCCTATTTCTAAATTCTCGATATTCAACCTTTAATTTCTCGATCTCTATTACACGAATCTTAACAACTAATAACCCATATTAATTCTAGACAATCCCAAAAATCATTATTAAACTCATATGTCATGATATGAAGATCACGACAACTCTGAAACAACCATGCTCTGATACCAACTGTAACAGCCCGCTCTTCCGAGCTGCTAGCTAATCACACTTAACATTCATAAATCTCAATTAACACTTAATAAACCTGGATTTTACATTTACTCGCAGCGGAAACATAACCTATAAACTATCCTGGACCTGTGGGTTATGGCCCATCAATATAACATTCTTTAGAAGAAATCCTTCATACATAGCTATCTGACCCGAAACCTCAAAATATAATATAATCAAATACCACAAAGAAGATATTCTCAATAAAACATCTAATAATAACTTTAGTCTACAATTTACAACGCAAGCATCTTCTCGCTCATTTAACATATTCCAAGTCCTCGATACTACACCTGCAGAATATCTACAATGAACTCTGCCCCCACCTGGATAGGTTCCATGAACAAAATCGGAAAAACTGTGTACACACTGTCCAATCATAAATTCATTCAAGTGGCTTAAAATATATGTATGTAATTTACCATTTTTCCTTAGATAAGTAAATTCACAATATACAAGTAACACATATAAAGGTAATATAATATACTCTTCCACATATCAAATAAACATGCTTGGAATGATCTTTACAACATCTCGGAATGCATACTAAACTATAAAATACCTCATAAATCTTTTGAAAACGGCATATAAATGTAAGTCTATTCTTGAATATAATTTAGTTCACATAAAATCTGCTTCATATTCACTTTCTTGGTATTACGTCAAAGCTGACACTCCTTTAAAAGCTTTACCAAAACAAAATACATAATCAAATATCAATTCAAATATAACTTGGAGACATAACTCCAGCTAGGAAATCCTTTAGAAACTATTCCTTTTCCTCAGAAGAAAACTTACTCATAAATCATTAAAGTGTCGTATCAGGTACTAGCTCTTGCAATAGAAGTATAAGAGTTCCATACAAAATTTAAGGAATCAAGATATACTTTTATAGTTTCCGCCTTTATCAACATACTACTTAACCAGGGAAGAGAATATGAATAGAGAGGGGACCTTGCCACCATCTCTAAACGCATGGGGACGTCTACCCCACCAACCTTAGCTTGTACTGTTTGCAAGACTTGTTTCCAGGACATGTCCCATCATTCCATATCACACACGTTCCACAATGTGTTCATCGCTGCTAATGCAACATCTTCCCCCATTATTCACGTAATTAGAGTATATAATTTCATAGTTTCACTAATTCATATTTTCTCAATAAACCCAAACTTTATAGTTCTCAAAGTTCATGATCGTCAATGATCAAAACCTCCACTTATAAATACAATTTAATTACTCTTAAGAATTTCTATATAAACTCATGTCGCAAATCTTTTGATTGTCGTTGCATACCCAAATCATAAGTAAAAACACCATTTGAACAATATTTCCTTGATTTGCTCCAAAACTTTTAAATACAACTAAAGTTCAGATTAAAATCAAGTTTGGAAACATATCGAATAGATACTAGATAGGTTAATAAATTAGAGATATCATTGTAAAACAACTTACATATTGAAGATTCTAGCTCAAGTACTCATATCTATAGTTACTCAAAACATTATTTTACGAAATATACTAAAGTCCTATAATTTTGGTTCAAAAACGAGTTTATATAACAATTCCACGAACATACACTCATAAGTTCTAGTGCCTCTCGACATTTCATCTTAATGATAATTCCAATATAACTTGATTCTATAAATCTTTCACAACTCATAGTCTAAAGTCCAGATAGTAAACTTGTCAAAATTTTAACTTTTATTCATGGCTTAAAACTCTTAATCAGGAATTTAATAAATCATATAAATACACAAATAACAATATTTCAAATAATCCACATTTATAATATATAAAAACATATCAAGTGGACAAAGAATCCATAGAATTATACAAAATACCAATTTCCAGTTCAAAGGTGGAAGGACATGTACCTTGATACGATTCCTAATAAATCAACATTCTGGATCACCAAGTAAAGCTCAAACTTCATAAATTATCTCCATAACCATTCTCCAACAATCACCTCCAAACATTATCAACAATTAATATCCATTCTCACGACAATTTATCAAATTTGATTAAACTTTTGCAACTTAAACTCTTGTGCTTAATCAACTAAAATCCCATGAACATACCCATTTAACTAAATCATAACTCATTGACTCAATCCCAATACCATCTCTCACAGTGAGAACGAGACATAATAACACATAACAAAAGTAACATGTAACTATGATCTCAAATTCTAAATCTCAACTCAATAAACTGATTTTTAGCTTATTAGAATCATAATCATCAACCCAATGAATTTCAATCACAACAAACAAACTTAGCTTGTAAATGCAAATATCCAATAGATAGAAACCAGTTCAACTTATATATACGAACACTTAATTTATACCATCCCCTTTTTTTTGAGAACCTTGATATAGTTAAGCTAAATTACCTTTAAGAATATACAATCTCAGGTATTCTTCGTAAAAAAAACTAAATTCAAAGCTTTATAAAAACAAAACTGGATAGAAGAAAATAAAAGAAAGTTATACCTCTATTAGTTGAAATATCGATAGTTGTTTCTTGGCACAAGTAATCAAGACAGAAGTTGAATTATGAGAGGAGTTGAGTTGGATTGTTATTCAACACATGAAACAATGGAACAACACAATGCTGACATGCCCACATATAAATCACAGCAACAATGTTGGCAAACAAAGCTAAACATGGCAGCAACGCAATACAAAGTATAGCAGCAACACCAAACTTGCAAAGGTCATAACTCATAGCTCCGAACTACGATTGAAGAAATTTTTGAGCCTAAATTCAATAACTCGAAGAGATCTACAACTTTGATGAAGAAACAAAGAACAAAACTAGATTGCATGTTGTAGATAATTGAGGCGGCAGATTGACTAAAACAGAGGAGAGAAAATAATGAGTATTGGGGTTTCAACTTCACCAAGAAATTTCTTTTGGGTTAGTCCATTAGAGAGATTGAGAAGTTTAGCTAATTATAGTTCATAGGGTTTAGAGGATTTTGGTTTGAGAATTTGACAACAATTAGCTTTGGTGGCAACTCCTTCAACTGACACGAAGAGGGAGAGAAGTAAGAAGCTTTTGACCCATTTTTGTTCCTTCATATTTTACTTAATAATTTTAAGAAAAACAACTGAGGTTAAATTAGTAAGTCCACAATTATGTTCCAAAAATCAGATTTTTAAGTTACACAAAATAACCTCAACTTCTCAAAGCAAATCTTAATATACATAATTATACTTCTAAAATATAATTAGTCTAACTTAAAAGCTCTTTTAAAACTAGGGCTATTACAGAAATGTTCATCGATTGAATGTTTATATGAACAACAGATTGAAATGGTCGAACAATCTCTAAAAAGAATCCTCGCCACTGTAGTGGAATGTCAGTTGTTCTATGCAAGTTACTGCATAGTTTAGGTAATTACTAAATGATATTTTGGTCATGACTGCATAGTTTAGGTAATTACTAAATGATATTTTGGTCATGACATAATACAACCACTTCATATGTTAAGTAATCACCTAATTAGATTAGGAGATTACCAAAACTTTTAGGTCATTACCTAAACCATTTTAGGGCATTATCTAAAATAATAATTCTCTTGGACAGTGTCCTCAAATCATGTGATTATAACATATATGATGGGGGAATTATATGGTTAAGATGTGGGTTATGGATAACTTAATCTATGCGGTTTTAAGTTGTTTATATGATAAGATTGCATCGGGGTAAAACATTGCATTTTTTCCTTTTTCGTTTGCTTTCAAATGATTGAATTGAATGACTTTGATGACATGAAAGGTTCATTAATAGAAAAATTTATGTTAACAGCGGATTGGAATGGTAGAAGAATTTCTAAAAAGAATCCTCTTCATTGTAGTGGAATGTTACTACTGGATTTAGGTAATTACTAAAGATATTTTGGTCATGACCTAACATGACCACTATACATGTTAGGTAATCACCTAATTAGATTAGGTTATTACCAAACAATTTAGGTCATCACAATAATTGTCTTGGGCAATGGCCTCAAATCATGTGACTAAAACATATATGATGAGGGAAATGTATGGTTAAGATGTGGGTTATTGATAACCTAATCCATGAGATTTTATGTGGTTTAAATGATTAGATTGCATCGGGCTAAAACGTTGCATCCATTTGAACATTTGGTTGAAATTCTGCGAGAGTTGGTCAATTTTGTTCAATATGACAAACTGCATCTTCAAGCAATTTGCTGCGAAATCGCTCGGTAAAGTTCCCTTGATCAACTCCTTCTGATTTTCAATCTTGTTCATCAACTGTGATAAACAAAACAATAAACAATTACTTTCATAAATTGTGAGAAAACAATTTGAAAATGAAGGACTTAATGATCATTTACAAACTCACTTTCGGGGTTCTGTAAGCATCGCAAATCAAGGACCGCGTCATTCAAGCGCTTGGTGTTGGCATCACTCCAGTCAACCACTCTTGGAGTCTTAAACCTCCAAATCTTGTCAAGGCCAGAAACCGAAGAGTACTCAGTGAAAATCAACTGTTACAGATATAACAATTCCACAATAATTTTTTATTTACTCAAGGTAAACCATAGAATGGAAAATTTTATCATATACATTTTGCTTTAGACCTCACCTAAACATGTTGATAATTATAAAATATGTTAAGAAGATTAATTAATCAGATGATTATGTGAAGATATGCCCCAAATCATTTAGGCAATGACATAAACCATCAGGGGAAATTCCCAAACTCAGCAAGAACACTATATTGTGTTCTGAAGAGGTTTCGGCAATTACTAAAACTATTTTTGTGATTACCAAACAATATCAGACCAACTTATATACTTCTGTTCTGAAGAGTTTTAGGTAATTACTAAAACACGTTTGCTGATTACCAAACAATATCAGACCAACTTGTATGTGTTCAAAAGAGGTTTAGGTAATTACTAAAACCATTTTGGGTATTATCAAACACTGTTAGACCAACTATTATACATGTGGAGAGGCAAATAAGTAATGAAGACTTACCATCCAAAACAGGAAACAACCACCAACATTTGCACCGGATGGCTTGGCTTGAAATTTAGCCACTTCACTGACCGAAGTGTCGAAGATAAACTTGGCGTAATTCCATTGCAGAATCATCTCCGCGTTAACCACAGCATGAAGCCATCCTTCCTTGGGTTTACGATCAGGAGTGGGTGAAAGTAGTGCAGTCATCATGAAGAGGGTGAACAACGCCTTAAACAACTTGTATTCATGATCAAGTTTGCGTAGATTGACAACCATTCTATCTAAATCCATATTAGCCAACCCCATAAACCTTTCCTCATAATCGTCGTCAAGCATTTTACTCTCAATATCAAATTCTACGCTTTTAAATCCCAACAACCATTCCACATGCGTCGGGGTTATTACAGTTTGTTTACCATGAATATCTAAGATGTGTGTTTTAGGATCGAAGTAATCAATCACCCACTTACACATCGTTTTCCTTATTACCTTGCAACTTATGGAAAACAAGCAATCAAAACCAAGTTGGATCAAAACGTTCTTCTTGTCTCTCGGAAACTTTTTAATGACATCAATAATCAGCTCAACATCTCCTAAAGTTGACCATGTACTCTGTGTGGATATTATAAAGTATTAATTATTAATCAAATTATAGAGTTTTTAAAAAGGCAACAAAAGTCCTTAAAGAATTATAGTTGCGTCCATACCTTGCTTGTGGATGCACTCGGCAAGTTGGTTTGCCGTTTAGCAAGAGGTATGACAGTTACCTCATCTGATTCGGGTTGCTTTCTCTTTGACATTGTGCCTAACAACATTAAAAGAATCTCAACATTTAACAAAAATCACAATTACTTAACGGTTTTGATAATTACCAAAACAAGTTTGGTTATTACCAAACTTATTACAGGTATCACCAATTAGATTTAGATAATCACCATATATTGCATCTTATCGATAAACAAACCACATCTGAAGCATAAATAGCAACAAATTTAACAAATATATTACCTTAAGAATTCAGTGTCACAAAACTTTTTTGACACAAGATATAATTTTCCATTAAACTTTGAAGAAAAAACAAAGAAGTCGACAAATGAAACAACTCGAATAATATACATCATTCCCAAAAATTAAGGTAATTACCAAAATTCTCTTTGTAATCACCACATATTCAAAATTACATGCAAAAGTGGATTTACTCAATGTTCTTCATCAATGACCATCCTAAAACCACAGTATAACCAAACCCATAAAATAGTTATTTTACAACACTCGCAACTTTTTAGGGCAAAATTCAAAATAATTACTTATCATAACAAACCAACCCATTCATATAATTCAGTCACAAAATAAGTACATTCAAACATAGGAAAAAAAATTATTCAAACATAGAAAAAAAAAACAAAAACAAGGAACAACACTATACTTGCTCTAAAACAGAAACCAAAAATTGGTGAAAATGTGGGAGGAAAATAAACCTCGTAAAGTGTTTTCCGGCGACTTGTGCAGGTTTTCACGCCAGTGGTTTTTCACGGTGGTTGTTAGGGAGGAGAGAGAAACGAAAAAAAACAGGGGATGATGTAAAGAGGAAAATGGCGGTTAGGGAGGAGAGAGAAAATGAGAGTGAATAAAGAATGAGGAAGAGTGGGAAGAGAAAAGGAGGGAAGAATACTAAAAGGGGCGGTTTCCCCACAACGAAAAAATATCAAAATTTTTTAACAAAAAAAATGGTAAAAGAAAATATAGATTTTTTTATGCCCTAACCTATATTTTCTGACTTTTGTAGCACAAGCCATCAACTCAAGTCAATTCTAGGAAGTCAAGTTCAATCTCTATTGGAGGAAACCTTCATCCCATAAGAAAAAGATTAGATTTTTTATATCCTAAATTTATATTTTTGTTCTTAAACTATGAATTATTCATTAATGTTACAAGACTCTTTACTTCCATTATATTAAATCACAATTTCCTCAAAATATTATCATGATAACATTCATAATCATCATCTAAAGCATTTATTGTTTTTTTTATGGTTGTAACAACAATAAATGTAGTATTTGACTTTGAAAAAATCAATAAATGCTTAAGATTTAACTTTTATAATATTATAGTTCTACATAAATTAAAAGTAAAAAAAAAAGTAAACCCTAGAAATTTTGAATTAAACAAAGCATTTCATTTTATTTTTGGGAACAAAACAACCAAAGTGAAGATGCTAAGTTTAAATAAAGTGGTGAAACTTAGCTTTCTCTTTCAATGGTATTTTTTTTCCATAAATAGTGGTATAAATGTTTCATTGTACAGTTCATGTTTAGTAATGACCTGCATATATTTAGGTACTTACCAAAAGTATACAGAATTTCCTAACACAGTTGAGGGAATTGAATAACATAAGGACAAGTATAAACCTAGCATTATTATAGCAATCATTAACTATTCATAAACCAATCAATACTAGCGTAATCAGATGAAAATTTACAATTCATAACACCAAAACAACTTCTACAATTTTTTGATAATCACAAAACATACTTCAGGTAATTACCAAACACAAGTGAGGCAACACTAGCATATATTACCAAACACAGTTAAGGGAATTGAAAAGTCTAGAAATAGTACAAACCTAGTTTTATTATAGATATCATTAAATATTCATAAATTCTACAATACTAGGATGCATAGATTACATGAAAACTTCCAAGTCATAAAATCACTACAATTTCTGGAATGTTTTGGTAATCACCAAGCCTAATCAGGTAATAACTAAACACATGATTGCATTGACATTGCACTTAATTTTTATGATTGCATTGGCTTTAGCAATTGATAATGATAGATTTCTAATTACATTCAACATTTTGCATTCAGAGGTTATTGGAGTGAGTATGAACAATATGTAAACTCCTGGCGACAACGGAGCACAATTAACATATAGATGGCTTGGATGACTTGGAGTTAACTCAAAAACATGATGTAGAAGACGAAGCTATTCATTCACCAAGGTCCGTAAAGGGTGACGATACTCAACATATTGATGACTTGGATGACTTGGAGAATACTCGCAAATTGTACGAAGAAGACAAACCTCGGGATACACCTAACTCCCCGATGGATGAGGATATTGACGCCACTGATACTTTCTTTGATATGGAGATTTGGGAGAAATTTGACAAAAATCAAGAAGATTTCGATGAGAAAGATATGAAGCGATTATACTTTGACACTCTTGAAAACTGTGTTCGGTTTTATATGTTGTATGCCAAGGTTAAAAGAATTTGGGATCCGACACAAGACCCCAAATAAGAGTACAAATGGTGATCACTTAACCTCAAAAACCATATGGTGCTATAAGCAAGGTTTTCGGGATAACCAATATTTGGAAAATCCAAATAGAAAGGCTTCCGAAAGACCACTTACAAGATGCGGTTGTCAGGCGATTGTTAAGTTCAAATGGGATAAAGTTCAGAAAAAATACTTTATCAACGAATTCAACGATGTCCACAATCATGATCTTGTTCCCCCACACCAAGTGCCATTCATAAGGTATTTTCAGTATGGGTTCATTACATTTACTTCTTTCAACATGATGTTTCTTAAGGTATTATCTTCATTGTTAGGTAATTACCATAACTTGCTGGGTAATGACCTAAACTTATGGTAATGATTTGGATAAGCAACTTGTTTGGAGTTTGGTGTGGTTGATAAAATATAATGATAAATAGGAAGTGGTAGAACTATGTTTGGTGATTACCTATCATGTAGTTAGTAACTACCTAACCAGTCTAGAAAATGAAAATGTTTGGAGTCTCTAGTTTTTTCTACATTTGGTAATTATCAAACAATGTTTGGTGATAACCTATCACTCCATTTATTTGTTTCAGTGATTATCTGAGTTGCTTTTGAATACTACCAAATATGGTCAGTAGGTAGAGATATATGATCAGTAAACATGATTTATATCATAAATTGTGCCATTGTGTGGTTCACATTAACAATTAAAATATTAACAAGTTATGATAATCATTTTTTTTACAGCCATCATCGTAATGTTTCCGAGGCTGACAAGAGTCGTATTAAAGCTATCATCAATTCGGGAGTTTCTCCTAGTGTAACAATGCGAAATTTCATTCAAGGAGCAGGAGGTCCAGACAAAGTTTCCTTCCTAACAAAGGACATGTACAACACTATTCACTAGTTGCAAAAGGAAGCTATTAGCGATGGTGATGCACATGCGGTAACGGCATACTTGCTATGTGCACGCACGCAAGACATTGACTTTTTCTTAACATACACAAGGGATAAAGAAAAAAACTTGGAGAAGATGTTTTGGTGTGACGGGACGTCCCGCCGTGATTACAAAACATTTGGTAATGTCATTACATTTGACACGACTTACAAGTGCAACGCTTACAATAAGCCATTAGTTGTTATCGTCGGCATCAATCACCATGGCAAAATAGTCCCATTCGCTGTTGCTTTGGTTTCAGATGAAACAACGGAGACCTATAAATGGGTTTTAGAGCAGTTGATCCAATCTGGGGAAGGAAATATACCACACACGGTCATAACTGATGGCGACAAGGCCATGACCGCTGCAAATAAAATTGTCCCACCAAATGCCCATCATAGATTATGTTTGTGGCATTTGATGAGGAATGTAAAAAAAATGGAGGAAAACGGTTTGGTAGCGGCTTCATGAAATGCGTTGACAAATGGAGAACAACAGAAGAATTTGAAGATGCATGGCGTGAACTTGTTGTAAAGTACAAATTGCAAGAAAAACAATGGCCTAAGGATTTGTACAAAGACAAGGAAAAATGGGGAGAAGCATTTATGCATGGCCAGTTTTTTGCCGGTAAGAACAAATCCAACTTATTCCCTCCATGCATAGCTTTATAATGTTTAGGTAATTACCATACCTTCTCTAGGTGATTACTAAACAGTGAATACCAACTTCTTAGTAGACACTGAAGATCACTGTGAGAGTTTAGTAATTATCTAACATGTTTTGGTGAGTATCTACCATGTTAACTAACTACTTATGCTTGTTCCAATAATTACCTAAATTATTCTTGTACAAAGTTCTCACTTATTTAACCAATGAATAGGCATGAGAAGCACACAGAGATGCGAGTCAATGAACCATACATTGAAGACTGTTCTTCGAACCAAAATAAAGTTGTATAGATTTGTTGCATTGTACGACATAGCACTAAAAAGAATCAGATTCACCGAGACAAAAGATGATTACATCACGGAACACACATCTCCGGTAGTCAAAGGAAGTCTTGAAGAATGTCAAACAACATGCATCAACTATATATACGCGGGGTGCTTATAAAATGATGTGCAAAGAACTTTACTATGAAAGAATGCACGTCGTTATTGATACTCTCCATCCCGATGGTCCAGTTACATGTTATTGGCTATCACACTCTGAGCACAAAGATACACATTACATTGTTGCTTATTATTGAAGAATTGAGACAATGTATTGTTGTTGTATGAAGTTTGAATCGATTGGTTTCCCATGTTGCCACATGTTTGCTGTCATGAAGTGTGCTTATTTTGATCAGATTCCGGTGGGAAATATTCTCCGTCGATGCATAAGACATGCAAAGACAATTTCTAATCCAAGCGAGGCCATGGATCAATTCAAGAGCGATGACGATGCCGCGATACTTGGACGGTTTGCGTACCTGACATTGGAAGCAAAAAAACTTTGTAGGGCGTATTCCAAAACGTACAAGTCATCACAAATGTTGAAGGCAGCTTTCTTCAAGCTTCACTTGTCTGCTCCACTAGAGATAAATGACCATAACTTAACTCCAAGGGTTTTGGTAGGTTTAAATGATCCTAAGGTAGTGCCGGTAAAGGGTAAGCCAAAAAGGAATAAGGCAAAATGTTTGTTCAATGAGCCCTCCACACCTAAGAAGAATGCGGAGGAGAGCGAAACCGTGTCATTCGACCTCAACAAGACACCTCCCGTTACTCCGCACAAAAAACCTGAGGCAAGCAACTCCCCCAAACTTAGCGACATCCTAAAGAATCATATGCCTAGAACATTTACACCTGGAGAAGCAGCAGAGTGCATTTCATGTTATGAAGTTTCTCACTTTGACAAGGATCCACTAGTTTTTTATTGGGGGCCCCAACCATTTTGGTAGTTATAATTGCTAGTTATTGGTTGGTGCCCACAATCATTTTGGGAATCATGATTTTTTTTGTATCTCTTTTTGGATCATGATAATTTTTTGTGTATCTTTTGGAAAGCTATACAAAGCAATCTCAATATACATTTTCACCTAGTGTCTGACGTTATTTAGTCATCACTAAAACAGTTTTAGTAGTTACCTAAACCTCTCCACAAATGTATTTGTTGGTCTAAACTTGTTTGGTAATCACCAAAACAGTTTTAGTAATTACCTAAACCTCTCCACAAATGTATTTGTTGGTCTAAAACTGTTTGGTAATCACCAAAATGTTTTTAGTCATTACCTAGAACTCTTCAACACACAATTACACAAGTTGGTCTGACATAGTTGGTAATCACCAAACATCATCAAAATGATAAGCCTATTATTCATAATCTGGTCAATTTAGAAAATTACCAAGCATGCTTCAGGCAATCACCAAACATTTTTTTTTGGGTTATCACCTAAAACAAAATGCCTTATGCACTATATATTTTTGGTGGGTAAAATAATAATAAATATATTAAATTCACTTTTAACTTTTGAGATATAAACCCGCCCCTTTACTAGCTATTTATTTTTTTCAAAAGTTGATTATATGATGACTAAGCAAATCACCAGATAAATGAATATTTACACTTTAATCGCAATTTCTGATAAATGAATATGTAGACTTTGTTTGTTTTTGGTGATTGCCAAACTACTTTAGGTAATACCAAACCTGCAAACATGAAATCACAAAATATAATTATAAGTTTAACTACCAATAAGCAAAGGAAACATTGTGCTTCAAAACCAAATACATTTCATATATCCTAATGGAAAGACAACATTACAAACTTAATAGTAAGTATGTCCACAAAAGCTATAGTACTAACTACCTAAACAAACATTATCATTTAAAACCAAATAGAATTCATAGATCCTAATTGTAAAATCATATTATAAATATCTAATTCAAGCACCAAATGTTACACATCAATTTAAGTCTCGGGGTCAGAGGCATTGGTCTTGTGTGCTTCTCCACCATCTTCCTATTCTTCTCCATCACCGTTACCATCAGCATGATCAGAACCTGTGTACATTCAATAACCAATTCAATCAAATATATTGAGATTAATAAAAGCTGGTAACGATTGAAAATCATTACCTAAAATTGGCATAGTACCTACTCAAAAATTTTAAACATTTAGTAATGCCTAAACAATTTCAGGTCATTACCAAACTATGTCAGATAACATAATCCTAAAACTTGGCAGACGACCTATCACCAACTTTTTAAGTTTTAGAAAATGCCTAACAATGTTTATGTCATTACCAAACAGTATTAGATTACCTTATTCCTCTTCTACCTGTCTCATTACCTATAACAAGCATAATACCTACCCTAAACTTTTTAACATTAGGTAATTACTAAACTATTTAAGATAACATAATCCTAAAAATATTAGTCTTGGGTAATGACTAAAAATATTTTGGTGATTACTAAATGACGGTAGAATACCTACCACTAACTTTTTAAGTTTAAGTAATGCCTAAACATATATATGTTATTACCAAACAATAACAGATTGCCTTATTGCGCATTTATATATTATGTAATGGACTAATAATCGAAAAAGTATGACTTTAATAACCAATTTAATAATTATTACCATAATTTTCATCTCCGCTATCTACGGTTTCCTCTTCTGCCTGTCGAGGCCCCATTGGAGCGGTCCCTTTCATCACCTCCAAACGCATCCTATTCCTGAGATCATGCATGAAATCATCGGGAAAAAGTTCCGGATATGCACGTTTGAGCATTTCTTGTACCATTTTGGCCTCCACAAGGACCTGCTGTGTGTTACTCCACGTCTCAGTAACATTTCTCCCAATCGATGGAATAACTCCAGCAACCTCTTCTCCACTTGGCCCATCGCCCCTTTTCCTCTCCCCTTTGTCAGCTACAAGTCCACCCCTCTTTTTCACCTTCACCCATTTATCAGCCGCTTCATCAAAAGTGAAGCCTAGAGCATGAGTGATGGTCCTATAGTCAAATGGATCATGATCCATCTCCATTACAACCTCATCTTTCAAATCCACTTTAAATTTAGTAAAAACCGTAGTCAACCACATGCCATAGGGCAAACAGGACTTACGACCTTCTGATCTGCTTATATGGGACATTAGCTCCACCATGAAACGCGGCATGTTCATTTTTTTCTTTGAAATGACAAAATACATAATGAACATGTCAGCCCACGTTAATGTTGATTTCCCCCCTATTCGAGCATTGAAGTATTGCTGAATGACAAGGAGGAGGAAGCGAGTCTCGAGAGGAAGCTCATCAACTTGAGGCTTACGGGTCCTCTCGTCTTTATCATCCATCAACAACAACTTGCTGCACTTCTGAACATCAAAATCATCGACTTCACTGGGTTTGTTACCGGGGTAATCCCAGTCACCATCGACCGACATATAAGGAATTCTTCCAAGTTCTATATCATCGAACGAGATTTCGACACCTTTCACCAAAGATGTTACTCTGCCCTCATTAGTGTCATCGACTTCAAGATGGGTGTAGAATTTTTTCACAAGTTCAGGATAGCAAGGAAACTTAGTCTGAAGTAGTTTATGCCATTGTTGGAATGAAAACCAATCAAAAAGGAAGTTTGCACCGTTAGTTTCCAAAGACCCAAAGTTCACTGTCCTACCTGAGTGCACCTGACGGTACCAATTTTTTTTTTGTACCGTTGAGCATGGTCTGGGGTTGGAAACCTTTTGTTTTTATCAACATTAGTTTCGGGAACGATAGGAACAACACCTGAAATCACACGTTTCCTTTTTGTGACTTCTCAGAAGTAGATGCCTCTTGCGTTTTTTTAGCTTGCCTTTTCTAGATGCAAGAGGTGAGGAAGGAGGTGGGGATTCTTCACCTTCCTCGAAGTCCACATAATCCGAATCATCGCCGGCATTATGCTCCTTATTCTTTCTCGTAGGCCTCATAGCTATCCTCTTTACCCTTGTCATCTCACTGCCCAAAAAAAATATTATAAGCATATTACACATATTGACAGGTTAGGTAATAACCAGACATGGTTTTGGTAATAACCAAAAAGCATACAACAGAGAAGCACAATTTCTGGAATACTTTGGTAATTACCAAACATACATCACCACAATTTCAATAAAATTTTGATAATCACCAAAGATATCCAGGTAATTGCCAAATACAGGTGAGGCAACACTAGCACAGATTACGAAACACAGTTAAGGCAATTGCCAAACTCTAGGACAAGTATAAACCTATACTTATTATAGATACCATTTATTATTCATGAACCAAATAATATTAGCATAGATTACATGAAAACTTACAATTCATAACATCACCACAATGTCATTGTTTTTAATCACCAAAATATTAGTATATAATAAAATACCAAACACAGGAAATGAAAGGTAATTGATGTGCCAAACAATATAAGCATAGATTACAAGAAAACCACAATTCATAACATCATCACAATTTCAACAAAGTTTTGTAATAACCTAGCCTTATTATAGCCATCTTTACAAATTCAAAAATCAAACAATACTAGCATAGATTACAAATAAACACAAATCCCTATTCCCGAAGCGTTTAGAGAACCACCCAACAAAGTTTAAAGCATCACCACAATATCTCTCTAATTCATCAATGAAACCATGGTCCAAACTTCGATCTTTTCTAAAACTAACATGATAATTACATTCTTACAAATTTCTTCTATTGTCAATTTCTAAACAAAACTTACAACAAAACCCTAACTTTCGGGACCCCATTGTCCCCCCTTGTAGTAAAAAGCCCAAATTAACCCCAATCATATGCTTTAAGGTAACTACCAAACATTTTTAGGTGATTACCAAACCCACTAAGTGGAGGATGTTCTCCTAATCTCAATCCTTTATCATTACTCATCAAAGCTATCATATGATGATTGGACAAGCATGCCACTGGGTTCATTAGGCTCAATACTACACACAATCCTATTGACTTGAGTTTTGGGCCCCCATTGTCCTTCCTTGTACTAAAAAGCTCCAATTAACCCCAGATCATATGCTTTTAGGTAATTTCCAATCATGGTTTGGGCATTACCAAATGTGTCCAATCACAATCCTTTATCATTACACATCAAACCCATCCTATGGGGATTAGAACAATCATGACCCTGGGTCCATTAGGCCTAATACCTCACCACAACCCTATTGACTTGAATTTTGGGCCCCCATCGTCTCTCCTTGTACTAAAACGGCCAAATTAACCCCTGATCATATGCTTTTAGGTAATTACCAAACATGGTTTGGGCATTACCAAATGTATCCAATAACAATCCAGTTTCATTGCTCATCAAATCCATCCTATGGGAATTGGACAATCATACCCCTCGGTCCATTAGGCTCAATATCTCACCAATGCCCATGTACATGACTTTTGGGCCCCCATTGTCCCTTCTTGTACTAAAAAAGCCCAAATTAACCCCAATCATATGCTTTAAGGTAACTACCAAACATGATCAGGTGATTACCAAACCCACTAAGTGGAGGATGTTCTCCCAATCTTAATCCTTTAACATTACTCATCAAAGCTATCCTATGGGGATTGGGCAAGCATGCCACTGGGTCTATTAGGCCCAATACCTCACATAATCCTATTGACTTGAGTTTTTGGCCCCCATCGTCCCTCGCTGTACTAAAAAGACCAAATTAACCCCAGATTATACTTTTAGGTAATTTCCAAACATGATTTGGGCATTCACTAGTGGAAAAACAAGGAAGGGCTGCGTTTTTGGCCAGCAGCCCTTTCCATAGCAGCCGTTCAATAGATAAGAAGGGCTGCGGTTTTTAGCCGCGTCCCTTCACAACGAAGGGCTGCGGTTTAGGCCAAAAACGCAACCCTTATAAGGTTGAAGGGCTGCTTTTTCGGCTTAAACCGCATCCCTTCTCTATGTGAAGGGCTGCGGTTTCAAGCCTAAACCGCAGCCCTATTTAAGTGAAGGGCTGCGGTTTAGGCTTAAAACCGCAGCCCTTCACATTCAATTTTTTTTAAAAAAATAAATAAATTGCACCCTCCACCCCCCCCCACCCCCGCCCCTAGCACACCCCACCCCCGCCCACCCCAAAGACCCCCACCCCCGCCCATCCCCCGCCCCAAGACACCCCACCTCCCGCCCACCCCCACCCGCCCCCCCCCCACCCCCCCCCACCCCCGCCCACCCCCGCCAGCCCCCGCACACCCCACCCCCCGCCCACCCACCCCGCCCCCCATCCCCACCCCCCCACCCGCCCACCCCCCGCACTCCCCCGCCCGCGCCCCCCCCCCCCCCCTTCACTCCCCGCACCCCCACCCTAGGCCACCCTCCGCCACCTCCTCCACCCATTGCTTTGCCAGCCACCCCAAGACCCAACCAGCCCCATAGCCTAGCCTAGCCCGGTAGCCCACCATGGCAGCCCCCCCACCCAACCCCCCCACCCAAAACCTCCCTTCGACACAAAAAAAACCGATCAAATTGCAATAATAATATATGACAAGTTTTTGAACGTAATATAATGATTAACTTTAAATATGTATATATTTAATAATGTGAAAAATGTACATATAGAATTAATACAAACTAGTATATGTATCATAAGCAATCATCGCAAATGTGGGACGCCAACTTATCCCGAACTTCATGTAATTCGTCTGTGGTGACGGCCCCCAAACGTGGTGTGTTATTCATATAAACCTTGCAAAACAACCAAGGAATAAACACATAATATAAGAATTCAATCATTTACGTACCGTAGTTAGTAGTTCTAAAAATGACATATACCTTCCCGAAATTCAATCAAAAACAAATGCAAGCCTAAAACTCTACACACTAGTTATATTATACCTTATCTTATCATATTGAAAAAGAAAATGGAGTTAAATGAAGCGATAAGTACGAATTAGACGCGAAAAGGCAAAAATAGGCCTAAAATGCCCTTTTCGTTCCCAAAATTCAACCTACAACAATTGCAAACCTAAAAATCTACACAATAGTTACATTATGCCTCATATTATCATGTTAAAAATGAATTTGGGGTTAAATGACTCAATAAATACGATTTGGAAGCGTAAAAGGCAAAAATAGGCCTAGAAATGACATTTTCGTTCCCAAATATATGCATGTGCTACTTTGGTTTCTAAACCAATTAATACCTATTACCAATCGATCTAATCTAAACTAACATATACTAATAAGTTACATACCTTTTGAAGATCATCGACGTTAGTGCACTGGTTGACGATATCGAACATGTACCTCAGCACGTAATAGCCACATGCAAGTCCATCTTCTTGTTGCGGACACTAAATGTTCACCAAAGGATGCATCCAATGACATTCATGTTAATTAGATGTGTAGTATGTGGCTAAAAGTGTTTCTATATAAGGACAAATAAATTAGTCATGTTACCTCGACGATATCCAAACAGAGAGCTTTTGGTGCTCGAAGTCCTGTTGCACTAATATGCTTCATCACACTACATCAACAACATTATTATAAGATTAGATGTACTAACTGTTTATATATTTAAAGATGATGAATAATGTGTAATATTAATAAGTGCGCATATATTGAGTTTCGATTAGGCTACCTATTTAACAATGATTTGATTAGTAAGGCCCGTGGTGGTTGTCGACGCAAAGAATCAAAGTGGTAGACTTCGTTACGTGACAAACATATCGCAAGCAGTGTCCAATGAGCCCTACAACAAGAAAATATATAGTTATTATTAATCGTAGAGCAATTAATAGGTCAATTTAAGTATCGAATAATAAAAGTAAAGCGAGTTTAACAAGCATACTTTTCAATATAAGGAACAAGAATGATCTGATGATATCCAAAACGAGATGATGCTTTGAAACTCATGTCGAGATACTCTTTCACTTCGGCTTTGTTTTGTAAGCAATTGTCATCTCGTATTATGTTTGGACATAACCAACCAAACATTGCACTAGATGTTGCAAGCAATTCATTGTATAATAACCTGAGAAATTATATTGATTATATTAAAAGTAAACCAACAATTACTTATTATGGATTTGAAAACTACTTAAGGCATATATATGTATATGTATATTTAATTTATATACTTATGTATTACCTCATGAATGTTTGTATCATGGAAACATTCAACTCTACCCCACATAAGAATTCTTTAATATCAACCTTTGAAATGAATGTCGATGAGTCCTCAAGGTAGTGGAATTGTTGCTCCCCCAAAGCAACCTCAATTGCGCTTTCATCGGGTAAATCGCTAGCGCACTCATGTAACCAAAAGCATGGCGTAGTAAGGCTCCGCACCACCTCTGGATCGATAATAAGTGGATTTTTTTGTCTTAGAAACATTTCCCGTCACCACATTTCGTTCACCTTCATCACGTAAACTTGCTTTCTTATAAGGTGAACATGCCTTCTTTCCCTTCCTGGCATGTGAGTCGGCCTTCCCCCAAACCTAGTATTTAGTTAAAAATAAAGATATTACTGACTATCATAGGACCTATAAAAGAAAACACGCATATATATATATGAATGTTAATCATTGTACCTCATCTGAAAACCGCACCAATGCACGCGGCCACAGAACATAACTGCCAAGGGCATCATTTAGTAACTGTAGACCAACTTCTGGCTTCGGCAGCGGAAGAGGTAATTCTTCGAAACCTGACACAATTTCATTGAGGGTGACCACATAGTGATTATGATCCACTAACTGGTTATGCAATCGTACTCGGTCACTAGGGGGTTGTGCATGGCCATGAGCTACGAGGATGAAACTATCATAACCATCTCCTCGAGCTAATAGTTCACATGGTGTCTCTTCCAGTAAAAAAAACTCTATTTATAGTTAGTCTATGAAACAACATATATATAGTAAGAATTTCATGCATTTAAGAACGTAACAATAGTTGTTTAACAAAGCAAAGGGATTAAGTGATTACCTTCAACTCGGGTCCTACGGGTGGATCGGGCCGGCTAGGTGTAGTATCACTACCCTTCTTGAATGCAGCAAAAGTCGGTAAACCCATTTGCTCCAAAATGGCGTTGAAGTTATGGGTCATCTCCTCCCTTAGCTCCTCCAGATTGCAGCTTTTCATAGCCTCCACATCTACCGACGCCGCCGAATTCACACTACTTACACTTGATTTTGTCGCTGTAGTGCATTGATCACCATATACCTTTCTCAAACCGAGGCGGACACCTCCTACGCCCCTCACGCGTCCACTGTGGTCCGGTCCTAAAGTTTCGTGCAATGCATCAATGTGTCCTTTAGTAGTGAACTCACCAGTTGCCTCTTTTTCCTTCAAGCCAATCTACATAAGTATAAGAGAGAAATGCTTGTGAGCGCAAAAGTTATATTATATATACCTTATATAACCATATAATCTGTACTTACAATGGCGTTGGCTATCCGTTGTGTTCGGGGTCGGCAAGACTCTTTTTCCCTTTTCATCAACCCCATGCATCGAACACCACCAATCGAGGACTCTATCTCGGTTGCCGAGGCCGTGCAACCTGTCGTCATTGAGCCACTCCCCGTTGCCGTTGTCGACCCTATTGTGGGGTAATGGCTGAACATCCACTTCTTCTCGCCTCATTGTACGAATGAGCACCCAAATGATGATAATACTTCCTAGCTTTTGCACTCGAGCTACTTTTCTCACGACTTGCCTAAAACACACAATTATAAACAAAGGTTAGCTACGTACGGTGCTATACAATAATAGTGGATCTAAGTTTATTAAATCTTAATAAAATATTCTTACAATAGCTTGTGGGGTTGTTTTCTTGGCAACAAATGCTTCCCACTCTTCAGGTTTGATAGTTTTCCATATTTGAAATGGTAATTTGGATGGTGCAGATGATGTTTCCGGTGAAGCCTCAGGATCGGCTTGTGTTTCTCCGCCGTAGATGTTCTTCTTCTTTGTACCTACTACTTTCCTCCGCTTAGTGATCCACCCAGACACTAACTTAGCCTTGAAATCTCTGAATCTCTGGGCAACCGCGGATAGAAATACATTCTTCTTGGCTTCATAATCTTCGATATTGAATTGATTCTACAAAAAACGTAGTTCACAAATTAGTTTTCGCAAATGTTGTAATTTATATGCTATAAGTAATATTACACATATATTTAACTAAATAATTAAGAAGCTAAACATTATTGTACTTGAAGCTTACCATGGTATCTTCCCATAGACACCGCTTCAATCCCTCGGGCACCTCTTTCCATGAGTGCAAAATGGAGAGTTTATGCATGCAAATGCCAACTTGCATGCCATACTTTTGACGCCACTTTCCACAAGGTTGACCCATGTTATCGTACTCCAAAGTCATATTTGTGTGTTTCCCTAGTGACTTTGTAGGTCCCCTTCCTTTTCTCTTTTTCGTCGCCAATGACTTCCTAGGCATTTGTGCATTTATCTCTTCACGGCGAAATCGAGACAATTTATCCCGTTCCTTTCTCGCATCGAAAGACTCATCCTCGGTAGTGTGTTCAGCACCACTTGTGGTGTTATCCGTATGCACATCCGCCATCTCCCTAAAATTGTACAAATAATGCATTAATACAACAAAAAATTAAAATTAACATTGCCACTAATGGGGGTGGGGTGTGGGGAGGGGGTTCCGTGTGCAAGGGCGCAAGCGGTGCGGGGGAGGGGAGGGGAGGGGGGAGGGGGGGGAGGGGAGGGAGGGTGGGGGAGGGGGAGTGCGGTGGGGGGGGGGAGGGGGGCTGTGCAAATGGGGGAGGAGAGGGGCAGGGGGGGAGGAGAGGGGGCGTGCGGTGGGGGGGGGAGGGGAGGGGTGTGCGGTGGGGGGGAGGGGAGGGGTTGTGCAGGGGGGGAGGGGATGGGCAGCGGGGGGAGGGGAGGGGGCGTGTAGTGGAGGGGAGGGGAGGGGGCAGCGGGGGAGGAGAGGGGGCGTGTAGTGGGGGGGGGAGGGGAGGGGTGTGCGGGGGGGGGGGGGGGTGTGCGGGGGGGGGGGGGCGGCAGGGGGGAGGGGGGGCGGGCAGGGGGGGGGGGGAGGGCTGCGGGCAAGGGGGGGAGGGGGAGGGGGGGCGGGGGGAGGGGCGGGCAGGGCGGGGGGGGGGGGGAAGGGGTGTGCAGTGGGGGGGGAGGGGAGGATTTGGAAGCGAAAAGGCTAAAATAGGCCTAAAATGCCCTTTTCGTTCCCAAAATTTAACCTACAACAATTGCAAACCTAAAAATCTACACAATAGTTACACTATACCTCATATAATCATGTTCAAAAAGAATTTGGGGTTAAATGACTCGGTAAGTACGATTTGGAAACGAAAAGGCTAAAATAGGCCTAACATGCCCTTTTCGTTCCCAAAATTCAATCTACAACAATTGCAAACCTAAAAATCTACACAATAGTTACATTATACCTCATATAATCATGTTCAAAAGAATTTGGGGTTAAATGACTCGGTAAGTACGATTCGAAAGCGAAAAGGCTAAAATAGGCTAAAAATGCCCTTTTCGTTCCCAAAATTCAACCTACAACAATTGCAAACCTAAAAATCTACACAATAGTTACATTATACCTCATATAATCATGTTCAAAAAGAATTTGGGGTTAAATGACTCGATAAGTACGAATTGGACCCGAAAAGGCAAAATTTGGCCTAAAATGGCCTTTTCGTTCCCGAAAAGCAACCAAGAACAAATGCAAGCCCAAAAATCTACAAAATAGTTACATTATATCTCATATAATCATGTTCAAAAAGAATTTGGGGTTAAATGACTCGATAAGTACGATTTGGAAGTGAAAAGGCTAAAATAGGCCTAAAATGCCCTTTTCGTTTCCAAAATTCAACCTACAACAATTGCAAACCTAAAAATCTACACAATAGTTACATTATACCTCATATAATCATGTTCAAAAGAATTTGGGGTTAAATGACTCGGTAAGTACGATTCGGAAGCGAAAAGGCTAAAATAGGCCTAAAATGCCCTTTTCGTTCCCAAAATTCAACCTACAACAATTGCAAACCTAAAAATCTGCACGATAGTTACATTATACCTCATATAATCATGTTCAAAAAGAATTTGGGGTTAAATGACTCGATAAGTACGAATTGGACGCGAAAAGGCAAAATTTGGCCTAAAATGACCTTTTCGTTCCCGAAATGCAACCAAGAACAAATGCAAGCCTAAAAATCTACACAATAGTTACATTATATCTCATATAATCATGTTCAAAAAGAATTTGGGGTTAAATAACTCGATAAGTACGATTTGGAAGCGAAAATGCTAAAATAGGCCCATAATGCCCTTTTCGTTTCCGAAATTCAACCAAGAACAAATGCAAGCCTAAAACTCTACACAATAGTTACATTATACCTCATATAATCATGTTCACAAAGAATTTGGGGTTAAATGACTCGATAAGTACGATTCGGATGCGAAAAGGCTAAATTAGGCCTAAAATGACCCGAGAATCAGGTCACATGGCAATGGATTGCCCATCAGCTGGTAGCGGCGGAGGTAGTGAGAAGTGTTACAAATGTGGAGAGCATTCCATTGCCATGTGACCTCACTCTCCACATTTGTAACACAGTCCTACCACCACCGCCACTACTGCCCCCCACTGCACTCCCTCATTGCCATGTAGGCGTAAAATGACCTTTAATTTTCGTTTCCGAAGCCTAAAAATCTACATAGTTACATTATAAAACAAAAAAGAAAATGAAAGATAGTAGTGATACCAAACATGTGTTACAACTTACAACAATGCCTTCACAACAATGCCTCACCCACCCTTATCCACCCTCCCCCCCCTCCCCCACCCCCCGTCAAGCATCCCCTGCCCTCCCCCACCCCATGCCCAGCCTCCCCAGCCCCTCCCCCCCCCCTTTCCAAGATCCCCCGCCCTCCCCCACCCCATGCCCAGCCTCCCCAGCCCTCCCCCACCCCATGCCCACCCTCCCCCACCCCATGCCCAGCCTCCCCACCCATCCCCCACCTCCTTTCCAACATCCCCCGCCCCTCCCCCACCCCATGCCCAGCCTCCCCCGCCCCTCCCCCCCCCCTTTCCAAAGATCCCCCCGCCCTCCCCCACCCCATGCCCAGCCTCCCAGCCTCTCCCCCACCCCCTTTCCAAGCATCCCCCGCCCTCCCCCACCCCATGCCCAGCCTCCCCGGCCATCCCCCATCCCCGCCCAAGACCCCCCACCCTCCACAAGCCCTCCCCCCACCCCATACAATCACATTTTACAACACAAAATAGAAGAGAAATTAAATAAAACAAAGAGGAGAGAGAGTGAGAGGGGAATTACCGACAATGCAGTAGTGGTGGTGGAGGTGGCGTCAAGGCGCGCTGAGAGAAGAGAAGAAGAAGGAGCTCAGGCAACGCTGAGAGAAGAGAAGAAGAAGTGTGCACCGGCGATGGGACGGCGCTCCGGCGATGTGTCGGTGCTCCGGTGATGGCCGTCAGGGCAGTGCGAGTTAGTGTGAGGGAGAGGAGTGAGTGTGCGAGTGAGTGTGAGGGAGAGGGGTGAGCTGAGTGTGCGAGGGAAATTTGCGAGTGAGTGCTACTGTGTGTTGCGCGCAAAACTCATAGGTTGAAATGGGATAGGAAGGGCTGCGCTTATCCTAGAAAATGCAGCCCTTCACATAAAGGGATGCGGTTAGCCTTAAAACCGCAGCCCTTCATACTGCATGAAGGGCTGCGGTTTCAAGTCTAACCGCAGCCCTTCACAAAAAGGGCTGCGGTAAGGGTTGCGTTTTTAATAAAACGCAGCCCTTCCTTTTTTTCCCCTAGTGATTACCAAAAGTATCCAATCACAATTCTTTATCATTACATATTAAACCCATCCTATAGAGATTGTACAATCATGAGCCAGGGTCCATTAGGCCCAATACCTCACCACAACCCTTTTGACTTGAGTTTTGGGGCCCCATTGTCCCTCCTTCTACTAAATAGCCCAAATTAACTCTAGATCATATGCTTTTAGGTGATCACCAAACATGGTTTGGGCATTACCAAATGTATCCAATAACAATCCATTTCCATTGCTCATCAAATCCATCCAATGGGAATTAGACAATCATGTCACTGGGTCCATTAGGCCCAATACCTCACCAAAACCCATGTACATGACTTTTAGGCCCCCATTGGCCCTCCTTGTACTAAAAAGCCCAAATTAACCCCAATCAAATGTTTTAAGGTAACTACCAAACATGTTCAGGTGATTACCAAACCCATTAAGTAGAGAATGTTCTCCCAATCTCAATACTTTATCATTACTCATCAAAGCTATCATATGGGGATTGGACAAGCATGCCACTGGGTCCATTAGGCCCAATATATCACACAACCATATTGACTTGAGTTTTGGGCCTCCATTGTCCCTCCTTGTACTAAAAAGCCCAAACTAACCCTAGATCATATGCTTTTAGGTAATTACCAAACATGGTTTGGGCATTACCAAACTTATTCAATCACAATTCTAGATCATATGCTTTTAGGTGATTACCAAACATGGTTTGGGCATTACCAAATGTATCCAATAACAATCCATTTCCATTGCTCATAAAATCCATCCTATGGGAATTAGACAATCATGTCACTGGGTCCATTAGGCCCAATACCTCACCAAAGCCCATGTACATGACTTTTAGGCCCCCATTGGCCCTCCTTGTACTAAAAAGCCCAAATTAACCCCAATCAAATGCTTTAAGGTAACTACCAAACATGTTCAGGTGATTACCAAACCCATTAAGTAGAGGATGTTCTCCCAATCTCAATACTTTATCATTACTCATCAAAGCTATCATATGGGGATTGGACAAGCATGCCACTGGGTCCATTAGGCCCAATATATCACACAACCCTATTGACTTGAGTTTTGGGCCTCCATTGTCCCTCCTTGTACTAAAAAGCCCAAACTAACCCTAGATCATATACTTTTAGGTAATTACCAAACTTATCCAATCACAATTCTAGATCATATGCTTTTAGGTGATTACCAAACATGGTTTGGGCATTACCAAATGTATCCAATAACAATCCATTTCCATTGCTCATAAAATCCATCCTATGGGAATTAGACAATCATGTCACTGGGTCCATTAGGCCCAATACCTCACCAAAGCCCATGTACATGACTTTTAGGCCCCCATTGGCCCTCCTTGTACTAAAAAGCCCAAATTAACCCCAATCAAATGCTTTAAGGTAACTACCAAACATGTTCAGGTGATTACCAAACCCATTAAGTAGAGGATGTTCTCCCAATCTCAATACTTTATCATTACTCATCAAAGCTATCATATGGGGATTGGACAAGCATGCCACTGGGTCCATTAGGCCCAATATATCACACAACCCTATTGACTTGAGTTTTGGGCCTCCATTGTCCCTCCTTGTACTAAAAAGCCCAAACTAACCCTAGATCATATGCTTTTAGGTAATTACCAAACATGGTTTGGGCATTACCAAACTTATCCAATCACAATTCATTCCCATTACACATCAAACCCATCCTATGGGGATTGGACAATCATAACCCTGGGTCCATTAGGCCCAATACCTCACCAAAAGGCCATGGACTTGTGTTTTGGGCCCCCATTTTCCCTCCTTGTACTAAAAATCCCAAATTAACCCCAGATCATATGCTTTTATGTAATTACCAAACATGGTTTGGGCATTGACAAATGTATCTAATAACAATCCATTTCCATTGCACATCAAACCCATCCTATGGGGATTGGACAATCATAACCCTGGGTCCATTAGGCCAAATACCTCACCAAAGCCCATGGACTTAAATTTTGGGCCCCCATTATCCCTGCTTGTACTAAAAAACCCATATTAACCCCAGATCATCTGCTTTTAGGTAATTACCAAACATGGTTTGGGCATTACCAAATGTATCCAATAACAATCCATTTCCATTGCTCATCAAATCCATCATATGGGTATTGGACAATCATGCCCTGGGTCCATTACGCCCAATACCTCACCAAAGTCCCTGTACATGACTTTTGGGCCCCCCATTGTCTCTCCTTGTACTAAAAAGCTCAAATTAACCCCAATCATATGCTTTAAGGTAACTACTAAATATGTTCAGGTGATTACCAAACCCACTAAGTGGAGGATGTTCTCCCAATCTCAATCCTTTATTATTACTCATCAAAGCTATCCTATGGGGATTGGACAAGCATGCCAATAGGTCCATTAGGCACAATACCTCATACAACTCTATTGACTTGAGTTTTGGACCCCCATTGTCCCTCCTTGTACTAAAAAGTCGAAATCAACCCCATATCATATGCTTTTAGGTAATTACCAAATTTAGTTTGGGCATGACCAAACTTATCCAATCACAATCCATTCCCATTACACTTCAAACCCAACCTATGGGGATTGGACAATAATGACACAGGGTCCATTAGGCCCAATACCTCCCCAAAGCCAATGGACTTGAGTTTTGGGCCCCCCTTATCCCAACTTGTACTAAAAAGCCCAAATTTACCACATATCATATGCTTTTAGATAATTACCAAACATGGTTTGGGCATTACCAAATGTATCCAATAACAATCCATTTCCATTGCTCATCAAATCCATCCTATGGGAATTGGACAATCATGCCCATGGGTCCATTAGACCCAATACCTCACCAAAGCCCATGTACATGACTTTTGGGCCCCCATTGTCCCTCCTTGTAGTAACTACCAAACATTTTCGGGTGATTACCAAACCCACTAAGTGGAGGATGTTTTCCTAATCTCAATCCTTTATCATTACACATCAAACCCATCTAATGGGGATTAGACAATCATGACCCTGGGTCCATTAGGCCTAATACCTCACCACAACCCTATTGATTTGAATTTTGGGCCCCTATCGTCTCTCCATGTACTAAAAAGCCCAAATTAACCTCAGATTATATGCTTTTAGGTAATTTCCAAACATGGTTTGGGCATTACCAAATGTATCCAATCACAATCCTTTATCATTACACATCAAACCCATCCAATGGGGATTAGACAATCATGACCCTGGGTCCATTAGGCCTAATACCTCACCACAACCCTATAGATTTGAATTTTGGGCCCCTATCGTCTCTCCATGTGCTAAAAAGCCCAAATTAACCTCAGATTATATACTTTTAGGTAATTTCCAAACATGGTTTGGGCATTACCAAATGTATCCAATCACAATCATTTATCATTACATATCAAACCCATCCTATGGGTATTGTACAATCATGACCCTGGGTGCATTAGGGACAATATTTCACCACAACCTTATTGACTTGAGTTTTGGGCCCCCATTGTCCCTCCTTGTGCTAAAAAAGCCCAAATTAACTCCAGATCATATGCTTTTAGGTAATTACCAAACAAGGTTTGGGCATTACCAAATGTATCCAATAACAATCCATTTTCATTGCTCATCAAATTCATCCTATGGGAATTGGACAATCATGCCCCTGGGTCCATTAGGCTCAATACCTCACCAAAGCCCATGTACATGAGTTTTGGGCCCCCATTGTCCCTCCTTGTACTAAAAAGTCCAAATTAACTTCAGATCATATGCTTTTAGGGTATTGCCAAACATGGTTTGGGCATTACAATGCATCCAATCACAATCCTTTATGACTACACATCAAACCCATCCGATGGGGATTGGACAATCATGACCCTGGTTCCATTAGGCCCAATACCGCACCAATGCCCATGGACTTGAGTTTTGATCCCCCATAGTCACTTCTTGTACTAAAAAACCCAAATTAACCCCAGTTCATATGCTTTTAGGTAATTACCAAACATGGTTTGGGCATTACCAAATGTATCCAATAACAATACATCTATATTACTCTTTAAATCCATCCTATGTGAATTGGACAATCATGCCCCTGGGTCCATTAGGCCCAACACCTCATTAAAGTCCATGTACATGACTTTTGGGAACTCCTTTTCCATCCTGGTATTATAAAGCCCAAATTAACCCCAATCATATGCTTTAAGGTAACTACCAAACATGTTCAGGTGATTACCAAATCCACTAAGTGGAGGACGTTCTCCCAATCTCAATCTTTTATCCATACTCATGAAAGCTATCCTATAGGGATTAGACAAGCAAGCCACTGGGTCCATTAGGCCCAATACCTCACAGAACCCTATTGACTTGAGTTTTGGGCACCCATTGTCCCTCCTTGTACTAAAAAGCCCAAATTAACCCCAGATCATATGCTTTTAGGTAAATTCCAATCATGATTTGGGCATTACCAAATGTATCCAATAACAATCCATCTATATTGCTCTTTAAATCAATCCTACGGGAATTGGACAATCATGCCCCTGGGTCCATTAGGCTCAATACCTCACCAAAGCCCATGTACATGACTTTGGGGCCCCCATTGTCCCTTCTTGTACTAAAAACCCAAATTAACCCCAATCATATGCTTTAAGGTAACTACCAAACATGTTCAGGTGATTACCAAACCCACTAAGTGGAGGATGTTCTCCCAATCTCAATCCTTTAAGATTACTCATCAAAGCTATCCTATAGGGATTGGACAAGCATGCCACCGGGTCCATTAGGCCCAATACCTCACATAATCCTATTGACTTGAGTTTTGGGTCCCCCATTATCCCTCCATGTACTAAAAAGCCCAAATTAACCCCAGATTATATGCTTCTAGGTAATTTCCAAACATGATTTGGGCATTATTAAATGTATCCAATCACAATCCTTTATCATTACATATCAAACCCATCCTATGGGGATTGTACAATCATGACCCTGGGTCCATTAGGGCCAATACTTCACCACCACCCTATTGACTTGAGTTTTGGGCCCCCATTGTCCCTCCTTGTACTAAAAAGCCCAAATTAACCCCAGATCATATGCTTTTAGGTAATTACCAAACATGGTTTGGGCATTACCAAATGTATCCAATAACAATCCATCTATATTGCTCTTTAAATCCATCCTATGGGAATTGGACAATCAGGCCCCTTGGTCCATTAGGCCCAATACCTCATTAAAGTCCATGTACATGACTTTTGGGAACTCATTTTCCATCCTTGTATTAAAAAGCCCAAATTAACCCCAATCATATGCTTTAAGGTAACTACCAAACATGTTCATGTGATTACCAAACCCACTAAGTGGAGGATGTTCTCCTACTCTCAATCTTTTATCCTTACTCATCAAAGCTATCCTATAGGGATTGGACAAGCATGCCACTGGGTCCACTAGGCCCCATACCTCACACAACCCTATTGACTTGAGTTTTTGGGCCCCCATTGTCCCTCCTTGTACTATTAAGCCCAAATTAACCCCAGATCATATGCTTTTAGGTAATTTCCAAACATGGTTTGGGCATTACCAAATGTATCCAATCACAATCCATTCCCATTACACAGCAAACCCAACATATGGGGATTGGACAATCATAACCCTGGGTCCATTAGGCCCAATACCTCACCAAAGCCCATGGACTTGAGTTTTGGGCCCCTATTATCCCTGCTTGTACTAAAAAGTTCAAATTAACCCCAGATCATATGCTTTTACGTAATTACCAAGCATGGTTTGGGCATTACCAAATGTATCCAATAACAATCCATCTATATTGCTCTTTAAATCTATCCTATGGGAATTGGACAATCATGCCCCTAGGTCCATTAGGCCCAATACCTCACTAAAGCCCATGTACATGACTTTTGGGCCCTCATTGTCCATCACGGGATTAAAAAGCCCAAATTAACCCCAATCATATGCTTTAAGGTAACTACCAATCATGTTCAGGCGATTACCAAACCCACTAGGTGGAGGATGTTCTCCCAATCTCAATCCTTTATTATTACTCATCAAAGCTATCCTATAGGGATTGCACAAGCATGCCACTAGGTCCATTAGGCCTAATACCTCACACAACCCTATTGACTAGAGTTTTGGGCCCCCATTGTCCCTCCTTGTACTAAAAAACCCAAATGAACCCCAGATAATATGCTTTTAGGTAATTTCCAAACATGGTTTGGGCATTACCAAATGTATCCAATCACAATCCTTTATCATTCACATCAAACCCATCCTATGGGGATTGGACAATCATGACCCTGGGTCCATTAGGCCTAATACCTCACCACAACCCTATTGACTTGAATTTTGGGCCCCTATTGTTTCTCCTTGTACTAAAAAACCCAAATTAATCCCAGATCATATGCTTTTAGGTAATTGCCAAAGATGGTTTGGGCATTATCAAATGTATCCAATCACAATCTATTTCCATTGCTTACCAAAGCATCCTATTGGAATTTCACAATCATGCCCCTGGGTCCATTAGGCCTAATACTTCACCAAAGCCCATGTACATGAGTTTTGGGCCCCTATTTTCCCTCCTTGTACTAAAAAGACCAAATTAACTCCAGATCATATGCTTTTAAGTAATTACCAAACATGGTTTGGGCATTACCAAATGTATCCAATAACAATCCATTTACATTGCTCATCAAATTCATCATATGGGAATTGCACAATCATGCCCTTAGGTCCATTAGGTTCAATACCTCACCAAAGCCCATGTACATGACTTTTGGGCCCCCATTGTCTCTATTTTTACTAAAAACCCAAATTAACCTAATCATATGCTTTAAGGTCACTACCAAACATGTTCAGGTGATTACCAAACCCACTTAGTGGAAGATGTTCTCCCAATCTCAATCCTTTATCATTACTCATGAAAGCTATGCTATAGGGATTGGACAAGCATGCCACTGGGTCCAATAGGCCCAATACCTCACACAACCCTGTTGACTTGAGTTTTGGGCCCCTATTGTCCCTCCTTATACTAAAAAGCCCAAATTAACATTAGATCATATGCTTTTAGGTAATTACCAAACATAGTTTAGGCATGACCAAACTTATCCATTCACAATCCATTCCGATTACACTTCAAGCCCAACCTATGGGGATTGGACAATAATGACACAGGGTCCATTAGGCCTAATAGCTCACCAAAGCCCATGGACTTGAGTTTTGTGCCCCCATTGTCCCTCCTTGTACTAAAAAGCCAAAATTAACCCCATTCATATGCTTTAAGGTAACTCCCAAATATGTTTAGGGGATTACCAAAGCCACTAAGTGGAGTATGTTCTCCCAATATCAATCCTTTATCATTACTCATGAACGCTATCCTATGGGGATTGGACAAGCATGCCACTGGGTCCATTAGGCCCAATACCTACCACAACCCTATGGACTTGAGTTTTGGGCCTCCATTGTCTTTCCTTGTACTAAAAAGCCCAAATTAACCCTAGATCATATGCTTTGAGGTAATTACCAAACATGGTTTGGGCATTACCAAACTTATCCAATCACAATCCATTCCCATTACACATCAAACCCATCCTATGGGGATTGGACTATCATAACCCTAGGTCCATTAGGCCCAATACCTCACCAAAGCCTATGGACTTGAGTTTTGGCCCCTATTATCCATCCTTGTATTAAAAAGCCCAAATTAATCCCAGATCATATACTTTTAGGTAATTACCAAACATGGTTTGGGCATTACCAAATGTATCCAATAACAATCCATTTCCATTGCTCATCAAATCCATCCTATGGGAATCGGACAATCATGCCCCTGGGTCCATTAGGCCCAATACCTCACCAAAGCCCATGTACATGACTTCTAGGCCCCAATTGTCCCTCCTTGTACTAAAAAGACCACATTAACACCAATCATATGATTTAAGGTAACTAAAAAACATGTTCAGGTGATTACCAAACCCACTAAGTGGAGGATGATCTCCCAATCTCAATCCTTCACCATTACTCATCGAAGCTATCCTATGGGGATTAGACAAGCATGCCACTGGGTCCATTAGGCTCAATTCCTCACAAAACCCTATTGACTTGAGTTTTGGGCTCCCCTTTTCCGTCCTGGTACTAAAAAGCCCAAATTAACCCCAGATCATAAGCTTTTGTGTAATTACCAAACATTGTTTGGGCATTACCAAACTTATCCAATCACAATCCATTCCCATTACACATCAAACCCATCTTATGGGGATTGGAAAATCATAACCCTGGGTCCATTAGGCCCAATACCTCACCAGAGCCCATGGACTTTAGCTTTGGACCCCATTGTCCTTTATTGTACTAAAAAGCCCAAATTAACCCCAAATCATATGCTTTTAGGTAATTGCCAAATAATGTTTAGGTATGACCAAACTTATCCAATCACAACCCATTCCCATTACACATCAAACCCATCCTATGGAGATTGGACAATCATGACCCTAGGTCCATTAGGCCCAATACCTCACTAAAGCCCATGGACTTGAGTTTTGAGCCCCCATTGTCCCTCCTTGTATTAAAAATCCCAAATTAACCCCAGATAATATGCTTTTTGGTAATTACCAAACATGGTTTGGGCATTACCAAATGTATCAAATAACAATCCATTTCCATTGCTCATCAAATCCATCATATGGGAATTGGACAATCATGCCCTTGGGTCCATTAGGCCCAATACCTCACCAAAGCCCATGTACATGACTTTTGGGCCCCCATTGTCCCTCCTTGTACTAAAAAGCCCAAATTAACCCCAATCACATGCTTTAAGGTAACTACCAAACTTGTTCAGGTGATTACCAAACCCACTAAGTGGAGGATGTTCTCCCAATCTCAATCCTTCATCATTACTCATCAAAGCTATCCTATGGGGATTGGACAAGCATGCCACTAGGTCCATTAGGCCCAATACCTCACACAACCCTATTGACTTGAGTTTTGGGCCCCCATGTTCCCTACTTGTACTAAGAAGCCCAAATTAATCCCATATCCTATGGTTATAGGTAATTACCAAACATGGTTTGGGCATTACCAAATGTATCCAATCGCAATCCTTTATCATTACACATCAAACCCATCCTATGGCGATTGGACAATCATGACCGTAGTTCCATTAGGCCCAATACCTTACCACAACCCTATTGACTTGATTTTTGGGCCCCCATTGTCCCTCCTTGTATTAAAAAGCCTAATGGAACTCCTGATCATATGCTTTTAGGTAATTAACAGACATAGTTTGGGCATTATCAAATGTATCCAGTCACAATCTATTTCCATTGCTCATCAAAGCCATCCTATGGGAATTTCACAATCATTCCCCTGGGTCCATTAGGCCCAATATCTCACCAAAGCCCATGTACATGACTTTTAGGCCCCCATTGTCCCTTCTTGTACTAAAAAGCCAAATTAACTCCAGATCATATGCTTTTAGGTAATTACCAAACATGGTTTGGGCATTACCAAATGTATCCAATCACAATCCTTTATCATTATACATCGAACCCATCCCATGGGGATTGGACAATCATGACCCTGGATTCATTAGGCACAATACCTCATCAAAGGCCATGGACTTGAATTTTGGGCCCCCATTGTCACTTCTTGTACTAAAAAGTCCAAATTAACCCTATATAATATGCTTTTAGGTAATTACCAAACATATTGGGCATTACCAACAGTATCCAATCACAATCCATTTCCATTACACATCAAACCCATCATACGGGGATTGGACAATCATGACCTTGGGTCCATTAGGCCCAATACCTCACTAAAGCCCAAGGACTTGAGTTTTGGGCCTCTATTGTCCCTCGTACTAAAAAGCCCAAATTAACCCCAATTATATGCTTTAAGGTAACTACCGAACATGTTCAGGGGATTACCAAACCCACTAAGTGGAGGATGTTCTCCCAATCTCAATCCTTTATCATTACTTTTCAAAGCTATCCTATGGGGATTGGACAAGCATGCCACTGGGTCGATTAGGCCCAATATTGCACACAACCCTATTGACTTGAGTTTTGGGCCCCCATTGTCCCTCCTTGTACAAAAAAGCCCAAATAAACCCAGATCATATGAATTAGGTAATTACCAAACATGGTTTTGGCATTTCCAAACCTATCGAATCATAATCCATACCCATTACTCATCAAAGCCATTCTATGGGGATTGGAGAATCATGCCACTGGGTCCATTAGGCCCAATACCTCACCAAACCCCATGGACATGAGTTTTAGGCTCCCATTTTCTCTCCTTGTACTAAAAATCCCAAATTAACCCAGATCATATGATTTTAGGTAATTACCAAACGTGGTCTGGTTATTACCAAAAATATTTTGGCTATTACCAAACCTATTAAGACATTATTATCTCTTACATGTTGTGACTTTATATTTCAATTTGGCTTTTTTGGATTAACATATTTATATAATATTGATTAATTTGTACTTAGTATTATTTACTTCAATTGTTTATTTTTCAATACACTTTGGAATTGGTGGTCTTGATACTTCTCTTAGTTTCTGTCACGTTTTTGGTAATTACCAGAATTCTATTTAGTAATTACCTAAAGTGTCTGTTCAGTCATCTTCTCCCAACTTCATCTTCAACCTTTCGATTTTTTCTCTCCTCTGAAATTTTTCATCCAGTTTGACAATGGTAATCAATACTAAAAAAACGCACAAATCGGTCCCAAATCGGCTGTTTCCTAACATCTTACAACAATCCAAACCATGTTTTTGTTAAATTCATAATGACCTAGAATTTCAATTTTGAGTTTCTTCATTTTGAAACTCAAACCTTACTTTCCATGGATATTCGGGCATTTATGGTGTATATACGATCATCAACTTTATGTTTCTTCATCTATTTAATGGATTTGCAAATATGAAAGAGAGGAAAGTGAAAAAAAATTCCCCAATTTTTTTCCCGAAAATCTGAAATTAAAACTTCGAATTAAGCACTTCTCCATCACAAATTCATGATTTCTTCATGAATTCTTACCATTTCATGGAAAGAGAAGGTCCAAGTAACAAATCTATTGCAAATTCGAGACGAATCGAAGATCCATGGAAGATTTGAGAGAGGAAGGGGTAGAGGAGAGGAGAGAGAAAATCTGGGTAAGAAAAAACAAATTTCCCAAATTTTTTTTGCCGAAAATAATTTTTCGGATTTTTCAGAATTTTTTCATTTTTTATTTTTACTTTTCGAAATAATTAAAATTATTTTCAGAAATTAGAATAAATGATTTTGGTATTTTCTAAAATCATTTCAAAGCAAAAAAGAAAAGGTAAAAGAAAGCATATGTGGGTGGCTTACATTCTCTGTGGCCCCACATTCTCCATGGTCTGAAAAAAATCAGACCATCTTAAAATTCTCATCAAAGATTATTAAGACCATCAAGGAAATACAACAGCACATATGGCTGTAATAAAGTAGAACCTTAAGCTACTGCAGAAACTATTGCGGTTTGAGTCGAATCAAAAACAAAGATGGCATGTCAGCATTTGATTTGATTGATGAAAAAATGCAGGTAGGAATCATCATTGCGAATTCATTTTGTGTTATATTTTTTTTTTTTTTTTTTTGACAATGGGGAAAATTTGCATTAAGTTATAGAGAAGTACAGCCTAACAGTAATACAACCAAACAAAAAAAAAGAAACTAAACTGAGCTTTAATACTCGCTCTTACGTAACAATTACAATAACATAAAAAAACATAAAATTGGATAAATTATAGTTGCTCGATATGTAGGTCTGTGGTGTTAGATAACTGTATTAAAGCTCTTCTGCCGGTAGATGACGATCGCCAAAAACCTGATGAAAGGGGTGGGAGGAGTGGACTGATTTCACAACCGGGGCAACAAAGTAACAACGAGATTAGGAACTCGCAACAGGACCAATCCCAGTGCCCTTCTGTCACGTGGGATTCTTGGACTAGGATTCCTGGAAGAGTCACATTCCTTTGTGACTCAATACCCTCTTGAATGGGTATTTCAGGCTTCTCCTTTGAGGAGAAGCTCAAATGAGTTGACGCACTATAAACCCAATTGACAAATTGTGGAGCCACCTTCAGATATCTTTTTGTCAAGGCAATGATTGATAACATCATTACCAAGCGAGACTAAAATCTAACCATTGTTAGATCTCGAACAACCATCCGATTTTCAAAATCGGAGAAAACAAACCCCAACCATGAAACCTCTTGCCAAGCACACCCGAACCAACTACATAAACCAGACCCAACATCATGAAGATAAGGACTACCTCCAGCAATTAACAAAAGTATCAAGAAGATTGAATAAACAAATTAAACGACAAACTCATACTAACACAACCAACAACTAAGCAATGAAATGCGAATAATTAAACTTAAGGGGAGAGCAACAGTGGACGTACTTCCAACGTGACATTAGGGGAAGGGGGAAGGAGACGCACAAAACTAAACAGGGGAAGGGGGAGGGGAAGCCCAAAAAGGAAACCAGGGGGAGGGGGAAGGGGAAGCCCAAAACAAACTAATTCAACACTTAACAAGGGAGGCGGGAGGGGAAGCCCAAAATTGACCGGCGAACCACTAACCAGGGGAGGGGGAAGGGGAAGCCCAAAAACCTACACAAGCTTACCACTAAACAAAGGAGGGGGAGGGGGAGGGGACGCCCAAGCAGAAATCGGGGGAGGGAGAGAGGAAGCCCAAAACGATAGTACCTATGGGGGGAGGGGGGAACCGACAACGGGGATGGGGACGGGGAAGCCGAACACGGGAAAGGAGGTGGGGAAACGGTGGAAGCAAGGGTAGGGATGCGACGACACGGGGGAGGGGGACGTGACTCAGCGAGAACGGGGATGGGGTGGACTCGACTAAGAACAATGAAAAGGAGACTGTTGCAGGCTCGCCGGTAACCTGCGGCCACCAGTCAGCTAGCTAGGCGGCGGTGGGGCTCTTAGGGTTTCTAGGGTTTGAGAGTGTAGGGCAGTTTTTTTTAGAGAGAGAGTTTTTAGGGTTTCCCAATTGCAAAACTTCATTTTGTGTTATATTCAAGGGAGCTTCCTAATCTAATTTCTCTTTTCGATCTCTTATATAGTTTATGCCCTATATTGAGGGCGGGCGGGGTGGGGTTGGGGTGGGGGGTGGGTTGGGGTGGGGGTTGGCATGGGTGGGGATGGTGGGGGTGCGGGGGATGGTGTGTTCAAATATGACATTTAACGGAAAAGTTAACCAATTACCTCATTAATGTCACGTCTGGTAATAATTTACTAACTACAAGGTTACCAATGAGAATTTCCAATGAGATTGGTTACCAAATATAATTTCCAATACTACAAGGTTACCAATGAGAATTTCCCAATGTTCAAAATCAGGTATCATCAACACAAAAATAAATATTTTTTTAACAAAAAGTTAATCATTTGATTTATTAACAACAAAATTACACCGAAAATCCAAAATTATCAACTAAAATTAGTTGAGAAAACTCGCTCATCATCATCATGAACAAAATTACTTCATCCAGGACAAATGCCAAATTTGAGAAGTAATGTCTTGAGGTTAAATGCAGAAAAAGAGACTACAATAATCAAACTCATACTCCTAGAGCTTTGATCGACGCTTTTCACCAGCAAATGAGCAAGTTTGCCATGAGGATGGTGATTATAGGAGTCAAGTTTGCCATAAGACATTGATGTGGCAGAATGTATGAATCCCCGATGTCGGAGATGAGCATGAAGCGGTAACAAATTTCTAGAACATGAATTTCCAAAGTTTAGTACATGAAAATAAATTTTAGAACATGAAATACAAAATTTTAGAACATGAAATTGTACCTAAATAAAATCGATGAGTTCGTTAAACTTGGTAAGAACCTTTGTTGAATTGATGTAACTTTGCTGATTTATATATGAAGAACTTTGTTCAATTTTATCTTGAATTTGGTGGAGTTTATTTGAGGAAAGAGAATGGGTATTCTTAAGTAGTGAAAATGGTCATCTTAAGAAAGTGAACAAACATGAATTCATTCTAAATAAGTTGAATCTTTTTTGAATAATTTTGTTGCATTAGCAAAGAACTTGATTGAAGTTCAACTTGGAGCTTCAACTAAGTCTACTTGAGGAAAGAAAATGGGTATTCTTGAGGAGAGAGAATTAGTCTTCTAATGGATAGAGAAACGAAATAAATTCATAGGTAGAAAATAAATGCGAGCTAAATAGATTGAATTTCATAAAATTTAATGAAGAATTTACTAAAATTTGTGAAGAACTTGGTTGAATTTGAGTTTGAAACTTAATAGAGTCTTTTTGAGAAGAAGACATAATTTAGAACGTATCACTTAATCTATAGAACATAGGATTTTTTCTCACATAAAAAGTGTTCTATAGTTTTAGTTGTTATTGTCCTTTTTTACCTCCGTTTTTGAATGCTTAAACAAGTACAACAAATTTGTTAATTAATTATATTGAGAATAATGAGAATGATTTACTTCTTTTTTGTTATTAGTGCCAATTACTAACTTAAGATCTAAGTCTAATCTATATCTATATAATACTATACAGCAATAAGGATTTGCTTATGTGTCATAAGAAAATTGAATGGCTGATGTGTCAATCCTTTGAAAAATCTTTTACAATTTTTTGCCACGTGTATTTGCCTCTAAATATTTCTGCCATGCATTACTTTCTTTAGGCACATAATTGGAAAGCTATTTAAGAAATTGGCTTGCAATGGAATGTAAATCAACTAAATTTTAGGAATTGATTGATATAAATTAGGAATTGCTTAAGCATCATAAAACTGCCAAAAAATCATATTCCCTAAATCTGGTATTTTAGGCACTAATTAAAAAAATCATATCCCCTAATCAGGTATTTTAGGAACTGATTAAAAAAATCATATCCCCTAAATACGGCATTTTAGGCACTAATCATAGATTTTGGCAAATAAAGAAATAAATTTATAGCAAGAAGGTGGTATTTTAGAACTACTTAAGGTTCTTTTTTGGCTAAATAAGTAAGATTTCATTCATTCAAACAAACTCCATACATCCTATCCAAACTCTAAACCAAACAAACCAACTAAGTTGGACTCTTTGGAGAATAGTAGGAACACAAGCAGTTATACATCACACCCGTTCCAAGTGCATAAACCACTGCTGATCTCTACTAGTAATTTACTAAGGCATTACAGCCTTGATTCTAAGTCTAGTTTCGCTTTGAATTCTCTTAACACTACTACTGATAGTAGCCACATTATGACTCCAATAACATTCATTTATGCATCTCCATACATGATAGACAACAACTGTTACACCAACTAAGATCACCTGCTTCTGAAACTTGGACTTACAACTTCTTCTGACCCATCTGCAAACCTGCTGTATGTCCAGTGCAATAGTAGAAACACCCAGCCAAGCCTTAATCTCTTGAATGCACCCAGTACTGAAATTACACTTGAAAAACAAGTGTTGATGATTTTCATCTTGCAGTCCACACATCAAGCAATGATCAGTATCACTGATGCCTAATTATTTCAGTCTTTCTGTAGTCTGTAATTTTCCTTGTATTGCCAGCCAAAGTATGAACCTGTGTTTAGGTAAACTCAACCTATTCCATACCACTTTCCCCCAAGATACTCTATCCTGAGCTCCAATAATCTTCCCATAAACATCCTTCACTGAACATTTATCCATGTTGCTCAATTCATCTCTTGTATAAAAAGCTTTCAAAATTTCTTTCACTTGGCAACCTTTCTTCCAATACCAGCTAGCATCAGCCTTAGGTGTGTATGACCACTAATCAGTGTTCTTAATACACACTAAGTGCACCCATTTGATCCAAACATTATCTTGTTTGGAAGAAATGGCCCACACATATTTCCCTATACTGGCAATGTTCCGTTGTTTCACATTCCTAAATCCTAAACCTCCTTCATTTTTGTCTTTACAAACCCGCTCCCATGCTACATAACCAAGTATTTGGCTATAGTAATTTCCACTCCATAGAAAAGCTCTACAGATTTTCACCACATCTTGTAGAACTTTTTGAGGCAAAACATAGACCTGAGCCCAGTATCTATGTATACTTATGAGCACTGAATTGACCAGCTGATCCCTAGCCATATAAGACAGGTTCCTTGAACTCCATATTTTTATCCTTGCAATCATCTTCTCTAACAAAATCTCACATAGACCAGCAGAAATTCTTTCGGAGCAAATAGGACCTCCTAGGTATCTAAAAGGTAGCTTGCTGAGTGTAAACCCTGAAGCAGCTACAATCCTCTGAACCTCTGCCTCTGGCATTTCACTGGTATACATTGCTGATTTTTGTGCATTCGCATTCAACCCTTAATGTGAGAACAGCTTGAAAGCACCCAACAAGAGATATATTGAAGTAAATTCTCCTTTGCAGCAGAGAATTAAGTCATCAGCAAAGCACATATGTGTAAGCTTCAATTCCTTGCATCTAGGATGGAACTTAAATTGATTAAATTCACTCATCTTATGCAATACTCTTGACAAGTAATCCATAAAAATGACAAAGAGGAGGGGAGACATAGGATCACCTTGTCTCAGCCCCCTCTTAGCAGGGAAAAAACCTTTCATTGACCCATTTATAAAGCAAGGAGAATCTGAGAGTAGTTACATATTCTAACACCAGCTGAATAAACTTCATAGGAAAGCCTAATTGTTCCAACATTTGCTTCAAAAACTCCCAGTTAATAGTATCATAAGCCTTCTGAATATCAATCTTTAATAAGCAGCTTGGAGTCACATTCTTCCTCCCATAATGCCTAACCAAATCCTGTACAACCATGATATTATGTGCAATGTATCTCCCATGTACAAACCCTCCTTGATTTTCTAAAATTAAATCAGGTAGAATGCCTCTCAATCTATTGCACAAAACTTTGGTAATACATTTGTATATAGTGTTACAGCATGAGATTGGTCTGAATTCAGCAACTGTTTTTGGGAATTTTACCTTAGTTATCAATGTTATGGCAGTGGCATTCACCTCCTTTAATAATTTGCCACTTTACAGGACATCTTTTAATGCTTCCACCACTTCAGCTCCTACCACATCCCAAACATCTCTATAGAAATATGTCCCAAAGCCATAAGGGAATTTGTCCCCTGGAATAGAGAAAAGTGCATTTTTTATCTCTTCAGAGGTATAAGGAGCCTCTAAGACAGTTTTGTGTTGTTCAGTTACAAGTGGTCCACACTGAATCACTTATGTTAACACATCAAGTATGTCAGAAGTACTGCCTAACAACTGATTATAATATGCTAAAAAAGCTTTAGTAGCTTCAGTAGCATTATCCTTCCAACTCCCTTCTGTATCATATATACTAGAAATATGATTATGCATCCTCTTAGCCTTGATGCTCTGATGAAATAAAGCTGAATTATCATCTCCATGTTTCACCCAGTCAACTTTTGCTCTCTGCTTTAAAAACTCCATATGTGTTGTGTGCTTCAAAGAATACTCCTGCACTGCAAGCAACTCTTGATTTCTAAGCTAATCATCCTGAGGATACAGATGCATCATCTTTTGAGCCTCCATCATATAATGATAAGCCTTCACTTCTGCTGCTTGAATTTCAGAAAAACCACTTCTATTCAATTCCTTTAGTGCCTGCTTCACCAGCTTCAATTTTGTCATGACTCTATACATCTTTGATCCTTGTATATTTACATTCCAAGCCTGCTGAACTATGCTTCTAAACTGGGGAGATGCTTTCCACATAGTACAATACCTGAATGGTTTGCCTCCTGAATCCTCCCTAGGATATATTGTAATGAGAACAGGTGAATGATCAAATTCACCTTCCTCCTGAAAGCATGCTTCTGCTGAAGAATAGACCTTCTGCCATCCACTATTGCCATTACTCTATCCAATTTAGAAAATACCTCTCGAGCCCCTGCTTGTTTGTTATCCATGTATAAAAATGCCCTGAGCACTTTATATCCTCCAACTCACATTGTAACATACAAGCTCTTATATCAGCCATTTCCACCTCTCTTACTTGTCAACCTATTCTTTCCTCTAGGTTCATTACACAGTTTAAGTCCCCACACAACAACCAAGGCTCATGTGTATTTAACTTCCTCAAATTCTGCCATAACTCCAATCTCCCATTTCTATCATTATAGGCATAGATAAAAGTACAATAAAATCCAGTTTTTTTATTTAAAGGTTGAATAAAGCAATGTATAAGATGGCTAGATACACTTACAATGTTCACTGTGAAACTAGTGGCTTTCCATGCTAACATGATTCTGCCTCCATCATGAACACTTGAATTAGATGTGAAACACCATCCTGGGAACATTCTTTGGTAAAGGTTGCCAATATTCTTAGCCTTTACCTTAGTTTCAAGGAAGCTCACTAGGCCTACAGAGTGACTGTTAATGTATGCTTTAACATCATTCTGCTTCTTAACCAAGTTGAGCCCCCTCACATTCCAGCATACAATCCTATCCATTAGGATGAGGAGGGATCCCCCCCTCCTGCTGTCTGCTGCTCCATGCCCAATCTAACATTACCAACCACTTCACATGTGGCCTCATCCTCCATGTTCAAAGCCTGAAAGATGTTTGCAGTAGCAGTAGGTTTAACTGAAGACACTCTCACCTTAATATGTTTCAAATCTCTTTGAAACCCCTCTTGATCAACCTCCTCTCTGCCTCCTACTTGCTCTGAAGGCTCATGTAACTTCTTGCTCTCTTGTACTGGCTGAACTTGCTTAGGTACACAAACATTCTTAACTTTTTTAACTCTGCAACTTTGAGTGTCATGACCAATGCCTTGATATTTCGTACATACACTAGGCTTCCATTCATAATGCACAGACACCACTGCAACACTACCATACCCATTAACAAAAGAAATTGAATCTGGCAATGATTGATTCAATTTCACCACCATAAGAATCCTAGCATACTGTAACTTTTCCTTATTTCTTGTTGCTTCATCTCTTTTAATCGGATCACCTATCTGTCCAACAATCTTATGTAGTGTTTTCTCCCCCCACTATTTCAATCCCAGTTTTAATTGAACCCAAACTAGCAACATTTGGATATCTTCCTTCTCAAAATCCATGTCAGGATGCCATGGTTTCATTATCACAAGTTTATTATCCAAGAAATAATGCCCCTGTAACACTGAATCTCTAGAATCCATAGCATTGAACCTAACTAGGAATACACCTTTCTTAACCACAACTACTTTTATCCACCTGAAAATTCTTCCACACTCTTCAAACAAATCCTTCCATAACCTGGATAGGTGGATTTGCTCCCATGACATAACAAACTAAAGATGAATTCTAATAAGTAATCTCCTCCTCTATATCCTCCATTTCAAATCGCATAGGTTCACTATCATTCTTGTTCACAATTTCAATTCCATTCTCAGTCTCAATACCATTAACATTCTCAATTCATTAACATTTTCATTAACATTTTCAACCTCAATTTCATGATTAGATGCAGCAGATTCAAATTGTTGTAAAATAGGTACATTAATTGTACCTCATTCAATATCTAGATTTCTCCCCGGAGGTTTTGAATGCAAAGATTGCAACCATTCGTTGAATGTGTGGCGAATTTCACTCTACTATTGAATTTGTTGAATTGAAGCTTTTGGAGTCAAAACTTCACCAATTCCCAATCCAAAATCAATTGCCTCAATTCCCATTATTTCATCAATTGAACGAGATTTCAATGCCTGTGAATCCGAGGAAGGACCACGACGCTATCCTGTCCCTCTTCCATGATTAGAGCTTTGAGATTTCTCACCAAATTTCCTTGCCATGGCAACGACGTATGATAAGGAATGGGTATTCTTATCGTGCGCCGAGAGAAAACAAGGGTGGGAAATTCATATCGTTCTTTATTCTCAGTCAGCTTTTCTTCTCGTCGAGTGCATGGCAATTTTCAAATATTTGGGTCTAATTACTTGAGGTATTACAACTATATAAATGAATATGTTGTATAATCTATTCTTAAACAAAAAAAAAAGTCTTAGCTAATTACAATATTAAACATAAAGTTTACCAAGGGACGTATTAATCATACAAAAAGTTCAAACTATAAGATCATTGACCACATACCCATACCATCAAAACTATAGGATCACCATCACTAAGATCATGGGTCGTGATATTACGAAGACTACGGTATTTCCCCGTAAAACGGTTATACTCCCTCCGTCCCAAATACTCTTAACACTTAATAAGGCACGTAGTTTTAGATAATAAGTTGTTGTTTGGTTATCAAGTGTTATTTTATTGAAAAGTAGATGTGATAGGAGTTAGTAGTTAGTAAAAGTAGATAATGTGGGCCATGGTTAGAGTGGTATCCCTCCCTTTTTTTAATTGCAACATTATCCATATATGGGTGTTTTTTTTTAATTGCTACATTGTTTAACCTTTCCTTATCTGGGGTACTTGGCCCACCATAAAGTACTACTATTATATATGTGTTTCTCTTTTTCCACCCAAAAGTACTACTTTTTCACTTTTCCCCATTATTTTACATTAAATGGGTTAAAAAGTACCATCCAAAAAGCTTGAAAGTGACATTGCCTAAATTGTTGTGCATACAACAATGTAGCAATTAAAAAAACAGAGGGGGTAATAGGAGTGGTATTATTTTGTTTGGAGGAGAGAGAGTGTGAGCCAATGTTTAAAAGGTAGAAGGATTAAAATAATAGTGGGTCATATCCAAAAATAGAAGTGTAAAGAGTATTATGGGACATATCAAAAAGAAAAGTGTAAAGAGTATTCTGAGATAGAGGGAGTAATTATTAGTGAGTTACAGATATCAGCTCTTTGGGACTTCAACCATGAACTATGATCTCATGTTCATTTTCATTAGTCGTTTGGTGTTTTGTAATCTTGGCGTTGGGTTGTTTTGCTCACATGGTTGGATATGTCGGTTAAACTATGACTTTAAGGATTTATGTTTGTATGGTTTAAACTCTTTATGGGGTGCTAAGCCCACTGTTTTAATATAATTCTATGTTTGTGTTAAAAAATACAATGTGATGTTGACATTTGTAAGATGGGTATAACTAAAAAAAGGTTTATCTGCAATACAAACACGATCCATAATAAAATCAATAATAACTGTAATTAGCACCTCATGTATAGCACAAAAGAATAAACATCTTATCTACTAACACTTGCACAAAATTGTATCAAAATAAACACTTGCACAAAAGAATAAACATCTTATGTACTAACCCCTGATATCAAACTATCAATTGCATGCGGAAGAGAATAGCCAATATAAAAATTTCACTTTGATAAAAGAAGCCAACTATATACAATAAAAAGGCTCCCCAAAATATAGAGATAAGGGAAGATAACAAAGTCTCAACAAAATTAAATTTTACTTGGCTCATGAGGTTTGTAAAACTTAAAGGAGGGTAGTCTAATTATAACAACAAGCATGGGGATGTCTTAAAGTTTAGTATAACAACAATGGGACTCCTTTCATTGTACAAAATACCACTTCGCAATATTTAAAGTTCGCTAGGAATATGCTATCATAACTGTATGGCATCTCTATGTTAGATTAAAGATTAAAATTACATATAGAACTTATGTGAAATTCATTGTCCATAATTTTAGTGTATGTAGTTGTATCTTTGTTGTATATCTAACTAACTAATATCTATATTTTTTATATACTCTAGATAAGGAAAATCATGATCAATTGTTCAAGTTGCCATCATTGAATACACGTATCAAATCAACTCATATAAGTTCTTTGGTGATATATCTAATGGTAAGTCATATATATTGTTCAGTTTATTCACAACAACCAAATCACAACTAAAAAAAGTGATATTGCGATACATATGAAATTTGAGAGCTCCTAATTTCTAGGTGTGTTCATCTCAAAGAAAAGATAAAATGTCATATACTCTATTTCCACATATACATTGATTATTACTTATTCAAAAGATAAAATGTCATATACCCTATTTCCACATATAAATTGATTTTTATTTAAACTATATATTACCGTTCATTTGGAACAAGTATTATTGATCTGGGTCAGAGAGTTGATCACAAACTCACAATAAAAATGAACGAAAGGGTGAATCGTGCATGTAACAAATAATTGACAACACAATTTCTTCTATATTTTACTTTCCAAAATAAATAAAAAAATTGATCAAATAGTATGAAACTTGCAAGCTTTAAATTCTAAGAGAGGTGCATAGAATCTTACTTCTACTTAGAAGCCGAATATAATCTTAGCAAAATCTAAGTTTGCTAATAAAGTTCCAAAATGTAACAACCCTTGCTTAGAACTCTCAATCTTCACTGCCATAAAAATTTTGTCTTTTTCCATCTCAATTTGAACATATAGAAAGTGAATCATCATCTTCATATAAGAAATTCATGTAGATAACATTTGAATCTCACACATCCAACGTCAATGGATAGAAAACACAATTAGTTCATTTTTTCTCCATTTTTGAAAATATCAAGTGTGCTCGATGAATTTGAGGTCAAACTTTTTAGATAAATTTTTTCGAATACATCTGGTATTGCACGGGAACTTTTTTCTTTAATAACAAAAGATTCAATTGATTGAACGTAGCAATTTTTCGAATAAATCTCTATTTTATATAAATATGATATTGCGCAAATTTAGGGGAAAGATTCAATTGAACATAACAATTTTTGGCAATGTTTAAATCTCCATTTTTGGTTTGCAATTTGCACGGGTTCAGTTGGCTATATCAAGAGTCACCAACAAAAGCGTTTGAAAGTTTAATTTGTGATAAAGATCACGGGATCTCAAGACAACAAGAGAGAGGGGTGAGCGGGACTGTGGAAAGTGGGGACCGCGGAGTGGGAGAAGAAGTGGTTGCATGATTAAATCCCAATAATAGACCGGATTGTGATTTTATCTAATGCTCAAAGCAAAGCAATGGGCAAAGCAAAGACTTTTTCAGTCAACTTTTTTTTAGAAAAAAGTGTTTAGTGACGTGTTGCACCATAATATTAACTAAATCAGTCATTGAACGCACTAGTTATAAGCAAGTTTTAAAGTATTCCTAATAAACGACATGATTATAAAAAGTTTAAATCACGAGCTAATATTCACACCATGATTTTAGGAGAAACATTCTAAAATCATAAACTTTATAAACAAAAAAATTCTCGTGCATTTTGCACGGGTCAAAAACCTAGTTATAGTTTATACAGGAAAAAGTTAACACTTGAGTGGTAGATTGATAGATAGAAAGAAGTTAGAAGTAATTATAAGATATCTTAGTTTTTTCTTTTTAAAATGTAACAATGGGTTAACTTAGTAGTTATTGGTCAAAATTGGAAAATTTCGACTAATTTATCGGAAATTTTAATTAATATAGCTTGGTTTTTTGTCGAAGGACTCCAAGCTCACCTGGGTGATATTATGAATACACAACAACTGGAGAGCGATATGATAAAGTGATAGGCTGTGTTTTCGCATGACAATGACGGTCTCACCCCGTTTCTGAGAGCGGTTAAAGTTGGTTTGCTAACTAGAATTACAACACTGTATGATCATTCCCCAGAAGCAGCCACAATGGAGAACGCCAATGGCCAGACATTGTGGCACCTGCTTGTTAATCATCCAGAATATTTGTCATGGCGCCTTCTTCGAGCCCAACCCACTTTGAGAAGTCTGCTAATAGGACAGGATTGTGAAGGAAAAACGCCATTGCATCTAGCGGTCGAATGCCGAAAATTTAAACACGCACTCGTTTTTCTTAAGTCTGCTTTTATTTCATCATCGGAAGGTGAACGTCAAACCGAAGCTACACAAAAATGGATGATGGAACTTCTAGTGATAAAAACACACGCTGGTGTTACTTCTAGCGATTTGATAAGATCTTCACCACAAGTACCTGACGATGTAAGTTTTTAATGTATTCTACTTCCACTACATTCATTCAACAACCCCTAATACGCAATTATGTTCGTTATCTTTTTTCTTTTCAACTTTAAATTTGTTTGGAAAAAAGATTAAGGAAACCCCAAAAATGTTTCGGCCCCAAGGAAAAACTTAGCTACAGCGTCATTTATGACACTCGCTACACCCCATTGGCGGATTTACAGGGGTACAGTGGGTACAACTGTACCCCCATTCCCTCAAAATAGAATGAAAAATAAAGTGGGTTTCAAGACAAAAAGAAAAATCAGTACTCTTTCTCCTCTCAGACACGCTTTTCCTCTTTCCAATCTCTCTTTTTCTCTTTCTTCTCTCTTTTTTCCTGACTTTCTCTTTCCTCTCTTTTTCTGACTTTCCCTGTATTGGGATTAGTTTCCTATATGGTTTAGAATCATTATTATTCTTGTTTCCTAATCTCACTGTTTCCTATTTTGCTGTAATCTTCCCTTCTCCTTGATGCCCAAGGTTAGCTGTCTAAGGTGTATATATATTGATGGTAAATATTAAATACAGATCATCACAATATTTTCCTCACAAATTTGTCATGGTTTCAGAGCAGGTTTTGTGATCCAATTTTTTTTTTTCCTTCTCTCTTCCGCTGCACACACATTTTTTGGATCTCCAGCCACAATTTTTTTTTCTTCCCCATTATCATCTGTCTGCTTCCTCAGTCGGTCTTAGTCACAATTTGTTGGGATTAGTTTCTCACGCAGCGCTATTGTTCTGTCTCCAGCTGCCTCCTCATGACTGGTACTGAAGACAAGGGTGGTAAATCCACTCCACAACTTATACACGATCCTTCTTCCATTTATTTTCTACACCCTTCTGAGGGTCCAGGTATGTCACTCACCAAGTATGTGCTAACTGGTGATAATTTTGATGTCTGGGCTAAAGCTATTGTGAATGGTTTGGAGGGTAAAAATAAATATGGTTTTATAAACGGTGATTTCCATAAACCCACGGATGAAAAAGGTTCTGAATTAATTGCTTGGAAAGCCAATAACTCTACTTTGTGTGGTTGGCTTTTTAATTCAATTGATGCTAGCATTCAACCCAGTGTTGCGGGTCATAAAATTGTATCTGAAATGTGGACTGATTTGCACGAACGCTATGCTATTGTTAATGGTCCCCGAATTCATCAACTTAAAACTCTTTATCATACTCTCCGTCAAAAGGGTATGAATATTGTTTCCTATTACAATCAATTCAAATCGATTTGGGATGAATTATATGGATCTATTGATGTCACTTGTGGGTGTACATGTGCTGCTGCCCCTAAGATTCGTGCCCGTTTTGAGGAAGAGAAAACACATGATTTTCTGCTAGGCTTGGAGGATGAACAATACGGTCCTATTCGTACTCAGATTTTAGGGATGGAGCCTTTCCCTGTCCTTAATAAAGCATTTTCTATGGTTTCTCAAGAAGAAAGACATCAAAATATTGTCCGTAGCCGTGACGATAAGACAGAAGCCTTAAGCTTTGCTGTCCAATGTATGCATCTTCTTCTACCCCCCGGTTCTCACCTACTCCTTCGGGGTCCTCTGGCACTTTGATTTGTACTCATTGTGGGAAGGTCGGCCATGACTATGACCACTGTTATCAACGCCTTGGTTTTCCATCTGCACCTCGTGGTCGTGGCCGTGGACGCCGTGGTCGAGGGGGAGCTACAGGACGTGGACAATCATCCTGTGCACCTCCTGCAGCAGCACACGCTGCTACTACCACCCTTCCACCATCAACTTCCACATCAGCTAGTGGTGCACAAGCTTCTCCAGCTCTTCCCGGGCTTACTGCAGATCAGGTTCAAAAATTACTAAGTCTTCTTGAGCCTTCTTCTTCTTCAGACAAACACCTCTTTGGTAAGCCTGTTTCACCGCCCTCTTGGTTACTTGATAGTGGGGCATCCCATCATATGACCGGTTTTTTGGATCATTTATATAATTGTTGTGACTTGCCCCCTCACCCTGTACATCTTCCTGATGGTGTTCAAACATGTGCAATTAAACAAGGGAGTGTTCAGTTATCTTCAGAACTTATTATTCATAATGTTTTATATGTCCCAAATCTCAAGTGCAACTTGATTTCTGTTGGGCAATTGATTCTTGACTCCACTTGTTTTGTTACTTTCACTGATCGGATATATGTATTATGCAGGACCGCAATTCGAGGAAGGTGATTGGACTGGGTGAGTTTCGAGATGGGGTGTACTACTTCAGGCCAATGACACAACATGTATCTTCTAATGCAACAACCGCAGACACAGCAATAATTTTACATCAGCGACTCGGGCATCCTTCGAGTTCATCTATGTCTTTTATTCCTAGTTTCCATAGCAATAGCATAATAAAGAAATCTCTGGATTCTTGTGATATTTGTTTCCGTGCCAAGCAACCTCGTACTATGTTTTCTATGAGTGATAACAAAGCAGAACATTTGTTTGATTTAATTCACTGTGATCTTTGGGGTCCATATCCTTTGTCTTCTTTTATGGGCTCCCATTATTTTTTATCTATTGTTGAGGACCATTCTCGAGCTGTATGGGTGTATTTATTGAAGGAAAATAGTGAAGTTCCATCCTGTTTACAGAATTTTATTGCCATGGTGAAAACACAATTTGACAAAGTTATCAAAATTGTTCACTCCGACAATGGAACTGAGTTTACCACTACACCTTTGCAACAATTTTTTCGTGCTAATGGCATGTTGTTTCACAGTTCATGCGTTGCAACTCCTCAACAGAATGGTCGGGTTGAACGGAAACATCGCCATATCCTCAACGTAGCTCGCGCTCTGCGATTCCAAGCCTCTCTACCGCTTGAGTTTTGGGGAGAGTGTGTCCAAGCTGCTGTCTACTTGATTAACCGGACCCCGACAAAAATTTTAAATGGCAAATGTCCTTATGAGGTACTCTTTGGTTCCCCTCCCTCCTTGGATTTGTTACGTGTCTTTGGCTGTTTATGTTATGTCCATAATAAGCCACGTCATCGGGATAAATTTGCTTCCCGTAGTCGCAAATGTGTCTTCTTGGGCTATCCTTTTGGGAAAAAGGGGTGGAAGGTGTTAGATATTGAAACCAAAGAACTCTTTGTTTCCCGTGATGTTCGGTTTTTGGAAGATCAATTTCCTTTTGCTCTTTCTCTAAACTCCCAGCGCACTGATGTTGATGGGTCCCTAATAGATTGGAATATATGTTCTCTGGATGAGTTTGTGTGTACTAGTGACAGGGGGAGTGATCCTCCAAGGGCTGCTGCCAATGACCCAGCAGTGCCTGCTTGTGACTCGACAACACCCAGCAGCAGGTGTCGTGTTTCAGACACGTCTGGTGCGACCTCTTCTTTGGACAAACCCCCTGATATGAGCAGCTCACTAGCTGGTTCACGTGAGCCTACTTCAGTTGATGAAGCTCCATTAGTTAGCCGTGGACATCGTACTCGGCATCCTCCACATTATTTATCTGATTATATATGTCACTCGGCTCGCACTTCACACCCCATCTCCGACTCTTCCGCTCCTTCGCCTTCTTCAGGTATGCGGTTTCCTATAGCAAATTTTGTTTCTTATGATAATTTTTCTGATGGTCATCGGGATTTTTTTGCCCAAATTACTACTAATGTTGAGCCCAGGACCTATAAAGAGGCTGTACAAGCACAACGTTGGTGCACAGCAATGCAAACTGAAATTGCTGCTCTTGAGAAAAATAGAACCTGGGAGATTACTTCGTTACCACAAGGAAAACGGGCTATCGGATGCAAATGGGTTTTTAGAACCAAATATCGTTCCGATGGTTCCATTGAACGAGACAAAGCTCGTTTAGTGGTTCTTGGCAACCATCAGACAGAGGGGGAGGATTTTCATGATACATTTGCTCCTGTTGCCAAAATGGTTAGTGTCCGTACTTTTCTTGCTGTGGCTGTTGCTAAAGGATGGGAAGTTCACCAGTTGGATGTCAACAACGCCTTCTTACATGGAGATTTGCATGAAGAAGTTTTTATGGAACTTCCACCCGGTTTTTCTTCTACTTCTCCGGGTACAGTGTGTCGTTTACGTAAGTCTCTCTATGGCTTACGACAGTCTCCCCGAAACTGGTTTGCTAAATTATCTAGTGCACTTCGGAAATATGGTTTTCAGCAATCTCACGCTGACCATACTTTATTTACTTATCGTCGTGGTGGTGATATTTTATCTGTACTGGTTTATGTGGATGACATTCTTGTTGCAGGAAACAATTCAGTTTTATGCACTACCTTTAAAAGGTACTTAGATAACTGTTTCCAACTTAAAGATTTGGGTCCGTTGAAATATTTTTTGGGAATTGAGTGTGCTCGTTCGGCTGAAGGCATGTTCTTGTGCCAACGGAAATACACTTTAGATCTTCTGCAAGAAGCGGGTCTCCTTGGTTCCAAGCCCGCCGACACTCCTTTGCCACAAAATCATCACCTAGGCGCTGCTACTGGGCCAGCCTACCCGGATGCTGCCCGATACCGTCGTCTTATTGGTCGCCTTCTTTATTTGACGTTAACACGTCCGGATATTTCTTATGTTGTTCATGTTTTATCTCAATTCATGCAGACGCCGTGTCAGGATCATTATGATGTTGCCCTTCGTGTTCTACGATATTTGAAGTCTCATCCCGGGCAAGGTGTGATACTTCGCTCTGACAGTGATCTCCAACTTTATGCATATTGCGATTCCGATTGGGCTAGTTGTCCTATTTCTCGTCGCTCTGTTTCGGGATATTTTATTTTGCTTGGCTCCTCTCCTATTTCGTGGAAAAGTAAAAAGCAAGGCACCGTCTCACGCTCCTCCGCTGAGGCCGAATATAGGGCCATGGCCTTTTGTTGTGCTGAAATTAAGTGGTTGCGGTTGTTTCTTGCCTCTCTTGGGGTTTTTCACTCTTCTCCAGTTCGTCTTTATTGTGACAACCAAGCGGCCCTTCATATTGCCGCTAACCCTGTTTTCCATGAGCGGACCAAGCATATTGACATTGATTGTCATTTTGTTCGAGAGCTACTTTTTGCCGGCGTCATTGCCACTGCGTATATTCGCACATCTTTGCAGTTGGCTGATTTGTTTGCTAAAGCTCTTGGTGCTGCACAATTTTCTTCTCTATTGGGCAAGTTGGGCGTTCGTCACCCCCACGCGCCTCCTTGAGGGGGAGTATTGGGATTAGTTTCCTATATGGTTTAGAATCATTATTATTCTTGTTTCCTAATCTCACTGTTTCCTATTTTGCTGTAATCTTCCCTTCTCCTTGATGCCCAAGGTTAGCTATCTAAGGTGTATATATATTGATGGTAAATATTAAATACAGATCATCACAATATTTTCCTCACAAATTTGTCACCCTGTCACTTGTCATGCTCTATATTTATATATATATATAATTTTTTTCAGAAATTTATACTTATCAAAATATGGATTTCTCACTTATAAAAATATGTAATTTTTCAAATTTATGGACTACTATTATTTGCTTATATAGAAGTATATATGAATGTAAGTTGATTTTATAGAAGTCTATTTTTATAGACATTGATTGAGAATTGAAATTAGTTGAATTAAAATTTGAAATTAGAACTTGTGAAATTGAAATAAGATGAATTGAAATTAGATTAGTTGAATTGAAATTAGATATTATGAATTGAAAGAATAGAACGTGTCATTAATCTCTAATATTGTGTTTATTTTTCAAATGCTAGAATTGGAAGATGAAAACAAATGTTTCTTTTTTTTTTTTTTTTTTTTTGTTGAAAGAAGGTGTAGGAAAGTCATAGAAGTCTTAAACTTCATCTTCTCCAACAACAAAAGAACCTGCAATTGAGAAACAAAAATTTTAAAGGGCTTTTAACATGGCTTGCTTAGAATAAAAAAATGCTAATGATACTTTTAATTTTTTATTTATCTAAAACTTATGTACTCCCGTTACTGTGAATTTGTTGTAATTTACATCGTTAATTGGATATTGACATTGTATTATGAGTTGTAAGTTTAATCTAGCATTGTACTTTGTTGTATCCGATTTTCTCTTATTCATACCCCCATCCAAAAATTCCTAGATCCGCCACTGCTACACCCAAACCTATAGTCAAATTCAGTGGTATTGGGTACACCCTCACCATACTTTGTGGAGTTGAGGCCAATTTTGCCTATTTGTTATAATTAATTTTCATTCAGTTTCCACTTTTTTTAAAGCTGAAAGGAATATTATGGAAAAAAAAAAAAGTGAAATTTGAGTTTTTTGTTATTAGTTATCAAAGATATAGATGATTACTATAAGTATGACTAATATTAGTTCACTTTACAATTAGCTGATATAATAGGTTCATCTTACAACTTCTTTCATGGAACAATTATATGTGTTTGGGACTTAGGGTTGTGAGTGCGAGCGGAAGCAAAGACGTAGAGTTTGACAAGATTAAATTCAGATAATATGTGGCAAGAAAAGAACTTTTTCACCTAGATAATACTAGACTTAGAAGATAATTTTCTTTTTTTTTTGAAGGAAAAGATTAAGAAAATAGTTCTGATTTACAGCGAATTCTAAAGTATTTCCATGGATACCTTCCACATAGGATGAAACCACATGAAATAAAACCGCTAGTGAATTAGCGGTTACTACAAAGCAAAACCACAAATTAGATGAGCGCGGTCAACTTTCATAAACCGTCATTTGGATGAGCTATCAATATACATTGTAGCCTCTTATGATTTGCGAGCGGTTTTCTTTGTGAACCGCTAATTGAATTAGTGGTTATAGTTAAACCGCTAGATGCAGTAGCGGTCATGGATGGCCAAATAAAAAATGTATTTCGCGTCCTTGTCCTACCTGGATGCTACCCATGGAAATACTTATGAATTTAGTATAAAGCAATTCTATTTTCTAAACCTAGCATTATGTAGGGAAAAAGTTCCAAAAAGAGTAAAATAAATGGAGAAACAATTTAACGTGGGGAAAATCCTCTAAAATGAGGTAAAAAAACCACAAACGACGAACACCCAAAAATCCATTATATAACATAGGAGGGTTTAAGAACCGTAATTATTATTAGGATGAGTAACATACAATTATATCTCTCACTATAGTACAAATTCATGAAGGAGTAATACAAAGAGAAATAGTGGAATAGAAAGATTTTACTAATACGAGGGCTTGTAATGTAGGAAGGCTTGTGGTGTAATGGCTTCTTGTATGTTGGTCGATCTTGGTTATGATGCAATAAAAAACCAATTCCCATATTAAGTTTATAATTCCTCCAGGATGCATCCCAAATTATCTATATTCTCTAGCGTGAACGCTGCAATATATGCCGACATAATTGCTCCAACTTTGATAATCAATATCGTGGAAAAATCATGATGATCAAATAAAATCTTGATCTTATATCCCAAGCCAGGTGGAGCTTTGTGTGTAGCGTCCCCTCTGTATCTTTTTATCTTTCAGGTATTGATTGTTCGTATTTGTCAATCACTTCTTTAACCTTAAATATTTTTCATACATATTAGTAAATAATTATAACGATTGAATATCAATAAATTACTCATTGAGAAGAACCAAACAATACCACACATAACTATATTTTTTCTTATATATTGAAAATAACTTAGAAAATTCTCTTTGACTGTGAGTAGTGTCAAGATTCCAAGTAAGAGAGATCAGAGTACGACCTTTATTATTTACTAGTATATTCTAATTCATGAATCGCACGGGTTCGAGAGTCAGTACAAATTCCTACTTAAAAAGCTTAATTTGGGTTCTTGTAATTCTGGTGCAGTTCATGAAGGATGAACCAATGATGATAGGAATTCGAAGCGTGTGGTAAGTTCCTACAACACAAATGAATGAATATGCTAACACAATGGGCGTAACAGCGGCACTTTTGGCAACAATAACCTTCACAGCAGCATTCACTGTTCCTGGTGGACAAATTGAAGATAAAGGAACTCCACGCCTTATAAAAAGGGCAGCGTTTAAGATAAATTTGATTTCAGACATATTGGCTATGTGCTTATCCATGATGGCTTGTTTTGCCTCCTTTGGGCCGTGGCTTGTGCCGACAAAGGCAAAGCCGTGGTGTTGATGGATTTCAGCATAACATTGCTCCTACTTTCATTCTACGCAACTCTCGTCACTTTCATGGCGGGTTTGTATGCTACCATCTTCCCTGTTAGTCCTTGGATCGCAATCATCACTTTGGCTTTATGCTCTTTGCTAATGTTTCTTATGGACAAACGTATTGTCATGGACTGTATGGTTCCAATTGGGAGATCTTTACTTCTTTTTGGTCAGATGATTTCATGGTATGTTCGATCGCCTGCTTTAATCTATAAATTTATTACATTATTGCATGGTCCTCTTCATTCTTCAACAGCATGATAACAACTCTTCCGCTGTTGTAATAAGCATAGTGATATTGTGATAATGTATTCTTCTGGTGGAAACTTGGACTTTTAGTGACCTTGTTTGATTCTCTAACAAGTGATCTCCTCTACGTAGTAGTATGTAACGATGATATGTTGAGATGTCCTATTAATATAACAGGTCTTAGCATATATATATTTGAGATTTGTATTGTAATGAGTTATATTGTTTTTGTCTTATCTTTTTATTAATTGTTGTTCAAAGTGTCTTGAGTGAGACATGTTTAATGACAGAGACGCTTTCAGTTTATTACACTTTTTTATCAGTTTAAAGCATGTTCTTTTATCAATTTTAGCTATATATTTATCGATTTAACTACTTTATATCAGTTTATGTATATTTTTTCAATTTATGGCATAAAATTGCAATAAACTGAACTTATTAGATTATAGGCTTACATTGAACTTATCAGTTAGTTTATGGGTATAAGCTTATCCGTCTTATATGTCATACACTTATCAGTTTATAGCATATACTTATCAGTTTATCGCATATAATTTTCGATTTATGGGTCTAAACTGATATTATGAGTTTATCCATAATTTTATCAGTTTAAACACATAACTTATTAGTTTATGTTCAACTTGTTGGAAAATATGCTTCAAAGTTGGCTTAACTATCTTCCTTTAATTTAGGAATAAATGTTATTAGTAATTTATTAATAGTTGATTAAATTAGATTATGGAGCAATAATACTTAAAGTTTGTTAGGAGTAGTGCATAAACGTGGGACATGTCTACCCACTTTTCTTCTAATATGCTATTGACCAATTAGTGAAGTAGTTAGGTTGTAAGCCTTTAAATAGGCCTTTATCTTTGCTTTGCTTAAGATGGTAGAATGCAGTTCGTAAATGAAAATTTTATTTGATACACTATCCTCTCCTCTTCTTTTATGTTCTTATAATTTCTACATGGTATCGAGAGTATCAGGTTAGATCCTCGAAAATAAATAGAGAGCAACAAAAAAGAAGAAGAAAAAAAAGGAGAAAAAGAGTGTGTGTTAAAAAAAAGCATGAGTGAAGGAAACAAGCAACGCAGCTTGGTTTCAAAATTATTTGTGAGCAATTTTTATTGAATTTTTTTAAACCATGGAAGTAATTTCTACATGATATCAAGAGTATCAGGTTTGATCCTCAAAAATAAATAGAGAGCAACAAAAAAGAAGAAGAAAAAAAAGGAGAAAAAGAGTGTGTGTTAAAAAAAAGCATGAGTGAAGGAAACAAGCAACGCAGCTTGGTTTCAAAATTATTTGTGAGCAATTTTTATTGAATATTTTTTAAACCATGGAAGTAATGGTTATTTTTTTTCTTAGATGTATGGATGGGTTTTTATCCCATGAAAATATGATTTTTTGGTTACTATATAAAAAGAGGGAGACAAGTCATTTGAGGTGAAGGGAAGTCTTCACAAGCAAATCAGATATTGGCAATCTGATAAGGTGGAAGTCGTAGTCAACGCAGAGACGGTTTCCGAAGTTGTACTAGTGTTTGCATTTTTGCAAACTACGTCGAAGAGAGTTTATGGAGAGAAGTGCTCCATTTAGTGAAGGTTGATGATAATATGCATCAACAAATTAAAATATGGTGTTGATGATAATATGCATCAACAAAAGATGATGTTGGTGAGACGTGCATCAACAAATTTGAATGTGGTAATGAGAAGTGTGTTACATTAGGAAGAGAATTACTTCCATGCTAATGGAGAGAAGTAAAATTAACAGTGATGAGATGTGCATCATGGATGAAGAGATATGCTTCATTTATGTTATGAAACTTTAAAGCAAGGGAGTGTGTTGGAAAATATGCTTCAAAGTTGGCTTAACTATCTTCCTTTATTTTAGGAATAAATGTTAGTGATTTATTAATAGTTAATTAAATTAGATTATGGAGCAGTAATACTTAGAGTTTGTTAGGAGTAGTGCATGAACGTGGGACATGTCTACCCACTTTCCTTCTAATATGCTATTGACCAAGTGAAGTAGTTAGGTTGTAAGCCTTTAACTAGGCCTTTATCTTTGCTTTGTTTAAGATAGTAGAATGTAGATTGTAAATGCAAATTTTATTTCCTGCACTATCCTCTCCTCTTCTTTTATGTTCTTATAATTTCTACACAACTTCTCTTTTTTGTGCTCATTCATATCGATTCCTCCACCATCTCCTTCTTTATCCTCCCATCTGCTTCTCTCTTCTCGACATCACTACTGGCCTATTGCTGCTCTTGGCAACTAATGTATTGTGTGTGAGCCGATGAATGTGCGAGCTTATACCACTGTAGTCGCACAACCATCCTCGTTAGTACTTTCTCGACACTTATGGCTTCAATTTCTAGGGATTCATGAATGTCAGCCACTATTGCCAGCAAGGACTACAGTGTCGTGTACAAGTCACCGCAAATTCAAATTCCTAAAAATGACACCTCAAGATGTGAGGTGTGCGAGATTTATTAAGTTGAAGACTGGAACATGAGATGAAGAATGTTGGAACACAAGGTGACACTCAGGATATTACAAATTAAAATCTTAGACTATGAAGTGAGACTAAAAGCTCCGTTTTTTCTCTCGGCGTAGGATAGTACTATCTTGCGCTGGCGCCATGGCAAGAAAATCAAAAGCTCGAAAAACTCCACAAAAAGTGAGATTAGATGTTTCAGTTCTTAAACCCACGGGTCCAACTTCGGATTCTCAGGCGAAAAAAATGAAATCCATGGATGCAATTCTTGGAATTCCGGCGATGGAGGTTGATTCAAGCAATGAATCTGGGGAAGAAGAAGGTGATATTCTCTCTCCTAAGGCGTCAATTGCTGCTTTGGCTGCTCAAGGGGAAGATCATCGAACATTTTCTACATGGTTATCGGTGATGAAATCGGGAAATTCAAAAGCAAATCAGGTATCCCCAATTCCTATTATACAACCTGAGAGTAATTCTAATTCTCTGAATGCTGATGTTGTGCAAATTGAGATGGATGACATTCAAGAAGAAGTAGATTATTGGAATTCATCTATAGTTTGCTCAGTTTTAGGAGCCAACCCTCCATTAGCAGTAATTGATGGTTTCTTTAGACGAATTTGGAAGAATCTTGGAATTGATAAAGTGGCAAGTATTGAACATGGTGTGTTTATTGTGCGGTTTTTTTCAATGGAAAATCGTGATAAAATTCTTGCTGATGCTAGACCCTCTTTTGACAAAAAGCCTGTTATATGTAAACCTTGGCACAAGGATATGGTTAATTTTAGAGATGAAATTCAAGTAGTTCCTATTTGGATCCAATTGAAGAACCTAGAATTGAAATTTTGGGGTAGTAGATGTCTGGGTAAAATTGTCGGATCAGTTGGGAAGTTCATTAAACCTGATCAGGCCACTCTTAATAGAGATAAACTTCAATTTGCTCGTGTGCAAATTGAAGTTGCAATATCTCAAAAATTACCAGATTATTTACAATTTCATGATGAAAATGGGAATATAAAGACCATAAACATTGGGTATGAATGGAAACCAGTAATCTGTGATCATTGTAAACTTTTGGGTCATATTTCTGCTGATTGTAAGAAAAAGAAGGGAAAGAAGACTTGGGTGATCAAGGCACCTATTCAGAAGAATCAGGATAAGGATTCTGATGAGGGTTTCAGACCAGCTGCAAATGTTGCTCAGGTTAGGAAGTCTACAACTACTGTTGTGGCTGTGGGTAATTCTTTTCAGGCTTTGGGACAATCTGAAGTATTAGTGGAAGAAGGAGGCATAACACATGAGAAAAATGATGAAATTATGGTGTCAGGGGTAGGACAAGAGATTGAAGTAGTGGAAGGAGGTGGAAGGCCTCCTGACATTCATGGATAGGATGCTATTTTGGAATGTCAGGGGGATAAATAGGACTGACAAGCAAAGGGATGTTAATCTCTTTTTGAGGCAGAATAAATGCAGTCTTATTTGTCTCCTTGAAACTAAGGTCAAGGTTCAGAACATGGGAGCCTTGTACCTCAAATTATTCAATGGGTGGGCTTTCACTACCAATAGTATGGCTCATCCTGGTGGAAGAATTATTCTAGCCTGGAAGCCTTCTGAATTTCAGGTTAGTCCTTATAAGTACTCCAGTCAGCTGATTCAATGTAAAATTACTCCTAAAAATGGTCAGGAGTTTGAATGTTCTTTTATATATGCTCATAATACTCAGCAGGAAAGACTTGTCTTATGGCAAGATTTAGCTGATTTGGCTTTACATATTAAGAGTCCCTGGATGCTCATGGGGGATTTTAATTGTGTGTTAAGTCAAGAAGAGAGAATTGGTAGTCCTGTCAGATTAAGAGAGATCCAGGACTTCCAAAACTGTATTCAACAATGTGAGATTGCAGATGTGAAATCTTGTGGTCATTTCTTTACTTGGAATAACAAGCAGCAGGGGAACAGTAGGGTGTTCTCTAAATTAGATAGAGTTCTTGTCAATGGGAGTTGGACTTCTACTTATCCTAACACAGAAGTTTGTTTTAGAAATGAGGGTTATTTTGATCATTGTCCTGGGATCATTTCTATGTTTCCTGACATGGCAGTGGGGAGAAAACCTTTCAAATTTTTCCCAATGTGGCAATCTGCTCCTCAGTATAATGCCATTATTAACCAAGCATGGAATGTTCCAGTTCAGGGTACTTATATGTTTCAGATGGTCCAAAGATTGAAAAAGGTGAAGGTTGAGTTAAAGAAGTTGAATAAGGAAGGGTATGGAGATATTGCTGCTCAGGATGCTCATGCCTTTAAAGTTTTGCACGATCTTCAGAAGGATCTCCATTTGAATCCTTCAAATATTGATTTGTCTGAGAAAGAAAGAGAGGCTCAGGGGAATTATATTCAGACACATTCTGCTTATCTGAGTTTTCTTGCTCATAAAGCCAAGATAGATTGGCTGAAAGCAGGGGATGATAATACTGCAATGTTTCATCAGTCCATTAGAAAGAGACAAATTCAAAACACCATTTATTCTATTCAAGACATGCAGGGTAACTGGACTCTTGATCCATCTCAGGTCCCTGTTGTTTTCTTGGATTATTATAAATGGCTCCTGGGTACTAAAGCCAGCAGTAGAACCCCTGTGAAGCAATCAATTATTAATAAAGGCCCTATGGTAACAGATGAGATGAAACACATGCTGAATGCTAGTTTTTCTAGAACTGAAGTGAAAGATGCTATGTGGAGCATTGATAGTGGGAAAGCGCCTGGACCAGATGGTTTTGGTAGTGCTTTCTTTAAAGGTGCTTGGGAGATCCTTGGTGAAGATGTTTGTACAGCTGTCTTGGATTTCTTAAATACTGGCAATTTATTAAAAGAAATAAATACCACTAGCATCACTCTTATTCCCAAAGGGACCTGTCCGGAAAGTGTTAAAGATTTTAGACCAATCTCATGTTGCAATGTGGTCTACAAATGCATCTCTAAGGTTTTATGTGCTAGATTGAGAAATGTTTTGCCTGAGATTATTGCTCAAAAGCAGGGAGGCTTTGTTCATAGTAGATTTATTGCTCATAACATCATGGTGTGTCAGGATTTAGCAAAGGGATATGGCAGGAGAAATAGCTCTGCAGGGTGTATCATTAAGCTTGATCTTCAGAAAGCTTATGATATTGTGGAATGGGACTTTGTGGAGGAGATGCTTCATGGATTACAATTCCCAAGTCACTTCATCAAACTCATCATGGTGTGTGTTAGATCTCCAAAATTTTCTCTTTCCATCAATGGATCACTTCATGGGTTTTTTGAAGGAAAAAGAGGGCTGCGACAGGGGGATCCCTTATCTCCTCTTCTTTTTGTGCTTTGTGTTGAGTATCTTTCTAGAATTTTGAAGCTAGTTGGGGAAAAAAAGGGATTTAAGTATCACCCTAAATGCAAAGGCATCAAATTAACTCATCTGAGTTTTGCTGATGACATAATTTTGTGTTGCAAGGGAGAGTACAAGTCTGTATTCTTGATGATGCAAGGATTCAAGCTCTTCTCAGACACAACGGGTTTACAAGCAAGTTCAGCGAAAACTTCTGTATATTGTTCTGGTATGTTAGATATGGATGTGCAAAGAGTCCTAGACATGACTGGTTTTGCCAAAGGCACTTTTCCCTTCAGATACTTGGGGATCCCAATTTGTCCTAAGAAGATTACTGTAGCTGAATGTGAGCACATAGTTGATAAAATGTGTGCCAGGATCAAAATTTGGAGCTCAAAGAATATGTCTTTTGCTGGGCGTCTTACTCTGGTGAACTCAGTCTTGATGACATTGCAATCTTATTGGGCTCAAATTATGATTCTGCCTAAAAGCCTCTTCAAAAGGATCAATAATATATGCAGGAACTTTCTATGGAAAGGAACCGCTGCTTATGAATGTTCTGGTAAAGTTGCTTGGAAGACCATCTGTAAGCCAAAAAAGGAAGGAGGCCTGGGTCTCATCAATTTGAAAATGTGGAATGTGGCAGCCATGGGGAAGCATGTTTGGATGATTGCCACAAAAAAAGATAACTTGTGGGTGAGATGGATTCATTCCATTTATGTGAAAGAGCAAAGATGGTGGGATTATAATCCTAAAAAGGGAGATAGTTGGTATTGGAGAGCTATTTGTCAAGTTAAGGAGAAGATGAAATTGGTACTGACTGAATCTCAGCTGCTTAATATGCCGAAGTACTCCATTAAGCAATGCTATAAATGCTTAGTTCCTGCTAATAATGATATTCATTGGGATAAAGCTATCTGGTGTAGGCTTGGTCAACCAAAACACAGGTTTATAACCTGGTTGGCCATGTTAGGCAGGTTAAACACAATGGATCGTTTGCTGCAGATGGGAATAGCAAATGATAATGTGTGTCTGCTGTGTGGAATTACTACAGAGTCCCACAATCATCTGTTCTTTGACTGTCAGTTTAGCAAGAGATGCATGCTTCAAGTTTTTTCATGGCTGGGCTTTACTAGACAGCAAAGTACTATTCACAATATGATCAAATGGTCTTAGAGAAGGAAGATAAATAAATTCAGAAGGAGTGTGTTACATACCACTATCCTGTGCACAATTTATTACATTTGGTTAGAAAGAAATAATTCTTTGTGGAATAGAAAGATAACATGTATAGATAAAGTTGTTAGAACTATACAACAAAATGTATATCATAGGGTAAATAGTTTTTTACCTAGACACATAAGTAGTGATGATCAGTTTTGGTTTTCTAGCCTCCTAGTTAGGTAGGGCTGTTTTGGCTTTTGTTAGCCTGGTGGAATGATAGTTCAGGAGGCTTGCCTCTTGATCTTGCTTTTGTAATGTTTTTTTTGATGCAATATATACTTTCCTTACTTATCAAAAAAAAAAAAAAAAAAAAAAGGTGACACTCAAGAAAGGGGGGGGTTGAATTGAGTGGCTAAAACTAATCGATTTTCGCAAAAACACTCTTATAGCACAGTGCCGTGCACTGTGTTATTCACTCGTAAACTCTCCGATTGATGCTTTTGCTCGAACGAAATTGTACCAAACAATAAAACAATGAAATCAAATAATAAGACACAGGAATTTAACGTGGTTCAATCTCACATCTGAGATCTACGTCCACACAAACTACTCTTTTATTATTTGAATCGTAAAATACCAAACCCTTGATACAATTCGATTCCCCCACTACTAACTCTAGTAGTGCTCCCCAACACTTAACCCTAAGTGTTGCTACTCTCTATAATATATGAACTACAGAAAGAAAGATTCCTCACAAGTGTGCTTCTTATTCAAGCAAATAGAGGATCGTTACAATCGTTGTTGAGAAACCTTAACTTACTAGAACTCTGTGCCGTACACTGTGCTGTGGAAGTCCGTTTTCAACTCTCAAAATCTTATTCTCACCAAATCTGAAAACGTGGTTTGCTATAATGATTTCTTTCCCTTATATAATTCAATCAACTGAATAAGAATCCTTCTCCAAGATGTATTATCTTTTTGAACAATTTTTATTCCTAAAATAAAGGGATAGAATTTTTTTCCTATTCAAAATCCAATTTTATCTTTTATTAAAACTGATTTTTTCTTTTCCTTATAAGATAAGGATTCCTCCATATCTTATGCCAACTATTAATCATATTTTAAATCAATTTTTATCCAAAAATCTTTATAAAAATCATTTTCTTTAAAAATCAGTTTTTCTTTTTATAAAACTTTTTATCCGAAAATCTTTACAATAAATATTTCCTTTCAAACTAATTTTCAAAGTTTAAAAACTCCCCTTTTTATACTCTTTAAATATAGACACATGAAATTAATATAATTACCTATTTTCTTAACTCTAAGAAAATAGTTAACCATCCTAATTTCATATTTCTAATTTAGCACAAAGTTCCAATACGTTAATTACATTGCATAAACATGACTAAGAACATAACTAGACCTAAGCTTCCATATCTTCAAGTTCTTGATCTTTCATGAACATCCAATCTTGATAGCTTTCTTAGATCACTATTACATACATGCATGTTATAGCATAAAGCGTTTATCATCATCAAAATAACATTGACTTAGAGTCACAACAAATTCCCCCTTTTTGATGATGACAAACAAATAATACTTCCCCCTCAAAATATGCACCATTAATCACATTAGGGAAAAATAACTCAACATCATTCACAAGTAACATGGTAACCAAGATAACCAATTCATTAGTCTAAGTATTATACCCATCTTCCCCCTTTTGACATTATCAAAACGGAGAGCATCAACATGTTTCGTGAGTCAAAGTGAGATATAGTCAGCAAAATAATGCAAATAGCTCAAGTAATAAATACTAAGGATGCTGGTGCTATGTCATAATCCAACTCACAATCCGAAGTCATTAAGCAAAAAATAATTCAACTCGCAATCCGAAATTATGAAGCAAGAAATAATCACGAAGGATCATGGCTGATAGCTAAGAAAGTAAGATAAAGAAAAGTATTGCAAGCTTGAAGATTTGAAATGGCAATTGGCTCAACAAGTGTTTATACCTTTCTTTAAAGATTTTCAACTTCCGCAAATAAGCATCATAGGACATTCTTCACTGTGGCACTGTGTGTGTTTCTGTGCTAGTGAACAATTTATTCCCTTCCAAATATAACTAATCTTCGGAATACTAAAATCCAAAATGATGATATTCAAAACTTTGATAATTTTCTTCACATTTGAATTGAACTCTAGGACTTATCTAAAATAAGTGTCTTACTCTCCTTTTCTTTTCTTTTCTTTTCCTTTTTTTTTATATATATGAAGGAAAAGCAGACCATACAATATTACTAGAGTCAATCAATAAGAGATGAAAGATAATAAGTTAATTCGAACCTCATTTTCTTTTTGATGCATCTCCTGGCACTGTGTCTTGCACAGTGTGAATCAGTACATTTCTTTCTTTCACGTATTTGTGTTTCATTCCAACATTTTCATGTTCCCCTTAACTGATGTGTCTTTTTCTTCCATCATCTTATCAAGATGTTCTTGCCCCATAAATTATCATTAATCAAGATTAAAAGCACTTGTTGCACTTTGGATCAATGGGTGAGGAAAAGAAGGAATATAATAGGGAAATGAAGATGAGGAGAGACATATGAAAGAAAAAAATAATGAGGCACAAATGTCAAACTCATAAATAGAAAATCAGATTATTGGGATAAAGATCAAGCTTGCTATAGGAGAAAGAAGTTGCATTTCATAGCTCAAAAAGGCGGCAACTTAGGATCATAGAGCTCATTAGTTCGGCAACTTAGGATCATGACATTAGGACAGCATCATTAGACCATTACGAGTCCTTTTTATATCAAGTGGACCTTTACTCACAAAACTTTACCAAGACATGCATCAACACTCTAATCAATATATTTAAAGGAGGACAACAGACATAATACTCAACAAATTTCCAGAAATTAATCCCAAAGCCACGAATTATCTTGTAAAACATTCATGCATGAAATTCAACATAATTACCTTGATCACACAATTGTGGTATGCTTAATAAACTGTTTTTCAAACCACTTACCAACATCACATTCTCTATGGAGTGTGTTAGGGATTTGCCAACGTTTCAAATACCAATTATTTATCCCTTTTTGTTATCGACAAATGTAACATACCCTCCATGGTAGGCTACTAGTGAGAGGAATTGAGATTTATCACTAGTCATATGTCTTGAGCAGCCGTTGTCGAGATACCATAGGCTGCGTCCTCTCACGTTTGCCTGCAAAAAGATCACTTGTTAGTTTTAGGAACCCAGATCTGCTTGGGTCCCTTTGTCTTTCGTTGAGCTTCTAACAAGTCTTTTCTAACCCATATTTGATTTACGTTCTTTACATTTTTTGTAACACTCCTTTTCTTGATATTACAGTTATCCATAAGGTGTCCATTTTTTCCACAAAAGTTGCAAATCAAATTTTCAGGTAGATCAACATATTTTCTTTTACGAAAGTCTCTTTTGAAATTTCTGGCACTGTGTCGTACACTGTGTTGCTGACCTGTATATCCCAAACCAGTTTTGTTTTGGTTGTTAGTTGTACTAGACAAATAATCGAGAGCTTTTAGACCATACGACCACCTTTCATACATTTTTCGAGCAATAGTCAATTGTGATTCCAAGAATTCAATAGAAGTATTTAGATCACTATTTCTTTTTCTCGAAATTTCTAATTCTCTCTTAACTTTATCAAGTTCTTCACTTATCTTAGCATCACTAGGCAGCATTAGTGGAACAATTCTTGATTTCTGTCTTGAATTCTTTAGTTCAACTAACTCATGATTTAGCGATTCAATTTGCTTTTCAAGACTCAATTTTTCGGCTTCTAACACTGTGTATGGCACTGTGTCATTTACGATTTCGTTAGCAAGAGACTTTTCATATCTTAGAGAGTTTATCTCAGTATCTTTCTCTTTAATACTTTTCTCTTGTTCATCAATCCTTTTCATCAGTATTTTATGTTCTTTTAAGAGATTTTTATATTCAAGTTCCAACCCAATCTTTTGCTTAGTTAAAATTTTCACTTCTTTTGTCTTGATTGAAAAATCATCATTCATTTCTTGACAATCATCAATGATATTTTCAAGCAAAGTAACAAGTTGGTTTTTTGATAGAAGATGTATTGAAGGGTTTAGAGAAAGAAGACTTACCTCACTGTTTTCAGTTTCATCTTGGGAGTTCGAACTTTTCGCCATTAGACACAAGTGAGAGTCGTCCTGGCATTGTGCCCTTCTGTGTGATGTCTGTACAGCATTCACACATAATTTTTCTTCATGGCACTGTGCCTCTGACTGTTTTTCATCAGAATCCGAATCTCCCCAAACGGCAGCTATCATTGCTCTCTTGAATTCCTTCTTGGATGGCTCCCGTTTTTCCTTGGGCTTTTCATCATCCCATAGGGGACATTCTTTAATCCTGTGATTTAACTCTCCACACTTGAAACAACCCGAATTAGTAGCACTTCTCTTAAAGTTAGAGGTAGTGCTCTTACCTTTGAAATTTTCATCTTTTCTAGGATTGTTGTTTTTGTTCTTTTTGAGAAAATTTTTAAATCTCCTAGTAAGAAAATCAATATCATCATCACTATCACTATTTTCAGTTTCCAATTCAGTTCTCAAGGCTATACCTTTACTTTTTGGTTCATTAGTTTTAGAATCTAAGACAAGTTCATGAGTCATTAATGATCCAATAAGTTGTTCTAGTGAAAGTTGGTCAAATCTTTAGCTTCTTGAATAGCGGTTATTTTTGGGAGCCATCAATTTGTTAAACTTCTTAACACCTTTCTCACTAAATCTTAAGAAGTATATGTTTTGCCTAGAGAACGTAATTCATTAGTGATTAGTGTAAATCTAGTGAACATCTCTTTAATAGATTCGTCCTTATTAATAGTAAACAATTCATATTGTTGGACAAGCAAATCTATTCTAGATTGTTTTACCTCATTCGTACCTTCGTGGGCCAACTCCAGTGTGTCCCATATTTCTTTTGCTATAGTACAAGCCGAGATCCTTGAGTAATCATCAGGTCTAATTCCATATTGGAGAATACTCATAGCATTGAAGTTTTTTTCGGCTTTTGCATAGTCGACTGAATTGTAGTCGTCTTCAACTTTGTCGACCATATTTCCTTCAGCATCTTTGATTTGGATAAGGATTGGTCCTTTTCTTATGACTTTCCAGCATTCATAATCTGATCCTTAGATGTAGATCCTCATCCTAGCCTTCCACCATCCATAGTCTTTTTCGTTAAAAATCGGGCACTTTGTGTGTCTATCTCGAGTGTCATCTTGCATGTTCATGACTTCTATTCTCTAGGGATGAGCCTTTCGAGAATAGCCTGCTCTGATACCACTTGTTGGAACACAAGGTGACACTCAAGAAAAGGGGGGTTGAATTAAGTGGCTTAAACTAATCGATTTTCACAAAAACACTCTTATAGTACAGTGTCGTGCACTGTGTTATTCACTCGTATACTCTCCGATTGATGTTTTTGCTCGAACGAAATTGTATCAAACAATAAAACAATGAAATCAAATAATAAGACACAGGAATTTAACGTGGTTCAATCTCACCTCTGAGATCTATGTCCACACAAACTACTCTTTTATTATTTGAATCGTAAAATACCAAGCCCTTGATACAATTCGATTCCCCCACTACTAACTCTAGTAGTGCTCCCCAACACTTAACCCTAAGTGTTGCTACTCTCTATAATATAAGAACTACAGAAAGAAAGATTCCTCACAAGCCTGCTTCTTATTCAAGCAAATAGACGATCGTTACAATCGTTGTTTAGAAACCTTAACTTACTAGAACTCTGTGCCATACACTGTGCTGTGGGAGTCCGTTTTCAGCTCTCAAAATCTTATTCTCACCAAATCTGAAAACGTGGTTTGCTATAATGATTTATTTCCCTTATATAATTCAATCAACTGAATAAGAATCCTTCTCCAAGATGTATTATCTTTTTGAACAATTTTTATTCCTAAAATAAAGGGATAGAATTCTTTTCCTATTCAAAATCCAATTTTATCTTTTATAAAAACTGATTTTTTTCTTTTCCATATAAGATAAGGATTCCTCCATATCTTATGCCAACTATTAATCAGATTTTAAATCAATTTTTATCCAAAAATCTTTATCAAAATCGTTTTCTTTAAAAATCAGTTTTTCTTTTTATAAAACTTTTTATCCGGAAATCTTTACAATAAATATTTCCCTTTCAAAACTAATTTTCGAAGTTAAAAACTCCCCTTTTTATACTCTTTAAATATAGACACATGAAATTAATATAATTACCTATTTTCTTAACTCTAAGAAAATAGTTAACCATCCTAATTTCATATTTCTAATTTAGCACAAAGTTCCAATACGTTAATTACATTGCATAAACATGACTAAGAACATAACTAGACCTAAGCTTTGATATCTTCAAGTTCTTGATCTTTCATGAACATCCAATCTTGATAGCTTTCTTAGATCACTATTACATACATACATGTTATAGCATAAAGCGTTTATCATCATGAAAATAACATTGACTTAAAGTCACAACAAAGAAGATGAGATATAAAAGTAGGCAAGTAGCAGCGAGGATGAGCAGCATATGAACAAGAAGATAAAATTGCGATTAGAGTATTCGATTGTGTATATTGGTTAAGTCATCCCAATCATTTTCTTGAGTAAGACTATCTATGCCAAGACTTTTTGTTAATTGTTTTGCAGGAGATGTTAAGTTATCTAGACTATTTCTATGAAGTTTGATCATTTTTCCATTGTAAAGTTGACTAAGAGTAGTTACTAATACACATGTCTGATGCACATATATTGTTCTACGATGTCTTATCATTTTTAATAACTTTTTTTGAAATTATAGATTGGTGACCTTGTGTTCTGCAAAATTTCTAGATGATAGAAATGTTATTTATTGTTCTCGATGGTGACGTAACCTTTAACTATCTCCATTTCTATTTAATCTACACACTTTCCTTTTTATGCAGTTTTATTTCAATATACACACTTCCACTGTATCTAAAAATGGTAGCATTTTCCATCATCTTTTCCCATCTTTCCAACCCATCTCTACACTCATATACTCTCTCTCCTCAAATATGTTACTTTAGTTTCGTACTTTTCAAAAGCAGATTTGACGCACTCATTGTAAACACGTTGAGGATACCTAAACTACCCAATATAGGGCAAGTAAAGAGTCGAATCCACAAGGACTAAGGGAAGCATCAATAAGTATCAATTTATGATAAGCTAAGCCAAGTCTATATTTTTGAAGATTTATATATAGATGAAAATACGGTAAGAAAAATGACTTTGGGAAGGAGTATCCACCAATCAACTCATTCACAAACCAAGCAATCACAATGGGAAATCAACAATGGAATCGATTGAAGGGAATTGTTCATCCATTGCTACTTTAACCACTCTCTCGAGCTAGCTAGATCGGCCTAGTCTCTTTTTTTTGCTAATTAAGAAAGTAGATTAATGAAGCAACACTTTACAACCAAAACCAATCCAAAGGGGCAACCAACTAGGTTGGACTCCCAAACCCAAGGATGGTAAACAGCCAACAAGGCCTACTACTTACAAGAACATACAATTTTGAAAACCACTCATTATCCTTCCTAGATACTTTCTTAGGCATAACAGCTAAAATTCTAGCTCTAGTACACATTTGCAGTTGCTTTATCCCATGTTCAATATTAGGTATACAATGATCCCAATAAACTGAATTCCTAGCTCTCCATGTGAAATAGATCAATGCTGACAATCCAGCAAATAGAACATGTTTTCTAAACTTGGTCCTTCTGCTGTTCTGTATTACTCTAACCAGTTGTTGCAGATCATCGGTCAGATGAGTAATCTGCAACCATTTTTTAATCAACTTCAAACATTGCAAGCTGAACTGACACTTGAAGAACAGATGCTGATGTGTTTCATCATGGCTCTCACAAATGAGGCAAGTAACAGTAGCACTAACACCAATCTTAGCTAGCTTAGAAGTTGTTTGTAGTTTATTCTGCATAGCTAGCGAGGAAATAAACCTGTGCTTAGGAATATTAAGTATATTCCAGACTACAGTATCCTACCAAAGACATATTCTCATGGCTAAGACATTCAATTAAGCATATCTATAAACATGATGAACATAAAGAAGAAAACAAAGTCCCCTAGGCTAGGCAATCCCTATTCTCATAGTCCTTCAAACCTAATAATCAATTTGAGGCAACCCCTTAACTTCATCTCTCGATCTTCACTAAGGGTACCTAAATTATGCTCCTATGATGGCCAATCACACAAACATTCATGAAAAAATGCCAAATCAATTAACCATAATTATCACGAGTCAAAACCCAATGTTGGATTTAGAGGTTCAAGAACTCTTCAATGGATTCATACCCTTCTCAAAGAAAAAGCTACTCACTGCCCATGATAAATTATAAAATAAAAACATTAGCAACTAAAGAACATGATAATAAATATTAATCTAACACTAATTAAACTAAGCAAAACAAAACACAAATAATTAAACTAATCATGAACAAATTAAACTAATGAAAATAATTAAAATAAAGTAATAAAAGAGGAGAGAGAATAAGATATGCTCATGGATTCATTATTGAAGGTTGAATGCAAGTTGTCACCCTTGAATCTCAAGATCTTCGATTTCTCTTTGAGTTTTCTCACTTTCTCTCTCCTAGGGTTCTAAGATTTTAAATGCTCAACAAAATAAAATCTGCCTTTACTAAAATATAATGTAGCCTCCCTAAAATGACATAAACTTGTCTTGTACCGGCAGTGCATATTCAAATAGCCATATCTCACTCATTATTCATCGAAATTGGGCTTTTGACCATCCGTTGGAAAGCTATTGAGCCAAGCTTTTAAATCCTACTTGAATCACTCAAAAATATTTTATGTGCTGAAAGTTATGTCCATTTGAGATTGATCCTTTTGCGCAAACCCTTCCAAAACTTCTTGTATTTGCCCCATGAACTCGTTTATGCTCAGTTATGCTTCCTGACCTTCCTCTTCGATCCTAATATCCGGGTTCGAAACACCCTTCGAGCATGCTTTTAAACCATAAAATGATTTAAATCACTCAAAGAAAGAGCATACAAGGAGGAGAATTGCACATTTAAAGTAATTAACTAACAAAGCTAAATTAACTCAAAAGCCCAAAAAGACTAATTAATACTACCAAAAAGTAATGCAATAATCAAGACATCAAGCTTTCGACATTTTGCCTTTTTCTCTCTTAATTTAGGGCAATAGTATTGGTTATCCCCCAAAAGCAAAAGTGGTGGAGCTAATGTTACACATTTAAAAATCACAACTTTGTTTAATCAAACTTTCGGAAATCCAATTCCTTCAAAAGAATTTGCTAGATCAAGCTTTTTGGAATCAGTTTCCCTTACCAAACTATTTGAGAACATGAGTAATAGTACAGTGGCTTAGGGCTAGTGGTAGCATGGTATGAGGTGCTAATGAAAGTTCAATAAAAACTTCACTCAAAAGATTTTAATTAAAGTTATTATCGTGAACCGAAACACCAAGTGTGTGACTTCGTTTCCGAATATTCTACAGCAACGACATAATATGGATAATGAAATCCAAAATACATCTTAGAACTGCCAAGTTAACAAATCTATTAACAAAAATTGAATCCATTGCACGAAGGTTTGTAAACTCAGAAGCAGTGTTAAAAAACGTTGTTTGTTTTGAGTTTTTATCAATATTTTTCCAAAAGGATTACCATAATTATAATTTAAAATTTCATTAGCACACATTTATATTTGAGTGGTGGGACGCGGTCGCACGCTCTACCAAAGATAAAAATATATTTTCCTTCTTTCCAAAACAAGTAAATGTAAGTGGTAAGTAGGGTCGTATCCACAGAGACTTGGGGACTAACTCGTGCTTATAAATTATAATAGATCAAATAGGGGTTCTGTAATTAAGGAAATGAATAACTCAAATATAAATAACTGAAGAGCAATAAAGAAGTAAGGTGATCAATAATATAAGAATCTTGAGTTCGGTTAATGGCCACTTCAACTCATACTATTGATCATTGGTTTCTCAAATGTGTAACTTTACTCTTAACTACTCAAAGTTGGAAATCAAATTCCTTTCCCTCAAAAGAATCGTTAAACAATCATAATCAGATCATCATAAAACTTGAACTAAAGATTAACCTAATCTAATCAGAGATTAAATTCAAATCGATAGAACGTCAACAAACTAGGAATCAATGATCCAATCAACAAATTGCTAGCACAACATATTCAAATTGGAAATTATGAAATCTCTAGTGATTAATCAAGAATAATCAGATTCAATCATCAAACCCTAGGTTGCTACTCATGAAAGAAGAACAGATGATTCGACATCAATTCTAAATCCTAGCAAAATATAAATCGGATGTATAAACTAGTAGTACTCCTAGCAATACGTACAATAATCATAGATCAAAATCAAGAAATCACAATTATAATTAAGAAATAGTTAACAAAGAGAAACCTCAGTATAATAGAACGAAGCTTGATTAACCGTTCTTAAGACTAGATTTAGGCTACGATTGACATAGCATCCATCAAAGAATTCTTCAAAGTAATGATCGCAAAACTCAAAAGGGAAAATAGGGATTAGGGTTCTTCCTCTCTATTCTCTCTAATTAGGTCTGGGATTACACAACATAACACAAAACAATGTTTTTCTAATATTAATAAAACCTACGGAAAACCGAAACCCGCCGAAGAATCATAACAGGGTCGAAGTGCGCGACCCGGGCATCTATGGCGCGCGAGTCGGGCCTTCGCTGCTGTCAAACTTTTACCTCCGCTCGATATGCGCGGGTCATGCTCTTCTAGTGCGCGAGTCGGGCATGTGCTACTGTTCACGATCCTGTAATGCTCGAAAGGCGCGGCTCGTACGTGTATGGCGCCCGACTCGGGCACTCGCCACTGCTTGGGATTTGATCTTCAACAAACGCCCGAGGTGGGCTCTTCAACGCCCATGGTGGGCAATCACGACTGTAGGAACACTAAGAGGATGAACTTGGATGCATCAACTATATAATTCTAGACTTCAATGTACTTTGTGAGCTTTTTATGTTGAATGGATCACAAACATGGGACGGAAATCCACCTGCAAATGATCATAAACATATAGCACCACAAAATTTCCTAACTCTCCTCTAATGCATCAAATTCATCATAACTCCCTCTTCTCCACACTACGGTTTAGATGAGTAAAACTCTCCTTCTTAAGACTTAAACCTTAGTAAAATGGACTTCTCAACGCTCTATAATCGCATATAACTTGGTCACATCATTGAGCTACTGAAAAACATCATTTTCGCCTCAAAATTCTGTCCTTAAATTTTTCTTGAAGAGTAAAATAAGTTGTGTACAAAATCAATGGTTTTTAAGCGGTTTTGGAAGAAATTACATTACAAATCTTAAGCACTCAATTTATTTAAATTTTTTTGTTGGCTGTCTCATACATACTGCCAAATCTTAAATCTCAAAAATTTAAATGCATATTTTTGTGATTTAAAGCATAATTTTGTGGGAAAACAAGGTGTCCTTTAATCACATTTCGTGACTAAATCACTTAGAAGTTGTTATACAAAACTTTAGCTAATCGAACCTCACATGCAACTTCATAAATCCAAATGTACCTGCTATTCATTCGTTCCAAAATAAACAAAAAAAGCTTTAAAATAGCAAACAACAATCTCATTACATAAACCCATTAAATAACACAAAGCTCGTTTAAAAGCCAAAAAAAAAATCATATATTTCCTCAATTACATAAACATGAAACCACTTAAATAGGGTCTTGTTCTGCACTAAGGAAATCATTAAGTATTGTAATTATTTTGGGTTAATTGGAGTACTTTCTTTGGGAATTTTCTTACCGAATTTTATGTGAATGTTCATGTATACAATCAAACATGAATCAAGACTTGCACATTGAAGTGGAGCAAAGCTCTGATCTGGACATGGAAAATGGCGAGAGGAGGAGGGAGTGGAAGAAGTTTCTAGGCAACTTGTTATTGTGAGGATTTGGGGACTCAATTTTTGCATCAAGTGTGATTATATATTATGGAGGACGAGATTATTTATCTCGTGGCTTCCACATCTTCAGTAGGGGTACTTAAGTCTTTTTATCCCAAGTAGTTAATCAGCAAAATTATAATCTTCTCTTCTTGTTTTAATCTACCTTAATAATATGAATTGTTTTCTAATTAGTGGCTTGAGGCCCCACATGGTCCACCGCTTTTCATAAATAAGATTAGTTTCCCCTTACTGAAACTTAAGTCCTTATATATATCTCGCAAAGGTTCCTCTAACAATCTTCGTATAAGTACATAGCTCTTCAACTTAATAATTAACTAGTCGTATATGCACGTGATGCGTGCGACAATAACCTTATGTAGTTATATGTACGAATGAACATTTTTTTTTAATCTCAAATTATTTTGGTAGTGATGTATTATTGAGGTTCTTTTGTAGATGTTATTATGTTTTTAAACTGAAGGTGACCGATTTTTAACTGTTCAATACCGTCACTGAAAAATTTGGTCGATGATTTAATAATTCCTTGTCAGCGGCTTTAGTATAGTTATTTAACGATTGTAAACGTTAATAAACCATATTGTTTGAACTTTGTAAATACGAAGTATTATGTTGTCAGAATATATAGCTTACTTTTTTTGGTTGAAGATTCTAATTAATTTCGTGAATTGACTGTGTCAATCTATTTTGTCAAGTTATTAATGGTGATTGCATATTCCATTTTTGACTAATTCCATATAGCAAGTTGCATTGATTTTTATTTTTTTAAATTTATAAAAAGAAAACGTTGTTTTAATTTATTAGAGGGTATTCTAGTCATTTCAAAGGGAGACACCACATCTCCTCCCTTGGCTTATATAATAGAGATTAACCTTTCTCATTTCTAATAATCCTCCAAAATTTCTTAATATCAAATCACACATAACTAATACATAAAGGTGCGTGCTTAATACTCCATTTCGCAAATTTTCATTAGCTAACAAATCATAAACTTATAATCGCACGCAAATATAACAACATAAAATGCGCATTTTATAAAGAAACTTTTATAAGAAAATCTTTATCACACATTCTGTAATAATCTCTAATTTCGTACTAATCACATGGGTTACACTTAATCTCTCGCATTTTTAATTACTAATCCATTCTTAATTAAATTATGTTGTTACAATATGTCAATGTTTTATTGATCATGTATTTATTATTAATTTTAGAATTTTTGTTGTAGTATCTTTTTTCCCAATTCACATTGGTGTTCAATTTGTTGATAATAAACAAAAGGATTTATTTAACTTTAACCACCTTATAAAATCAAGTTTTTGAAAATAACCACAATATATGTTCATTTTTTTAAATAACCACCTTATATGACCTAAATTCTTCTAAAAACCTACCAATTAACAGATTCCTTCAAGGAAATCATCCTCAAAAAGGGTTAAAGAATGATACCATCACCTTCACCTTTATTCATTAGATTGTATATAAGGTTTTAACTCTTCTTTAACACCGATTTCTTGGACGAAATCTGTCAAATGGTATGTATTTAAAAAGACTTAGGTCATATAAGGTGGTTATTTAAAAAAATGAACTTATAAGGTGGTTATCTTGAAAATTGTGATTTTAAAAGGTGGTAAAAATCAAAAAATCCTAAACAAAAAAATGGTGTTTAATGTAGTTATTCTTGTACTTTTAGTATAGTACAATGTATGTTCTTTATTCTTCTTTTGTTATTGTTCTAAATAGTCCTTGTTGCGTTCTAAATAGTTTTAATGTGTTCTAAATAGTTTTACTAGTTGTCTGATGTTCCTAACGTATAAATTTTGTAAAAATAAAAATGAATATTATTTTATTCTTTTTAAATACTAATATTTCAATAATTCAAACGATAAAAATTTTAGGACAATATCTAAACGATGGATGATAATCATTCAACAATATATGTTCTAAATAGTTATTATGCTTAAAATATAGTATAAGGCACCATATGTTCTAAATAGTTCTTCTATTGTTCGGAATAGTTCATGCTCTGTTATAAATATTTTTTGTTGTGTTAAGTTCTTGTCGTATTTTAAATAGTTGTACTAGTAGTCAGATGTTCCTAATGTATAAGTTTATGAAAAAATAAAAATGAATGGTCTTCTATTCTTTTAAAAAACTGAAATTTCAATGAGAAAAAAAATTTAGCAGAATATCTAAATCATATATGACAATCATTCAACAATGCTTGAAGATTCACAAATTGTTCTTTTGTTCATATAACCAAACTAAGAAATCACAATTGTTTAAAGAAACTAAAATATTAATTCAATCGATTTATTCAAAATTCAAAATATGAAACCATTATTATTGTGTAAATTAAACTAACTAAAATAGAAATTCAACTATTATATACAATTGATTATGATACATCATATTTGATGGTCTTTTCTTGCCATGATCTTGAAATTTTCCAACAATGTTCTACCCTCAATCTCTTCAATATATCACTCTACAATGAAACATATTTAAATATTAGAAACAACAAAAAATTATACAAATATGATTATATTTATGTTCTACTATTATTAATGAAGCAAATATGTTCTGAATAACTTATGGATATGTTCTAAATGTTAATGTATGTTGTTCTAAAAACTGATTTCGATATCAAAATTTTACAATTTAATGTTCAGTAAAAGATTTGAAGATTAGCAAAAATAAACATATAAGGGTGATGAAGGCAACAAACACAAAGGCATGCATATATGAATAAATTGAAAAATATAAAGAAATATAAAAGAATATGAAAAGAAAAGATTGAGAGTTGGAACATACAAATAAGCATGAATTCTTTGAGGATCTACATCATGAAAAGTAGATTGTTAGTATAATTATAAATAAATTAGAATAAATCCTCAAGAATTATATTTTTGTCGCCTGGCTCTTAAATAACTATCTGCGTGAGGAGCAATCTTGGATCTTGAATAGAGATTGAATGTACTTATAAGTGTTTGAAGTATTTGGAGTGTTTGAAGATGTGCAGTATGGTGAATATGAGTGAATATTTTTGGAAAAGCTTGTCGAAAAGTTCGTCCCGAAATCAAATGGAACGAGGTCTATTTATAGGGAAAATCATAAAAGTTGGATAAAATTTGTGTTGCGCGGCATGCATCAATGGTATGAGGCACGCATCATCTGATGCATGTCTGCCTTTTGCTAACTGCCTCTGTGTTGAGCGTGCGCATTCTGGTGAACAGTTTTTATATGTAATCCGAAATTAAAATATTCCTTTTATCCTTTATTAAATATTGTCATTTAAAGTTCGGGAATCAATTATCTAAAAGATAAAAATCTGATTTTTATATTATCTTTTAATTTAGAAAATGTTTAAAAATATAATTGATTATCAAGAATAATTAATTGGGCTTTATGAAAATGGGCTTGAAATTAATTATCATGAATAATTAATCGTGCTTTTAAAAGTGGACTAGAAAATACAATAACTATCATGAATAATTAATTGGGATTTTAAAAGTGGGTTTAGAACCAGGTTAAATAAATAAATAGATTTTGCGTTCTTAAAACGATTTCGTGCTTAGCTTTTCAGATCGCTCTCCTTAGGACCGGACCAATTAACATTAGGGTGTACCATGCATGTAGTCTTTTAAGAAGTTTCTATTACTTCCAACGTTAATATTTTTGTCAATATATTTTCAACCTCTAGATCACTTTCCAATTGTTGTAAGAATTAATAAATGAACGAAGGTAGCGTAGAGGAAAAAATCTGTTTCAAATAATTAATTAAGTATTGTGAATTGTCGTATAATTTACCAATTGCAAAAAAAAAAAAAAAAAAGACGACCTTGCCCCAAATTCGACGTTACCGCATTATTATTTAAGTATTGTGAATTGTCGTATAATTTACCAATTGCAAAAAAATAAAAAAGACGACCTTGCCCAAAATTCGACGTTACCAATTCCCGCAATCTCCAATCTCAAACTGGAAAGCTTCCCGTCCACCTCCACGGTCCTCCATCTCCTGTGAGACTATCTTCTTTTTTTCAGTTTCCACTCTTAACTCCCTTTCTTCTATCTTCTGAGATCGGTTTTCTCGATTCCACTTCAAACTCTAAATTTCCCAAAATAATTCCTTAAAAAACCTAATTCCTCTTCTTTTTCATGATTGGTCACACAATTGATGAGTTGATTAAGCTAGGGCTGTGAATGCTCCAGAGAAGAGAAAATGGTGAGGGTTCAAGAAAATTGGGAGCAGCTTCAAGAGGAGGATCCTAATGACGCTCGCATTTGTATGTTCCTTTCTTTTTTAATCACCATTATTTCTGCTTGTTTACGATTATGAACTTCGTACTAACTATCTTCCATATTAAATCAACTTTTTTTTTCTTTTGACAGGCCATTAAATCAACTTTAAAGCTAAAATGAACTTCGTATTCACTATCTTCCATTAAATCAACTTTTTTTTTCTTTTGACAAGCCATTAAATCAACTTTAAAACTAAATATAAAACTTCTATACCACTTTTTTTTACTTCTTACACTATGTGTACAAAGGATGTGTGACGATTAATATGGGGCAGAAGGAGTATGAAAAACCAATCAATTTATTACGTTTCGAGTACATGAGAATTATTATAAACAATATAACATAGTTGCTTTCTTTTTCTTTTTTTCCAACTAGTATGATTATGTTTCATGTAGTTACTAAGAGGAATAATGATGTATTGTAAAAAAATTAGCTTGATTTTCATGCTAATGAACACTAATCATTGTAATTACTCCCTCTGTATTTTTTTTATTTTACCCATTTGGAATCTTGACACTATTCACAATTAGAGAAAACATTCTAAGTTTTTCTCATATAACAGAATAAATATAGTCATGTAGGGTCTTGTTTGATTCAATTTTTATAATTTTTAGTAATATGCAATAAAATATATTTAAGGTCCAAGAGTGCATTGGCAAAATGCACAAAAAACAAAAGAGTGGGTAGAGTACTTAGCTGCGGGGAGAGTACTTTTAATAGTGTATGTCTATATCATTCAAAATTATATTCTACCCTGCCCGTAAAAATACTCGGTTTCAGGCTAAATTTTTGGGACCATATTTCGGGCCGAGTTTTGGGCGGCTCAAACTGAGTCATTAGTTTAATTTCAGTCCGACCTGATTTTGGCTTGAAATATATAGCGGACTTTGGTCATATAATTGGCATGAAGTTTGGCTCGGCCCAATCTAACATGGCTAGCTGAATTTTTTGAATACGACCACACCTTATCCGGCATTTGATCACCTCTACCATATTCTTTTTAGAGGACATATTCACAATGTATTGCATTTTCCCAATTCCCTTTCACCATGTTTAGAAATGAACTTATTCCATCAAATCTTAAAATTAGTGAATTAAGAGGGATTGAGGCTATTAGTTATAATTTTGTTAGATTAGAAGATAATTGATCAATTTGATGCATTCCCTCAGTTCAATGAACAACTATTTAGTGGTCTTTTACACGGACTTCAATTAACAATTTTGACCATAAACAATTTTGACCACTAAAATCATTAGGCACATAGTAGTAAAAATTATTTAATGAACGATAATTAAAAAATACACATCTCTATTATATATGGGAACTCTTGAGGAGTTTGGTGTCCACTTGAGTTCCCTAAAATACCCTTTATGTTTTTATTCTTCCAAGATAACTAATGAGGGCAACAAAAGTCATATAACCTTTTTAAAAAAAGCTCTAATGTAACTGTCAGATTTCCCCCCTAAAAAACTACCACATTTTTTTTAGTGAAAGTAACTTCCTGATTTTTGAAAATAAAAGAAACATGTACAATATCACTGCGATGTTCGCGCACAAATCGCGTGCAAAAAGTACTAGTTTAGATAAATCTAACGACATCCCAAATGATTTTGTAGTTTGTAGTTTCAGCAAAAAACAACTGCATAATCAAGAACACATGAAACAAAAATCGAAAATTAAACCAAAAGTCTGAAATTAAGTGAAACAAATTCAATCAAAAAGAAAAATTGTGAGATAACCTCGTTGAGAGAGAGAAGCGAGATCGAAGAGGAGAGAGGATAGAGAAGCGAGAGCAAAGAGGAGAGAGACGCGAGCTTGGTGGCAAAGGAATCATCGGCGGCTAAATAATCGTGGCGGCGTAGGAATCGAGCTTGTTGTTGTTACGGCGGTTAAGAATCTTCTATATGTAATTGTTTCTCTAAACCTAGTGCTCCTTCTCCTGTTTAAGTTCGTTGTTTAGTTGAGGATTTTGGTTTTGATAAACCTTCTTTTTCAGATTTGCTGTGAATCTACGGTTTATATAGCCGAAGAACAAGAAATCTCCATAAAAGTGAAAATGATAGAGATGGTGTTGGGGTTAACCTCGCGAAAACAATGATGTTGTACTGACCCATGCAAAAGTATGGTAGTGGTGATGTGGGTATCGGTGGTGAGGTGGGTTTCAGTATTAGGATTTAGGGTCAGGTGGGGTCGGTTAGTTGGTGGTAAGGGGTGGGGGTGGTTGGCGGGGTGAGGTGAGGGGGGTGGTGGTTTTGGTTGTTCGGGTGACACATTAACATCAAACAATTTAAACAACAACGATATGTAACTCATTTATAGTTGACAAAATGAGATCAAATAAAACTGAAATGACATTAAACAGATCAAAATTGATACGATACAAAAGACAAAATGACATCAAACAAAACTGAAATGACATAAAAAAAATCAGAAATGATGTGAGATAAATAACAATATGACATCAAGTGAAATGACTTCAAAACAGAACTCAAATGACATGAAATAGATGACAATATGACATCAAAACTGAACTTAAATGACATGAAATAAATGACCAAATGACATCATTATGTGATAATATGTCATTATTTGTGTAGTCCATGTCATTTTTGTTGGAGTCTGCGTCATTATATGCATGTGGGGCTTTTGTTACACAATGAGTTGTGATATAACATCTTACACCAAAGACGCACTCTTTTTTGTTGGTGCTAGATATATCTTTTATACGTGGTGACTCCTTTTCTCATGAAAAATTCACATTCATAAAAAAAATTCTAAGTATCGTGATTAGACCTGGGCATGGGCCGGGTCTATTCACAGGCTTGGGTTAATGGCGGGTTGGGCCCGAGCCCGTGAGTAGCGGGCCGTACCGGGACTGGAATTTCAAGATTTTGTCCACGAGCCTGCGGACAGGACTCGTGCTACCTGCGTGCCTGGCTCATGTTATATGTTGTTTTTTTTCGATTCTTAGCAGTTTTAAACTAAAAAATAAAGAGAAGGGGGCGTTCGGCCTACGTGCCATATAGATGGCCTCGTGCTGGGCCGGGCCTGAAATATAATTTCTTGACTGTGGCAGGCCCATGGCCCACGTAGAGGAAAACGAGTAGGGCCACAAGCGTGCTTAGGTTGGGCCAGACTGGCCCGCGTGCCGACCCGGCCCATCACTACTAGAGAAATGATAATTTGCGTCGGACCTGGGACCCTCATTTGCGTCGAACCTTGGTCCGACGGCATAGGCCTCGTCGCAGATGAAAGACAGCCATCTGCGTCGGATGAGACACGACGCAATTAATTTAAGATTTGCGTCGGACACAACAAGAATGCGACGCAGATGCCCATCCCCCCATGCACCCACAGCAGCCCTCAGCAGCCCCATCTGCGTCGCATATGGCATAGCATGCGACGCAGATGAGGTATTTTTATGTTTTTTTTTTCAGCTTTTTTGTTTTTGTTTTCAGCTATTTTTTTTTTATTTTCGAAACTAAGCAAACATTATGTTAATAATTATGAGCAGAAAATTCGGCAGAGTCTCCTTTGTAATTTGGACAACCCAAGAAATCGTTGGGAAATGTTTGCATATATATAACCAAAACCTGTTCCAGTACATCTCAATCAAGCAACCAATGTTGCAATCAATGAACCAACAAGGTTCAAGCAACCAATGTTGCAATCAATCAACCAACAAGGTTCAAGTAACAAAATATTATGCTAACCTACAAATACATACACTAACCATCAAACTTTGTCTGCTTCGTTAACGACCCGTCAAAGTATTCTGCAAAAAGTTATTTGAGGTCGTTGATCTCATATATGGAGTATGGCTCAAGACTTGACGAAAAAGCCTAGAAATATATTAAACTAGTTAATATACTTTAAAATTCTATAAGTCTAAATAATGAATTTACAACATACATATACCTCATACAAATTCTCTGCTTCATAGTATAAGCGGATGATTAGAAACATGTATCTCATCACGAAATAGCCGCATTCCACTCCTCCCGATTGTTGAGCACACTACACCAAATTTAAGATATATATTAGAATCGGAAAAAAAAAATCCTAAATAAAATTATAAAGTATCAAATACAAAACCATAAGAGTTTTACCCGCATATATGTCCAAGACAATTTAGTTCCTTTATTTGATCCTTCAAGCCGCGTGTATTTTGTATATGCACTAAATATAGAGATTTTGTAACAATTAATTACTATAACATTTATAAATTATTTAAAATATCATAAAATGCATGTAAACTTATTAACATGTATAACAACTATGAACTTACGTATTCAACGGTATCTTGATAGCTAAGGATCTATCTTTCTTCATCGAATCAAATATATATACCGTTCTCTTCAATAGACAAATGACAAGAAGAATCCAATGATCCCTAACATGAAGCACAATGTGATGTTTTATATATATAACCACAAGTTCATAAATATAAAACAAAGTAAAAATTAGTTTATATAAAACATACTTTTCAAAATACGGACATAGGATGTAACGCATATATTGATTCGCTTTCATTGAATTTGCCATGTAGTTGATCACGACATCTAAGTGATTGCGTATCATGGTCGCTGAAATCATACTTGGACACATGAAACCAATATTATTATCTCCATGCTCCTCAGACTGCTCTGCCAAGTACCTAAGATCCAAACACTTATAGTTAGGAGAAACAATACCTATAAATAGCAATGTTAATTAGTTTAGAGTTTGAGAAATCTCACATCATAAATACTTGCAAAATGGATACATTAATCCATGCTCTCGTGAGATGTTGAAAAACATCTTGTCGTGAGAGAATGATCATATAATCTCTATCAAAGTTGAAGACGGTACCCCTCTGAACTTGCAACTGAAAAGGCTCATCTGAGGGTTTGTCGCAAAATATTCGGTGCATCTCCTTGATATTATCATCCATATCATCCAGTGTCAAGTCAATAAAAGGATCTAGGTGCCTATGTGCAGACTCATCGGTGCAAGGATCACTACCAACTATTTTCTTCTTCTTCTTCTTCTTCTTCATCGCACCGTCTTTAGGTATATGTTCCTAATTCAATTTGACTTCTTTTTAATTCATATTATATATGTATATAGATTATTTCATATATAAATCAAGATTACTTAGTATACAAAATCAAGATTATTTAGCATATATAAATCAAAATTTTTTAGTATATATATTTACATTTCTTAGTATATAAATCAAAACATTAAACATAAGTTACCTGATTATCTGAGACTAAAAATACCAACTCTTTCGGCCATTCTATGAATGAACCCTCGGCTTGACTGAGTTTTATGATGTATGGAGTAGGTAGTGGAACTAGAGCTTCTGCGTAGTCTGAAAAAAAAATCATCAACACTCACTTTCACGGCCGTAGAATGTGATGATGACTCCATTTGCGGATGTACGGTACCCTCAGCTACAATGATCGGTCCAGAGTTATCCGCTATTGCCAAACGACATAGAACCGGACTCTTAACATCCAATGAGAACACAATGTCATTGATTAAGTGTTTTACAAACATAATATCATAATCGTAGAAGATATAAAATAACTATATACCTGCAAGTTCACAAATGGATCATTGCTCCCCGAGTGACAGCTACTAGGATCAACTGGAGTGTGAGGATTTGTTTGATTTGGTGCTTGAAGACCTAATTGCGCCGCAAAAGCCATCAACCTTTCTTGAACTATAGCATCAATCTTCGAGTTCATCTCTTGCATCGTCTGTTCTCAAACTCTTTGGCTCACTCTCGCCTCCAACTCCTGCATCTCCTCATCATCCATGCCCCTACCCTTTCGAGCAGTATTACTCCGATCAGGATCTCCCCAAACCGATGTAATCCCAATGCTACGCCCAGCTGTTAACACACGCCCAGGACAGTCTTTCCTCTGTAGAGCACGGGATAGAACATCATCCATCCGACCTGGAACAAACTCTCCTTCCTTTTCTTTCCTTTTCCAATCATCCTGTATCAAATTCAAAAAAATCATATGATTAGTAGAATTCTAGAACACGAGTAATTAGACAAGAATTTATCATAAAATTTGAAGAATTCTTACAATAGACTCTTTTATCTTTTGTGTTTCATCATTAGGGAAGAAAATATTTCCTTCCTTATCTTTTTTCGATCTAGCAAGAAGCCATGGCAAAGTTCGATCCGGCAAGGAGGAAATAATTGATGATGTAGATGAGTCAACAGATGATGCTGTAGAGGATTTAGGGATATACCCTTGGTCTTTCCAAACGGGAATCATCTCCGCATATGACTTTTGACCCAAAAAATGAGGATGAATGTTGGCAGCCTGAGACTTTCTTGCTCTTTCACTTTTAGCCTAATATGAAAACAAGTAACTAGTTAATATTCACAAAAAAAAAAAATTGATTATAACATATTATGTAATTGTAACGTACATATTATATACCTTAAACTCCTTAGAGCTACACTTTTTCACGAATTCGTCCCAAATCCCTTTCGTGATGAAAGGATAGAGCACGTACGGTTGCATATCATTGTTAGGCCTCAGCCTCGTTTTTGTGATCCATCGACTCACTAATCTTGACTTGAAATCTCTCCACCGCTTATCACAAGTAGTCAACACATCTCGTTTCTTCCTCTCATCCTCTTGTATTCCAAACTCTTTCTTCAATATATAAAATGAACCAATAATACACGATTAGTATAATAAACATGATTCAAATAAAATTAAAAGAATGGAATTTAAAAATACATAGGTTTACTTACTTTAACATCTTCCCATAAACTATTTTTTAGGCCTTGTGGAACATCATCCCAACTATCGTACAAGATAGACACTTTGCTTCTACTGATTTCGCCGCAATGTGTCTTGTACGCACCAACATGATCCCCAATCGGACGCATCCAATCATCCCACTGAAATACTCTTTGGACCCCGGGTTTGGAACGTATCCCTTTTGTAGGACCTCTAGGCTTGCTCACTCTTTTCTTCCTACTACCTCCATCAGTTATCTCGGTCTCAGAACGTGGTTGCCGATCATCATCAGATGCATCATGCATTATGTGATCTTCCATCACTACACCTGAAACCATAAAGCATAAAGACATGTTAGAATCATCAATGAAATAATAGAAAATTATTTTAACCAAGTATAAAATATATAATTGTAGAATAAATTACATTAGTTACCTATTAATCACTTTTTTCTTTGACAACGTAAAATCCCTCATTATGATCTCGACGAATGTAATTCGTGTCTAGATCTTCCCCTAATATACTTGGAATTACTACTGACGAAGCAATGACTTCATTGAATTGCTTACCGTATTCCTCTTCATCATGTACATCATCAATTCCAAGTATTCTCCTTTTTCCTTCAATGACAACAAACCATTTTGAATCAACGGGGTCAACCATGTAGAATACTTGTTTTGCTTGTGATGCCAATATCAAAGAATCTTCATGATGCCCTAACCGGCTGAAATTGACTAATGTAAAAAAGTCATGTTCATCCTTCTTTACACCACGACGAATATCAAACCACTTGCATTGAAAGAGCGGAATCTTGAAGTCAACATAGTCAAGTTCTAATATATCTTCAATGAACCCGTAGTAAGACTTCATTCTCCCAATAATGGTTCTATCGCTTCTACTTTTGTACTCTGATGACAAAGCTCCCAACGTAACACCACTGTTTTGCATTGTGGATTTGTCATCTTGTCGTTTACTGTAAAATGAATAACCATTGATGTCATACCCTTCATAGGAAAGAACTTGCATCTTTGACCCATATGCCAACCATCTCAACGTATCTGATACATCATTTTTTGGGTCAGATAGTTGGTTCATAACTCGTTCTTTAAACCAATCAACGAACGACCGATTATGCTCAATCATCAACTCACGTTCATTCTTCAATGGATACTGAACACTAAGCATCTTCTTATGCTCATCTAAGTAAGGATGAACTTGTTTTAGATTTTCTAACACCAAAAATTCTGCTTTTCTTTTCAACTCTCCATCAAGGCACAATCTTTTTCTCCCAATGGTACCACAACCAGCAAGCCTTCCTTCATGTCTAGATTTTGGCAATCCAATTGCTTGTGCACGTGCTAAATACTGACTTACATATTCAGATACTTCCTCCGCAACTGTTCTTTGGACAATACTTGCTTCTGGTATGGCTGGATTCATCACTTTTCCCTTGAGAGTACCCATATGCCTTTCGAAAGGCCACATATACCTCATACAAACAGGCCCACAAAGTTTAATTTCTCGGACAAGATGAATTATCAAATGAGGCATGATGTCAAAGAACGATGGTGGGAAGTACATTTCAAATCGACACATCGTCTCTATTACATCAGCTTGCAACTTATCTAGAGTGTTAGGATCAATCACCTTACTAGATATAGTTCTGAAGAAGAAACACAACTTTGTAATCGTGTATCTCACTTGGGCAAGCAAAATTCCTCGTATTGCAACAGGTAATAAATGCTGCATCAAGATATGACAATCATGAGATTTTAAACCAACGAGTTTCAAGTCCTTCAGTGAGACAAGGTTTCGAAAATTTGACGAGTATCCAGCAGGGACCTTTAACCTATGCAGAGACTCACAAAAACTCATTTTCTCCTTCTTAGACAAAGTGTAGCAAGCTGGTGGCAGATAATAGCGTTGTCCCCGCTCTTGAGGTGCTAGTTCTGGTCTTCCCATTTCAGCCATGTCTTTTCGGAGCTTTAACTCCATCCTTTGTCTTCCCGGGCATATTCAACAATGTTCCGACAATGGCATCACAAACATTTTTCTCAATGTGCATTAGATCAAGACAATGTCTGACTTCTAAGAATTTCCAATATGGGAGGTCCCAGAACTTAGATCTTTTCTTATATAAGTTCTTTGAGACACTTTTGAAGGGCTTGCCAAACACTGTTTCAATATCTTTTATCCGATTAGAAACCTGATTACCACGCAAGGGTACAGGGGCTTCTCTCATCTCCACTTTTCCGTTGAACAACTTTTTCTTCTTACGAAATGGATTATCTAAAGGAAGCCATGTACGATAATGGAGGTATACATTCTTCCCGCAATGATGTAACCGCTCATCAATCATATACTCATCACAAATAGGGCATGCCTTTGCTCCTTTAACCGTATACCCAGACAAATTCCCGTAAGCCGGGAAATCATTAATCGTGCAAAATATCATGCCACATAATGTGAAGTTAGTTTTCGTATACGCATCGAACATCGAAACACCTTCATCCCACAACAATTTCAGATCTTGAAGGAGTGGGTCAAGATACACATCTATGTCGTTTCCGGGTTGCTTAGGACCCGAAATAAGAAGCGATAGCAGAATAAATTTACGCTTCATACATAACTAGGGGGGCAGATTATAAATGGTCAGTAGAACCGGCCAAGTGCTATGTTGGGTACCTAGTGTGCCAAAAGGGTTCATCCCATCTGTACAAACTCCAAGCCTAAGATTTCGAGGTTCTTTACCAAAACCTGCGAACTTTCGGTCGATATTTCTCTATTGCGGAGAATCGGCCGGATGTCTAAGCATCCCATCTTTCTTCCTCTTGTCCGCATGCCACTTAATAATTTAGCATTATTTTCATCCGAAAATAAACGCCTAAATCTCGGAATGATTGGAAGATACCAAAGAACCTTCACCGGAGTTTCTTTCTTTCTCACTCCCTCATCATCCTCTTTTATCTTGTACCGAGACTCTCCACACCTTGGACACTCACCCAAATCCTTGTACTCATTTCGATACAACACACAATCATTTGGACATGCATGTATCTTCTCATACTCCATACCTAATGGACACAACAATTTCTTTGCCTCATAGGTAGAGTTGGGAATTTCATTCCCTTCAGGTAGCAATTCTTGTAAAAAACTGAACAACTCACTTAGACTTTTATCTGTCCAACTATACTTCGATTTCATATAGAACAATGTGAGGATGCCAGAAAGTTTACTGAAATTCTTACACCCCGGATACATAGGTTTGTCCGCTACACTTAAAATACTATCATACATATGGGGACGATCGGTTCCTTCATCCTCCAAATTGTGCAACATTTCATCTACCCTATCATTCTCATCAACTACCCTATCATTCTCATTATCATTCTCTCCTTTTTCGATATCAACCTCAACCTCAACCTCAACCCCAACCTCAACCTCAACCTCATCATCAATGTGATCAACATGCAAATCATCACACAAGCTAGTGGAGCTCATACCTGGATCATAAAACTCTCCATGCCATGTCCACCTCGTATAGTTGCTCTTAAACCCACGCCGAATCAAATGATCCTTAATTTGACCCACATCACGATACCCCCTAGAGTTATTGCAATCACAACAAGGACACAAGACTAAATTTGACCCATTCTGCAATTGATGTTTTAACGCAACTCTGATAAATTCATCAACCCCTTGTAGAAATGTCGCCGAAATCCGATTACCATACATCCAGTTTCGATCCATATTTATACACTATAGAGACACCAAACAAGAACACAATCGATCACGTCATTTAAAGTGTCTCATCAAATGCAATCATGAACATTTGGGTCCTTATCACTCTAACCTAACCCATCCTTGAGTTTCTCATCTCACTAGTGAATGAACATTTGGTTTTCAATTTTAAGAAAAATCCGGCAGCACTTCCCTACAGTTCTCCAAGTACACGATGAAGATAGTAGGTAAACTATCAACATATGTACCCAGAGAACACTTAGGGAAATGAGCTAGATCTTTCTTAGAATCGAAAACCAAACATTCATTCACATCCTAAGTGAGATAAGAAACCCAAAGACAGTCCCAAACCGGGGACTATTCAAGACTTACTCCTAATGAGTAAGCCTCGAACGGGTATCTAGGCCAATGATGCACACATTGCAATTAAACGGCAAAAACCAATCCATTCCTTAGATTTCCCTCCCCACCGCATTAAGGTATGTCCATATAAGTTTTGTCATAATTCAACATATGATTTCCCAATCACATAACCAAACAATTCACATATATTTTTCCAATCACATAATTCAACATTATAGGGACAAATAAAACAAATAAACATAAAGCAAAAGCTATAATATATATACCTCTGCTCTCAAGGAGCAGCGAAGACAAGCACAACGAGGTGAGCTTGGAGCACCAGCCGACAAGTAGAAGATGGAATGTGGCAACTGCATTAGGGCATTAACCAACCCACAAATTAAATAGTGATTAAGTCATAACTCATAAACATCAACTGTCTAATATTAAGACATTAACAAATTAGAAATTAAGAAACAACATTAAGATTAAAGTAGAATTATTAAAATCAATGGTAAAAAACAAGAATGACTTGTGAATATAATTATATAGTAGAAAGGAAGTATTTTAGAGCACTACAAACTATATAAATTCATGAGCACTACAAACTACAACATCCTAAATATAATATTAGAATCTTAAACTACAATCATCCAAAATTCAATCTTAAACATCCTAAATACAAATTAAACTACAAACATCCTAAATTCAATCTTAAACTACTAACTACAATCACTCTACTAATACAATCACAAACTCCTTGCTTAAGATCTAACAAAAATAAGAAAAAATTCCAAAAAAAAAAAGACAGAAATTGGTAAAAAAATAAAAAGACATAAATTGAGACAAAAAATTGAAAAAAAATAAAAACAAGACTTACATTGCCGGAGACGGAGAGACGGAAAGCAACGGCGGCGCGACGGCGAGCAGCGGGGGAGCGCGGCGCGACGGGGGGACGGGTGAGTGAGAGTGAGTGAGTGAGTGAGAAAGAGGATGAGTGCAAGAGAGAGAGAGTGAGTGAAAGAAAGAGGAGGAGGAGCGCCAGCGAGCAGCGGGGGAGCACGGCGCGACGGGGGAGCGTGGCGACCGGTGAGTGAGAGTGAGTGAGTGAGAAAGAGGAGGAGTGCAAGACAAAGAGAGTGAGTGAGAGAAACAGGAGGAGCGCCGGCAAGAGGAGGAGCGCCGGCGAGAGGAGTTGACGGAGCAGCGGCGGCGTGACGGGGGAATGTCGTTCAGCAGCGCCGACGAATTCGCATGAGAGAGAGAGAGAGAAGTTCGAGTTTGTGAATTGCCCCAACTGATGGGCGGGATACAAAATTAAAATCGCTAAAAACGAGTTATCTGCGTCGCATGGGGCCAGGGTCCGACGCAGATGACTATCTAATTAGGCATCTGCGTCGGACAACGGCACCATGCAACGCAGATGACCACGACAAGCACGCACATTTAATTTGGGCACATTTAGGGCTGGCAAGCATGCACACATTTGGGCTGGCACATTTGGGCTGGGCAATCCATCTGCGTCAGACCCATGACCATGCGACGCAGATGACCACACGCACATTTTTGGGCTGGCAAGCATGCATGGTCTCTGCTGGGTTGGCAAAGCACACAGTCATCTGCGTCGGATGGGCTTGGGTCCGACGCAGATGGCTTATTTGCGTCACAGGTTCCCTTAATGCGACGCACATAGTGACCCCTTTTGCATCGTTTTCCGGCGTACGTGCGACGCAAAACAGGCTTGTATAATTTTGCTTGGCTATTTGCATCGGATTTTCTGTAGGATCCGACGCACATATGTCATTTGCGTCAGTTGCTCTCTTGTCCGACGCAAATAGTCAGACGCAGATCGTGAATTCTGTAGTAGTGCATGCCCACCTCTAGTCGTGATCTAGCTTAAAGTTCTTCAATATATTGCATGTTATGAGGACATTGTACAAATATCGTAAGAAGTTCCCTACTATTTGTGATAGATTATGATTAAGGGTTCGTTCTGTTCAACTTATTTTAACTTATATAAGATTTTATAAAATAAGATAAGATAAGATAAGATGCTAGACACACTCAATAAACTAGCTTATAAGATAAGATAAGATAAAATAAGATCAGATCATATAAGATAAGATCTTATAAGATAAGATAAGATAATATAAGATAAGACAAAATAAGTTGAACAGAATAAACCCTAAACCTAGAAAGCTATGTCGAGCTTGAACTTAAAAGTTGCTCATCAGTTTGGCTCATTACATTTACACAAAAGCTTAACCATAGGTCCCTTTGCATTCTCAAATTTTCAAGCTAGGCTCAATTTGACTTGAGCTCGGATATTATAATCAAGTGATACCCTTTTAATATCATATCATTTTATAATTAAAGTTTTGCTAATAAATAGAGATTATATTCTCATTAATATTATGCATGTTTTAATATTCATTACACATCAAAATTAGTAATTACAAAATAATTTTTAGTAGAGTGCGTTTTGGGTGTAACATGTTACTACATAACTTATTGTGTAACAAAATCTCACATGTGTGAACTAATATTAGTCTTTCATATCATTATGAAACTAATTATGTCATTATTTGCGTATTTAATATCATTTTGGTGTTGTCTCATGTCATTTTTTAAAATTTCTTTTGTCACTTCTACAACTCTTTCATGTCACTATTACTGACTTCTATGTCATTTTTCAGCAAACTTGTATAATTTTGTAGCTGTTTCTTGTCATTATCCCCTATATTTTTATCATTTTTCAACTCTTTATACACCTTATCATTATTACACAAATATATGTCATTTATAAGAGAATTAATATCATTATTACTCACTCTTATGTCATTTTTCAACATACTTGTGTCATTTTCCTTATTTCATTATCATTTTTCAACACCTAAATATAATAAACCTTAACTTATAAACCTTAACTTTTCATTATTACACAAACTGATATTATTTATAATTGAAATGATATTATTATCACTCACTTATATGTCGTTTTCTAGCAAACTTGTATCATTTTTCCGTATTTTATTATTTTTCAACACTTTATACACCTTATCAATACTCCCTCTGTTTTTGTTATCTTTCTCACTTGGAATTTTGGCACTATTCATACTTAGAGAGAATCTTCTCAATTTTTTTCAATTTATAAGAAAAAATATAGTCATGTGGGGTCTTATTTAATTCGTCTCAATTAGTACATTATTAATGTTCAATCGTTATAATTTTTACTAATATATAATGAAAGATATTTAAGTTCAAAGATGTGCATTAGGAGACGCGCACAGGAAAATGAGAATGATAAGAAAAAACAGAGGGAGTATCACACAAGCTGATATCATTTATAAGATAAATAATACCATTATTACTCACTTTTGTGTCATTTTTTTAGCAAACTTGTATTAATTTTTCCTATTTCATTTCCATTTGTCAACTTTTTATATACCTTCTCATTATAACACCAAGATGTCATTCATAAGAAAATTGATATCATTACTAAATATATTTATATCATTTTTCAGCAAACTTGTATTATTTTTCCATATTTCTTTAGCATTTATCAACTCTTCAAGCCATTCGACCATTTGAGAGAGACTAGAAAAAGCCGAAACTTAAAATGAGGTATAATTCCACGTATGTTTCACCTTGTTAAGTTTGGAATCAATAAATAAGAAAAAGCAATTCTCATAAAGCCATAAGATCAAAATAGGAGTCTTTACTCCTCCAGTCCTCCTTTCTCCTTTACGTAATTACTATCTCATTTAATCTACTATCATCTTAAATTTTAAAGACTTTTCTCTTCGATTACACCTTAATATATACGTGATCCCCTCCGATATAAGCATTAAATAAAAGCATGTCCTTGAAAAATCAAACATATTAGCGGTGATAAATTAACTAGGTGAAACTTTACCCATATCTTTCTTACTTTGCAATCTGTATATATTTTCAGGGATTAATCTGTCTAATTTTTATACAGAAAACAGTTATGTTTGTAGTTATTATGGTAATAATGCTTTTCCTCAAGATCCGTAATATTTATAGATTTTTCTTTTTAATAGTTGCTACAAGTTATTTTATAGAGGATGGAAAATCGTTTTCAATAAGAAAACAAGTGTGTGGCCCGGGCGATGCCCCGACTCCATACATTGAGTACTTTATTTTTTATTTGCATTTGAGAAAGTTTCAAACTCTTTCTTTTCTGTCTTTTTTCATTAATTTTTCATATTTTAATGAGGGATTTACATATTAATATGGAGAGATATCTCACAACTCATTGCTAGTTAAGATGGTAATTAGTGAGATTTTCAACTTAGGAGGTCTAGTGTTCCAATCCTCCTCCATGCATTTTGATTGTCAATTGAATGGATAATAATATAATGCAAGAAAAAAGGGAGGGGTGACACGTGACACGTAGATTTTCTTATGAACGCTTTTTTATATATTAGTATAGATCTTCATTATGTTACACTAGGTCAATTTGGAAAACCAGTACATACTCTTCTCAGTTATATTCACTGAAAAAAGTAAATTTTGGACATGTTCAAGTACATACAAATAAGCTAATCCACCTACATGCAATATATAGGTGGTAGCTATTTAAAGATAGAATCATCAGACTATATAAGATCAAATAAGCTAGGTTTAGTTCAAATATGTTTATATCAAATTCTATTATAAAGACTGTTCGAGTTTAATTTATAACTACTATAGGTTCTAATAAATTTAGATAATTTAATTTTAGAGCACACTAAGTAATGAAAAACTAAGTTCATAGCTAATTAATTCATTTAACTAAGAATTATGAAAAAAAAAAAATTGCACGCTAGATCGGCAACCCTGAAAAATAACACATGAAATTGTTTATTATATATATAACATTATAAAATAATATATCAGGCCATTTTAATCGCACCTATTTGAAAATAATATTTTTCTACCACTCTCTCCATTCCTTTTTAATGTTCTTAGTTTGAATTTTTCTAATTTTAAAAAGAATTTTAACTAGGAGCTTAGTACTACTTTTTCCTTTTTTTTTTAAATTCTTTTTGTTTATTACTCCTATGCTCAAGTCATAAATTAATTATGCCCATATTTGATGCTCCCTTCTGATTTTTTTTCCCATGTTAATTAACATCGATATTTCTCATGGCCTCCATGCACAAATGAAATTTCGGCATTAAAAACTTTAATTGTATATATACTCTCTTTGTTTTCTCAACATCTTATTTACTTTGCAACATATTTCAAAGCAAGGAGGAGAGAGATGTGACAGTGGTCCTTTTTGTTTATTTATATGAGAGATAATGTGGTCGTAAAAGAGTGTAAAAATAATGTGGGTCCAACAAGATGAGTAAGTTACAATAGAAAAAAAAACAGACCTTTACCAATCAAGGACAAAGTAAAAGTATGAAGATATGTAGAAATTAGATGGAGTAATCATAAAAGTAATAAAATTTACTTTTAAGAAAATCGGCATAGTAAGAATTCAACAAGATCTTATATAACAATATATATTTTTTAATACGTTACGAAAACATGTGGTCAAACTTTATACGACCTCTGTAACTTTTAGATGCAACCTTTAATTTTGTTATTCCACTCACCAAAAAGGTAAATGTGTCATCTAAAAAAAGATGAAGTATTTTATATTGATGAGAGTTAACATTAAAAAAAATAGTAATATATAATTTTGTAAGACTATGTACAATGGTTATCTTCAAACAAACATTAATTAATTAATTTTGGAAAAAAGGACATAAATTCTAGGGGGGGAATTTAATCTTTGTTCCAAAAGAAATTTACACACTTGCTAAGTGGCAAAAAAGTGTAGAGAGAAAACAATGTAGGTGGGTGAATCTAAAAAAAATTAATTAGAAAATTTAATAATTAAAGCAATAGTGAAAATAATTTTGATGGAAATAAGTTGTTAAATTCAAAATTGTGACTATTAATATATTTTAATTACGTACAACTAAAAATTATACAGATAGAAATTGAAATTTGATAAATATGTCAAAACACATCTAACAAGATTTCATATGAGTATATTTTACTTCTTCATAAATCTCAAAGCGATGGTCAAATTAAAATATGAGAATAACACAAAAAGTATTAAATAGATAGATGTATAGATTCATAGAGTGCTAGATCTAATCAACGATCATGGTTTTGTCATATTAGAATTGTATTTATATCTTTTGATATGTATTTGTTTAGTTTTGATATGTCTAGAATTGTAGATGTCATATGACTTTGAATCAATGAATTAATTTTAATTTTGAAAAAAAAGATAGATGTATAAAAAACAAATGGAGAGATTATAATCAAAATATTAATTGTAAAAAATATACTCCTTCTATCCCAGAATAGTTTAAACACTTTCGTTTTATGTTTGTCCCAATTTAGTTTGAACGCTTCCATTTTTTAAATGCTCCTACTATTATTATATTATTTCTTTTACACTCATTTGGCCCACACTCTATCTTTATCAATAAAAAGTTACCCAAATTTGTATCTCCTCTAATAAAAAAAAAACCCCCCACCAACTCCTATCATATCTAGTATTCTAATAAAATAACATTTCATAACCACAATACAACTTATCACCTTAAATACGTGTCCTAACAGGTATTACAACAACCTCAATAGTAAACTACAACCATTTGTAGTTTTGTGTGCCACATCATATTTTCCAAACTACAACAAATCTAAACAATCTCTCCAATGGAACGCCACAACCACTTGTAGCTTTCATGAGTCATATCACTAATCAAAAACATAAAAGTACAAACCAATTACATACATTATACAATTCTTCCACTATAATTAACCACTTAATGCATTGGTTTGTGTGAAACCATATGTAGCCTAAGAAAGCTATAAGGTTTCTACCAGAAACAACTACTTATAACTCTACAATGATTGAGCTTGTAGCTCCAACTTATATATATTTACAAGCTAATTCTTATTTTGAATCATTGTAGATGCTCTTATATTTTCTGAGACGGAAGGTGTATAATTTACCACTCAAAAAAGCAAACATGTCTCGTTATCTAAAACTTTTTCTTTGTGCTAAAACATGTGTCATATTCGTTGCGTAACTATTTTGTTTTTACGGAATGTGTGTATATCACAACTTTAGTCTAGGTTGCGGGCCAATGCAAGAACTTTAATTAAAGGAGGAACCAAGTAGACCAATACCACCACCACCAGTACATGAAAAAGATGAAGTACAGGGTCCACAGCTAATAGTATAAATTAAAATTTGACGGTGAAACCAATTTTTTAAGCAAGTGAACTAAAATATTGATAATTTATTCAGCAAAAACAAAACATGGCAACCAACTCAGAAAATTTAGTGGAAATGGACAGAAAGCTTTACAATGTGGCAGTAACAGGTGACGTACAAAGCTTCCTAAATGCAAGAGACATAGAAAGTGGCAGCGAGGAGTATTTTTTGAGGCAAACCTTCCCTCAGAGAAATAATATCCTTCACTTAGCAATTCGGCATTTTAAACACGAGTTCATAAAAGCAGCAGTTTTGGACGGGTTTTTATCAAGAGCAGCCATTGATAAGCTTATATGTCAGGGCAACTGCGAAAGTAACACCCCTCTCCATGTTGCTGCCGAGGTCGGACACACCGACATATGCAAGCTACTCCTACAACAGACGGCCGATACGGTGGAGCCGTGGACGTTGCAGAATGCAGATGGAAACACGCCACTGCATGTTGCAGTTATACATGGCAATGTTGAGTTTGCCGCGCTGATGGTGGAACGACATCCTCACCTGGCTCGTACTACCAATAATTCCCTAGAGACGCCTCTTCATATTGCAACCTACCGAGATATTGGTAAATCTTTCCTTATGCTGACATACAATAACACTCCCTCCGTACGCATTTTACGTACAAGGTTTAATCTTGAAAAAGAATTTGAAGTACTTGAAGAGAAAAAAGTTTCTGTCACGTGAGTTCAAATTAAATAAATTTAGATAGATATCAATTGTGCTATAACATGATTTAAATTGTGCAGAATAGAAAGAAATAGATCGACGTAGTAACAAAAAATTTACGATATTCTTAATAAGCTGCGCACGTTTAATATACTTAAAATGCAAGTAATAAGTAGTGATATGATATTCTTGAATCCTGAAGTGATGCATCCTAGCAACACAACTTTTTTGAACAGTTTGTATATGTTATATTATTTAATTTTTTTTTCTTAAGTAAGTACTCCCTCCGTCCCTTAATAGATTTCTCATTTCTCCAATGCACGTTTGTCAATATACAATTTGTATCGTTAATATCTTTAATTACATATTAGTAAAAAATTATAAAAGTTTGATTTTCCAGATGTACACAATAAGACTAATCTAACAAGACCCACATGACTATGTTTTACCTTATATATTGGGATTTTTTTTTAGGATTTTCTTTACCTATGAATAGTGCCCAAATTAGAAATGGAAAATCTATTAAGAGATGGATGGAGTAAATTGTATTTACTTCAAAAAAATACACTTTACAATCTAGAACCTATCCTAGGGTGGACAAACCAATTAGGTTGGACTCTCCACCACAAAGGAAGGATAACAAACTATATATCGCAATTGAGCTTTTACTCACTGAAAGACAACACTTTCTGTACAGAATCAAGTACTTCCTCCATTCTGAAATAAGTGAAATACTTTTCTCTTCTTTTTTTTTTTTTTTGCTAAGTAAGAGAGATATATTCACACCAAAAACAATTTACAACCTAACTAGCCAAAGAAGCTAGAAATCAAACTATACAGTATTGTGTTTAATTTTATCCCACCAAATACTATCTGCTCTAAAGATTTTTTGAGGCAAAACAACATCAATTCTCGCAACTAACTCATACTTCAATTTCATAACAATTTTCTCTACCTTCCAAACAACCCTATTCCAAATAGCCTCATTTCGAGCCAACCAGACCACATACACCATAGACAACAATTGCAGCTGACACTACTTGCTTTTGAACCTTGATCTCTTGCTTCTCTTCAAAAAATGGATGATTCACTAAAAATCATCCTGAGTGATTTTAAACTCCAACCACCTATACATGTCTTGCAGGCATTGCTTAGCATAGTTACACTTGAAAAATAAATGATTATGATTCTCCTATTGAACATAAAACTGACAGGTATCATCAACTATAACACCAATATTATGCAGCCTATCAGCAGTTCTTAGCTTACCTTTTATACCCAGCCAACCAATAAATCTGTGTTTAGGCATTGCCTGCCTATTCCAAATATAAACATCCCAGTGAATCTTCTCCGAATCACCTACCATCAGTTCATACATCTTCCTCACACTAAACTTTATCATCTACTAAATACTTCTCTCTTTTATGTGGGAGCTTTTTGAGAAAAGTGTTTCACTTATTTCAGAGTGGAGGGAGTATAACACTTTCATACCACTTTCTATCCCTAGCTATAATAGATCTTTTGAGGCTGAAACACTTGTAATCTTATTCTAATAACCTCATGCAATCTCTTCACCAGCTCATCAGGATATTAACCAGTCATATTCCAGTAGGCGTAATCATTCCTTTCCCACCATATAAAGTACACCAGGCCAATAAAAGCAACAACAATAACTATTTTCTTAAACTATTTTTCTACAGAAATCTCAAAATTCTCTTAACCATATTGTGTCTGTTATCAATATGCAACCAAGCCTTCATAAGGCTCGGGCATCTAGCTGCATAATCACACTGAAAAAACAAGTCTGATGAGTTTCTTTTCCCCCTGAATATAATATACAGTCATCATAATCTGCAAGACCAATCTAAACAAGCCTGTCAGCTATTCTAAGTTTACCAAGCATTACCAGCCAGCCTATTATTCAGTGTTTAGGACAAGCTAATCTATCTCAGATAACTTATCCTAATGAACTTTCTAAACTTCACCCACTAATTTTTCATACACTTTCTTCAAACCAAAGTGAGTCATTTCTAGCATCTCCTGCCTAGAATAAATGCTTTAGATTTGCTCTTTAACTTTGTAGATTGGCCTCCAATACCAGCTATTGTCAACAAGTGGATGATAATCCCACAAATCCACATCCTTCAAGTACACTGTATGCACCCATCTAATCCATATATAAGGTGTCTTGCTTAGTAGCTATAGCCCAAATATATTTGGCTAAAGCTGCTTTGATTCATAACCTTATTTGTCTAATACCAAGACCACCAGCTTGATTAGGCATACAAACATGACACCAAGCAACATGACCAGCTTTGCAGCTATAATACTCCTCCATAGATAAGCTCTACATATTTTTTCATTTTTGTTCAACACTAGCCCTAGAATTATAAACCTAGGCCCAGTAGATATGAATGCTCATAAGCACTGATTTGATGAGTTGTAATCTTCCAGCATAAGACAAGTTTCTACTCTTCCAAACCTTAATCCTAGCACACATGATCATCTCAACAATACTAAAACACTCTATAGTTGTAATTTTTTTAGCACAAATAGGCACACCCAAGTATCTAAATGGGAGTTTAATATGAGAGAACCATGAAACATATTTTATTCTCTGGATATCCCTTTCATTCATCCCTGCTATATAGATATCAGACTTGCTTTCATTGATTTTCAACCTATCTGGGAACAATTTAAAACTTGTAGCATCATATACACAGTTGGAAACATGCCACCAAAACATAGTATAACATCATTAGTAAAAACCAAGTGTGACATTTTAATCTCTTTGCATCTAGGATGAAAATAAAACCTAAGATGATCACCTAACCTCCTGAGCACCCCGGAGAAATATGTGCATACAGAGGACAAACAGCAGGGGAGAGATTGGGTCCCCTAATCCTCTCCTAGACCTAAAGAATCCATGAAGAGATCCATTAATCATAAGTTATAATTAGGATTCTTCACACACTGCATCACCAGGTTAACAAAATGACTAGGAAAGTTTAGTGCCTCTAACATAGGGATGGCAATGGGTCGGACATGGACCTGATTATGCATAATCCGACTCTGACCCTACAAGAAGTCGGATTTTGAATCAATATCTGACTTCGACATCCGACTCCGAAAATCTAAATCTGATCCGGCTTAATATCCTAACATCCGACTCCGACCCGACTTTTTTTGCCCCACTTTTTAAAAAGAAAAATCTTCTTTAATACAAATAATCTAATCATTACTACTTTTTTAACAATCATATGGAAATCTTATAATAACTCCGTTTCTTTCTCAATAAGTGAAACATTTTCCTTATTTGGAATAGTCACAATAAGTGCAACCAAGCTCTAAATGGTAAACAAAGTTCACTCTTATTACAAATATGCCACCAAAAAGTAAGAGAAGAGCATAATTTTTTTTGTTTCATCACTTGAATTACTCTAATTTATTGTGGTCCCAACTTTCCCTCTATACATTCCTTGGTAACTCGCCACTTTCTCTATGTTTCACTTATTGAGAAATGGAGGAATAAGTATAATACAAGTAATCTAATCATTACTATTTTTTTTAACATTCAATTCTCAAATGGAAAAATCTTATATAATACAATTGTCTCAAAGTCGGAGTCAAACTATACATACATAATACATTAATATATAAAAAAGGACTAATTGTCTTAAAGTCGGATTTGGATTCGGATGTCGGATTTTTTTATGGGATCTAACTCCGACCCTCCTCCGACTCGGAGTCGGACTTTTTAAATGGAATCGGATTCAAAGTAATTTTTTGTCAGAGTCAGCTCGTACTTTTTCCTTCGAGTCGGAGCGGACCAGGGTCGGATCCGTACTGAATTGACATCCCTACTCTAACATCTCAGGAAGAAAAACCCGTTCTATAGTTTCATAAGTCTTTTTCATGCTTAGCTTCATAATACAGCTAGGCTTAACAATTTTCTGCCATAATGTCTCACAATGTCCTGACACACCATAATGTTATGCACAATGAACCTCTGGTGAACAAAATCACCGTGATTTACATCAATGATACATGTAAGATCTCTTTTAATCTTCCACATAAAACTTCTGTAACACACTTATACAGTGTACTACGACAGGCAATAAGCCTGAATTCTGTAACATTATTAGGACAAGACACTTTGGGAACCAACGCTAAAATAGTAGCATTCAATTGCTTGAGTAAGTTACCTGAGTTAAGCACATCAATCGCAACATTAGTAACTTCCTCACCCACCACTGACCAAACATCCTTGAAGAAGAAAGATCCAAACCCATTTGGCCCAAGAGACTTCTCCTATGGTATTGAGAATAAAGCAGCTTTCACTTCATCAGCAGTATAAGGTTATGAGAAAATTTGTAGATGTTCCTCATTCATAATTGGCCTTATATTAATAATACCTTGCTTCACCTGAATCATATTTTCCAACTGATCACCAAGTAACTGCTTGCAATACTTTAAAAAGGCCTCATTCACATCTTGTAAATTATCTTTCTAATTATCTCCTAAATCATAAATAGCATACAGTACTATGTTTTGAAGCCTTCTTGCCTTGATAGATTGATGAAAAGCTGATGTGTTTTTATCTTCATCTCTACACCACTTTAATTTGGCTTTTTGTGCCAAAAAGGAAAGGTACCCCATATGTGCTCTAATATAATTACCAGATGCTACCTTTTCTGCATCTCTCAAAGTATCCACATCAGGCTTAGCTTCCATCTCCTTGCTGATAATCCAACAGTTTCCTATAAGCCATTATGTTTACATTTCACTAGCTTCATCTTCTTCACAACTTGAAACATAGGGCTCCTCTTAATTCTTGTGTTCCAACAAGATTCAATTATACTTATGTAAGTTGTTGTTGTGCTCCACGTTGTAAAGTATTTAAAAGGGTGCTTGCATGGGTTAAACTGAGGGTACACATTCACCACAATAGGAGTGTGATCAAATTGCCCGTCAGACATGAAGTCAGTAGTTGAACTTGGAAAATTCCCTAACCATTCCTCATTTACCATAACTCTGTCTAGTTTACAAAAGACCCTTTCATTAGCATGTTGCTTATTGCTCCATGTAAACAAACTCCTAGTGTTATTCAGATATTGCATTTCACACTCCACCATACACTCTCTCAAGTCTCAAGGCCCCAATTTCTTAGGGTCTCATAACAACATTGGGTCTCATAACATCTCTAATTCATTCCTTTGGCCTTATGACACATTTAAAGTCACCTACGATAAGCCAAGGACCATGAATTATCCCAACCAACGCATCCAAATCTTTCCACAAACGAACTTCTGCAATGAACATCATTTAGGGCATAAAAGAAAGTACAAAGGAACTGACATGTTTTATCAGACAATGAGTCATCTGACTTGAAAGAGCTAAAATTCCCACTTGGAAAGTCTTTGGATTCCAAGAAAGCATAATTCTTCCACCTTTATGATAAGCAAAGTTAGAAGAGAAACACCACCCCTTAAACATCTTTTGGTTAAGGCATCCCATGTTACATGCCTTTACCTTTGTCTCAAGGAGACTAAACTTCCCCCACAGACTTCATGCTAAAAAAATTCTTAACATCCATCTGCTTTTCGTGACTGTTAATCCCCCTAACATTCCACACGATTACTTTATTTATTATCAACAGGAGGTTGGCCCCTTCATGCGTCCGTTCTACCTCCACTTTCACATTGAACAACACCCACAATCATTGTAGGACCCTGGTCACATAAAAACATCAAACCCATTCTGAGCTCGTGCTGGCCTTCGGCTTGCTAATAATCTTCTTGTTGGGTTTCAAAGCACTTGAAACCCCTCTTCCTCCACTGGCTTGTTTACTGTCTCTTGTACCACATGTTATTGTATAGGTTTGAGTCTCCATTCCTTCTCCTGAATAGGATTTTTACACTCCTCATCTATATGGCTCATCCCTCTACAAGTCACGCAGTAGACAGGTTTCCATTCATCATATGTTATAGGCACACTCACCAGTTGATCCATCTCATTAATAAACTACTTCTTTAGAGCATTTCCGATCAAGATGGACTTCAAACACCAGTCTAGCATGTTAAATCTTTTCATGCTTCAAAGTAGCTTAATCAAGCTTAATAACCTTTCTAATCTGCGCAGCAATCTTGGCAATACATAAATCACCCCAATTAAAGTCTAGTTTCATCTGTATCCATGATGGCAATGTCCTGATATCATCTCTACACATATCTAGTGTAGCACCCCATGATTTCAAAATAACAGTTTTACTTTTAAAAAAAAGGTGGATTCCCAGCTAAAACCATGTTTGTCTTCTCCATTAATCTAAACCTTACCACAAAAGTACCCCGCTTAAATATGGCAACCTTATCAACACCATGGTTTCTCCATATCCTCCTGATAAAACTTTTCATGACAAGACTTATAGGATTTACCCCCATAACATAACAACACAATGCAGAATTTCAATAATGCATTTCATTTGAACATCAAAGAAGTCAATTTAAACTAGATTATCCAAATTCTCATTAACATTCAAATTAGCATCAGTGCCTTCATCAACATTCGGTACTTCACCTACAACATCCTGATCAACTGGAGAAAAAAAAATCGGAAGTGGATCAATCATACCTTTAACAACACGTTTACTTCTTTTTTTGGGTTAAAGGGAGCAATTAACTTAGCATATAAAGTTCAAATATTGTTGCAGACTTTAATAGTTATGAAAGACTAACTGAAGGCTACTTTCATTGATGATGAAGAGTAATACAAGTATCTATTTATACACAGCTTGCTAGCTGTGATCTTGTTCTAAAAGGAAACAAAAATATTATGATATACATATTGCTAGCTGTCAACTTATAAGAATAGGAAACTAGATCAAAACAAATAAATTACGAGATACTAGAGATACCAATACATATATACAAGGACTCCAATACTCCCCCTCAAGTTGGATCATGAAGGTTGCAAATGCCCAACTTGCGAAGAAGAAAATGAAATTGACGTTTACCAAGTCCCTTAGTGAATAGATCGGCCAGCTGTAGATGTGATGGAAGAAATCGTGGCATCACCTCTCTAGAAAGCAATTTTTCTCGAATAAAATGACAATCAATCTCGATATGTTTAGTTCTTTCATGAAATACTGGGTTGGAAGCTATGTATAAAGCTGCCCTATTGTCACAAAATAAGGTAGTAGGAGATGATTGTGCTACCTCCAACTCCTTTAATAACCCACGCAGCCATACAATCTCACTTGTAGTTAAAGCCATTGCTCGATATTCCGCTTCCGCTGAAGAGCGAGAAACAGTACTCTGTTTCTTAGATCGCCAAGAGATAGGAGAACCTCCTAACTGCATATAATAGCCTGTAATAGATCTTCTGGTGATTGGGCAATTGGCCCAATCTGAATCACAGTAACTTCTCAAAGTAAGGTCAGAATCACTACTAAGTAAAATGCCTTGTCCAAGTGTTGACTTCAAGTACCTTAACACATGCATTAAAGCATCCCAATGTTCTTCCCTTGGATCATGAACAAACTGACTCAAGACATGTACCACGTATGATAAATCAAGTCTAGTAGCTGCTAAGTATAGTAGACGTCCCACTATTCTTCTATATTTTGCCGACGCATCTGTGCTAAGGGCTTTTCCTTGATTAGCACCTAATTTATGATTAGGCTCAATTGGGACACTTGCTGGTCTGGCTCCTAACATGCCTGTGTCGTTTAGAATGTCAAGAATGTACTTCCTTTGACTTAAAAAGAGACCTGCAGGTGCTCTTGCCACCTCTATGCCAAGAAAGTACTTCAAATTCCCCAAGTCTTTGATGCGAAAACAATCATTCAAGTAAGATTTCACTTTCTTACACATATCTGAGTTATTGCCGGGAAGAATTATGTCATCAACATATACTAATAAACCCAAAGACACTCCCCCTGATTTGTATAAGAATAAAGTATGATCATGTTGTGACTGGTAAAATCCGAATCGCGTCAAAGCATCTGAGAGTTTTGCAAACCAATTTCTAGAGGCTTGTTTTAAACCATATAGGGACTTTTGTAACTTACAAACTGCGTTAGGCAACTCTGAGCTAAAACCCGGTGGGAGTCGCATATAAACCTCTTCATTTAATTCACCATGTAGAAACGCATTGTTTACATCCATTTGATGTAACTCCCATCCTCGAGCTACTGCAACAGACAAAAAAGTTCTAACTGTAACCATTTTTGTAACTGGTGCAAAAGTGTCATTGTAGTCTTCAACCTCAACTTGAGTGAAGCCTTGTGCAACTAGTCTTGCCTTGAACCTCTCCACCGAGCCATCTGAATTATACTTGATCCTGTAGACCCATCTACAGCCCACTGCCCTCCTTTTCTCTGGTAGAGTTACAATGGACCATGTATTATTCTCGTTCAGGGCATCTATTTCTGTCTTCATTGCTTTCATCCAACGAGGATCTCGAGAAGCCTGCTGATAACTTTTTGGTTCTTCTTCCACTGTCAAAGATGCTAGAAAGCTTTTATGAGAGTTACTGAACTTATTATATGAAATATAATGTGCAATAGGATGTGCCTTACCAGAGGGAAGCTGATCAGTGGGTGCCTTGGGAGAAGCATACTTTATAGAGCTGCATACATAGTCCTTTAGATGTTCTGGCCTTTTTAGCGTTCGCCGAGGACGATCATGCTGCACATTTGGAGTTAAAGAATCAGGCACCACTGGTTCATGTCTAACATTTTCACTTGCAATTCCATCACTGTTCACGTCATCAGTAGCTTCCATATTACTCAAGTCACCATCAGTAGAAGAGTTCTCATTTGTCCTCATTAATTCATCTTGGTGTGGCTCTTCTTCTCTTGTTCGCATATCACTTTCATGTTGGGATATTTCATCATTGACTCCAAAAATCTCTTCTGTAAGTGTGGAGTGTAATCCTTCACCATTTTCATTCATATCATTCCATGATGAATCTTTTTCTTGTGAATCATTCCACTACTCAAGCTATAAACTCGGCAACCCTTTTGTCCATAAGGATACCCCATAAAAATACATCTTTCTGACCTTGCCTCAAATTTATCAAATTTTCTCCCTGGTCGCTTTGCGTAACAAAGGCATCCGAAAACTCTAAAATGGGAATAATTTGGGGTTTTTTCGAAAAGAACCTCAAAAGGTGTCCTACCGCCTAAAATGCTTGAAGGTGAGTGGTTGATAATGTAGGCTGCACACAAGGCACACTCCCCCCAAAAACGTATGGGTAGATTGGATTGAAACCGAAGAGCTCTAGCAACTTCTAAAATGTGTCTATGTTTTCTTTCTACTCTACCATTTTGTTCCGGGGTTCCTGGTAATGATGTTTGGTGGATGATGCCATTCTCTCTAAAATAGTTTTGTAAGGGCCCCAAAAGTTCAGTACCATTATCACTTTGCACCTTCTGTACATCTACTTCAAATTGTCTCTTCACCATGGCTAGAAAAGAAATAAGAATTTTAGAGGCTTCCGTCTTGTCACGCAATAAATAAACCCAAGTGGCTCTGCTATAATCATCCACTATTGTAAAAAAATAATAAGCTCCTGACAAACTCTTAGTATGATATTTTCCCCATAAATCACAGTGAATTAAACCAAAAATTCTTGTAGCTTTATTGTTGTTCAAAGAAAAAGGAGTTTTGGTTTGTTTGGCTCTATGGCAAATATCACAACCCTCAGTATCACAATGACTAGGAATAAAATTACAAAGCTTTGAAACATAAGACAAACTACGATATGAGACATGGCCTAAGCGTCGATGCCATAATTCTTCCATATTCTTCTTGGTACTCAATGCAACAGGACTATGTATGCTTCTCAAGTAGTACACTCCGTCACGCAATTCACCCAGTCCAATCAGCGTCCGCTGGATGGGGTCCTGTATCACACATAAATTCAAGCAATAAGTTATAGTATAGCATGAGTCTTCACTTAGCTTTCTAATTGACAGGAGATTATATTTGAAATTTGGAACATAAGGAACATCTTTCAAAATAATTTTTGAATCAATGGGAATATCCCCAATTTCATGAACACGAAGAACTTCTCCATTGGGAATAGTTACACTATCCCCGGGTTCAGGATCACGCAAGTTATGAAATGAGCCCAACTGTGAACAAACATGATGGGAAGCACCACTATCCAATATCCAGTCTGTTAAAGGCCCTTTGTTAAAAATCTTACCATAAAGAGTTTGGGTAACCTGTGCATTGACATCACTAGGACCAAGTAATGTCATTAACTTCTCTAGTTGTGCTGGTGAGAAGTTTGCAAGAGCGTAAATGCCATTGTTGACTTCCCCTGTAGGTTCACGACTATGTCCAACTCCAATTGTACTTTGGACAGCATTGGCAACATTGCGACCTCGTCCGCGTCCGCGACCTCGTCCGCGTCCGCGACCGCGGTTTCCACGACCCCAATTAGCAGGATAGCCAACTAATTGGTAGCAAACCTCTCTTGTATGACCGAGTTTCTTGCAATGAGAGCATATATCACTAGTGCCTCCTGTCTCAGTGATTGGTGCCTTCTCTGAGTCTTTTCTGTAATTATTCCATCTATGTTGTGTTGATCCCCTTGAAAGAAAAGCAGCAGCATCTGGCTTGTTTTCTTCTTTCTTATTGTATATATGTATTGGTATCTCTAGTATCTCGTAATTTATTTGTTTTGATCTAGTTTCCTATTCTTATAAGTTGACAGCTAGCAATATGTATATCATAATATTTTTGTTTCCTTTTAGAACAAGATCACAGCTAGCAAGCTGTGTATAAATAGATACTTGTATTACTCTTCATCATCAATGAAAGTAGCCTTCAGTTAGTCTTTCATAACTATTAAAGTCTGCAACATGGTATCGGAGCCACCTAGATTTCTAGGCCATTTATAATTCCCATCACAAATAAATAAATTAAAAAAAAAAAAAAGCCAGAACTTTTCTTGCGGCCTTGAGCGCAAACTAAATCTACTGTAGCACTATATTAGTTTCTCAGCAGCTTTTAGCGCGAGGAACAAATCAAATACCATGACCGGTGGTAACAATTCTCTAACTGATCCATCCTCTCCATACTATCTAAATTCTTCGGATAGTTCTGGGGCTTCAATCACCCAAATTAAATTAAATGGTGCAAACTACCATATTTGGGCAAAAATTTTCAAAAATAGTTTAAAGTCCAAAAATAAATTAGGCTTTGTGGATGGCACATTAAAGAGACCACCTGCTGCAGGCGATCCAGATTCTGGAGCATGGGACAAGTGCAACTCAATGGTGGTTGCCTGGATCTTTAATTCCTTAGAGTCCTCTCTCCAACCAACAGTTGCCTATATTGATGATGCTATAGAGATGTGGATGGAGTTAAAGAAGCGTTATGACCAGGCCAGCGGACCCAAAGCATATCAATTAGAGGCGCAACTTTCGGATCTCCAACAAGGGGGAATGAGTATTATTGAATATTACACAAAATTGAAGGAGATTTGGTCTCAATTGGATTTATTATCTGACATCCCAGAATGCTCTTGTGGAGCCATGGCACGAGTGATGCGCGAGAGGGAGAATCGCAAGGTATACAAGTTCCTTTTTGGTTTAAACAACAGCTATGCAGTAGCTAGGTCCACGGTATTGGGCATGGAACCATTCCCAGACTTGGACAAAGCCTTCTCTATTGTTTTTAGAGAAGAAATATACAAGGACTCCAATAAATACAACTAAAGGTTTACTTTGCTCCTGCTTTTTTCCGAACTTCAGAGCAATGTATGGATTCCAACCAATCCGAAAATTGAACACGAACCTCTGATTGTTATTGCAGAGATCTAAGAGAGGATCGAGGTGATAAAATCTCCTCATGAATCAAAGGGTGTTCATCCTCGATCTCCAACACCGTCACTCCTAACACAACATCCATTGGTCGCATCTTATTCGTCTGATTAGATGAAGAAGGGCCCATGATCTTCACAGGTGTTGTGTTTGTTTGAGTTGCTTTCGAACCTCGAGAAGTCCTTGCCATGACATCATATGTACATTGTACGTAGAGAGAAACACACAAACACAACTTACTTTTCCTAACTAGTTTTTTTTTTTTTTTTTTTTTTTTTTACTTTTCTTAACTTCTCTAACCATTTTTGAGAACTTCTGTAGTCTTTAATTTTTCTCAACATTTCACAGTTTTTCTAAAAATAAGTTAACAATATCATATGCTTAGACCGACTTTATGAGCAAAATGAAAGTTTATGAGTTATTTTCTTTGATTAGCACAAACTTTACAAGTAATTGTGTAAAACGTACAGGGGTCAACGTTGGTGAAACATTTTGACAATAAAACATAAAATAAGACAAAATATTAGGAAGACAAACGTGCGAAGAGAATATAATCAAACTCCAAACTCCCAAGAAAGGAGAGAAAGACCCGAAAATTGGGTAGAGAGAATGGGGGTTTATTAATAACAAAAGCAATAAACACTAGAATAGGTTCACCACTATCGAAAGGATGATGGCAATCCCGATCTAGAAGAATAAGATTGGGGTTTGTTAGGAGGAAGAGGAAAAAGAGGAGAGGAGGAGGTGGCTAGGTTTCTTCTTTTGTGCCATCAATAATCTAGTTTTAACTTAAAATAATTGAAAAGATTTAAATTATAATCTCTAGATATTTGTACTCCCTCCGTCCCAGAAAGATCTGAACACTTATTGGGACACGTAGTTTAAGGTGATAAGTTGTAGTGTGGTTATCAAATGTTATTTTATTTAAAAAGTAGATGTGATAGGAGTTAGTGGGGTATTTTTTATTAGAGGAGAGAGAAAGTTGGGTAACTTTTTATTGATAAAAGGTAGAATATGGGTCAAAGATGTGTAAAATAAATAATATATTAATGGTGGGACCATGCCAAAAATGAAAGTGTTCAAACTAATTTGGGACAAACATAAAAGAAAACTGTTCAGACTATTCTGGAATGGATGGAGTAATACTTTATTTCTAATGTTTGACAGCTTGTTTTTTAAAAACATGCGAAATCTCTTTTATGAATTTAAAACTATCTTTAACTTCTGTTTGTTTCCTTAATGTGTTCAAATGGAAGATCAATTGAGAATATTTCGGAGACAATGACTGCTGTAGTTTTTGTGTAATAGATATGAAATCTATCTTATATTGAATAAATGATACTTCTTATGTATTTTTTTATCTTTCTCACTTGGAATGTCCTAGTCAAATTCTAGTCAAAATTTTCAAACTTTGACCATGTATAGTGATTATTATATATTAAAAAACACATTCATATGAGATCTTATTAGATTCTTTTTTATGTTTAGAATAAGAATATCAAATTTTCATAATTTTTACTAATACATATTTAGAGATAATAACTGTCAAAGATGTGCATCGGAGACTGTGCAAAAATATGTAGGAAAGATTAAAAGAACATAGAGGGTTTATAATCTCTATTATATATGAACATTTGTGATAATTCATTTTATCTCAGCCAACAATTTTCGTTTATGTTGTACTTGAAGATATAATGAGAGGTGAGCTTGAGGGACTCAATAAGGAGTTTATACTGTGGGTATATTTGAATAATTTGTTCAATGAGTGTTACAACCTATTTATACAACAATTACAATTCATAACAGGAGTTCACATGCATGTTTAACTTAACATGAAGTAGACAAGAACTAGAAATAGCTAGACAGATATAATCATGCAGTCTATGTATTGTCTATGTTTGACTTCTGTTCGCTGCTTTTACAGTACTTGTTGAAACCAATTTATGGATATAATTTTTTAAAAAGGTATTGTAAAGGAAGGAGAAGCCACTTCGCTTTATCTTGGCTTGATAAAATTGTTGGTAGAGAAAGAAAGTTGTGTCACATGTTGGCGCGATGAAAATGGCTTCACTCCTCTCCATAGAGCAGCCTCCATCACCTCATACTACAATCTAAAGATTATTAGACTCATGCTTGAGCATTGCCCAGAGTCTGCAGAGGTGCGTGATAGTTCTGGCAAGACCATCTTACATCATCTGAGATGGATACCTAGTTACGACGAAGGTAAGGAACTCTTAGATGTTCCAGTAATATATGCCATCAAAGATTATCAGGATCATCAAGGAAATACACCATTACATATGGCTGTAAGAAATCAAAACCTTAAGCTGGTGCAATATCTATTGCGTTTCCCCGCCAAACTAAACATCAAGAACAAGGATGGCATTTCAGCATTAGATTTGATTGAAGAAGAAATGCAGGTAGGAAACTAGCTCGGAATCATCATTGCTAATACTTCTATACTTTTGTGTTATATTCATGGGAGATTCTTAATCTAATTTCTTGCTTCAATCTCTTAGAGTTAATGCCCTATGATGCCATCTAATTTAATATGAAATTAAGGCATAAGGTGGAAAAAATAATGAGAACATTTAAAAAAAAATCTTTCTCAATTCATATACAAAGCATATACCATCTATAAGTTACACCTAATATATTATATCTCCTGCATTGCCTATGTCAAAACACTAGCTACTAGTTTAAGAACCTAAACAGAATATTAGTCTTAACAATAAGCAGTTTACGCACCATGTTCTTAGATTAATGGTCTGCTATATATTTATATTGACTAGATGCATGTATGTAATGCTGCAGACGAGCATGAATAAAAGAGAAATGACATTGGAGGAATGTAGAGCATTGGATGCGGGAAATATACCCTACTTAGACAATCGATTGCAGAAGCTTGGAATGAACTTTTTAGGTTCACGAGATTCGAAATGGAGAAATATCCTTCATAAGCTTATGCACATACACCGGGGAACTTTAATAAAACAAACTGAATTTGTTAGTTTCATTGAACAAGTTCTTGGGATGTTTCCATATCTTGTTTGTCAAAAAGACCTTAACGGGGACACCCCAATACATATCCTTGTGCGAAATCATTTTGATACCATGATTCGTTTTCCTACTTCCAATATGCAGCAAAAAGATTGTAATCTCTCACCATTGTCAACATTAGACCTTTTACCCAAGTTATTAGAATTATGTCATAGTAGTTTAATGAATGAGAGAAGAGAAGCAGAGGCGGGTGATTTGCAAGACTATGAATACGACTGGCCATGGTTGATGCAAAACGAGGATAGAAATACTCCCTTACATGAAGCACTCATAGCAAATAGTGATCCAAGGGTTTTGGAAAAACTCTTAGATATGGATATACAAATTACTGCTAATTTACTGAACAAACGTAATCAGACACCACTCCATCTTCTAGCCGGACGTTCGTCAGGTCAGTCGCTAATAAACAATTTAATCCAATAGCAATAGCAATAGCAATAGCAATAGCAATAGCAATAGCAATAGCAATGATATGTAGTACTATTATCTGTGTTCTTTTTTGTTCTTTCCACTTTTCTTTTTGGGGTTTTTTTTTTCCAATTCTACTCTTTCCCTCACAACTATCACATGTGACTCTAGTGGACCACCATTAACATTTAACCCTTACTCCATAGCTTTACTTCCAAAAGCAATGGGCAGAACAAAAAAAAAATACAGACGTAGTATCATATTTGGAGGTAAAGGTAAGAATTGTGAACGTATTATATAAAGAGGCCGGGAGGGAAATCGAATCATTCTGATTCGTTTCTTTTCCCTTCCCTTCTACTTCCTTTGTTTTTTTAGTTGTAACACTTTGATTTTTGACGCTTTCAATAAATTCTACTTTGACCATCATCTTGTGTTATTTATACATAAGGAATAGCATAGTCATGTGGGACGTTGTTGGATTCGTTTGTATATATATTTTCAAAATATCAACTTTCTATAATTTTTAGTTATATCTAATGAACGATATAATTGTTTAAAGTTGTGCGTTGGTAAACGTCCAAAGAGCAAATAAAATGGTGGAACTCAAAAAAAAAAAAAAAAAAAGGAAGTATATTGTATTTAAACAAGAAAATGAATTTCTCCTCCACATATTTCCATCCACATTCCCCAAGTAAAAAATTTATGTTATTTCCTTACTTAGGATTGGAGCCACTAGAGAGCAAAGTTATAAAGTCATTGGTGAACGCAAATGAAGGAGCATCGTTCCTGCTAGATGAGGACACACTCACCCCCTTTCTAAAAGCTGTTAAAGTTGGTAACCTGGCTACAATTACTACACTGAATGAACTTTCCCCAGAAGCAACCAGAATGGAAGATGCCAATGGCCAGACATTGTGGCATTTACTTGTAAATCAGCCTGAATACTTGACATGGCGCCTTATTCGATCATCACAACAACGCAATTTAAAAAGTCTACTAAACATAAAGGATTGGGAGGGAAAAACGCCATTGCATCTAGCGGTTGAATGCCGACAATTTAAACATGCCAAATATTTTCTTGAATATGGTTCACCATTGGACGAGCCAGAAGCTAGACAAAAATGGATGAGAGAATATCTAGAATTAGAAACTAAGGCTGGTGTTACTTCTAGCGATTTGATAAGATCCTCACCACAAGTTCCTGATTATGTAAGTTTTCTAATCCATTTTATTTCCACTATATTCATTTGATATCTTGGAGTGTTTGTTATCATTTTAATTCTTTGTTTTAGTATATTCATTCGATATTCTGGAATGTTTGTTATCATTCAAATCTTTGTTTTAGTATTCCACTTTTTTGGAAAAATAATAACCAAAATACGAAACCCAAAAATGTTTAGGGCCGATTCATTATCCAATTTCTACTTTTTTTGAAAGCTAAAAACAAAAATATGGAACCCTGTATTGTTATCAATTATCAAAAATAAATATGATTAGTATAAGTATTGACTAATTTTAAGTTCATTATAAAACTTATATCATATGACAATTTTATGTTATGAGTTTTCCAATAGAACATGATTAGTTGGAGTAGGACTAATTTTACGTGTATCATGCAATCTTCAATTACATGACTTCAATTTTTTAAAATTATAACAGAAATTTTGGAACCTGATAATGACGCTGAACAAATTTTTCAGGTTTTTTTTTTGTTACCGTTGTACTTTGCTCTATTGGAAACAATGACATGATCCTAGCTTGAACTAACACAACTTTCAATATGATCCTAAATCTAAATTATTTAAAATTGATCCAAAATTTTAAGGCACGTTCTCAAAATATATAATCAAAATTTTTATTACTTTGCTAGCACAATCTCCTAATCTAAAAGCTTAATTTGAATTCTTGTGATTTTGATACAGTTTGAACAGTTCATGAAGGATGAACCTACGATGATAGGCATTCGAAGTGTGTGGGAAGTTCCTACAACTCAAATGAATGAATATGCTAACACAATGGGCGTAACAGCAGCACTTTTGGCAACAATAACCTTCACGGCAGCATTCACAGTTCCTGGTGGACAAATCGAAGACAAAGGAACTCCGCTCCTCATGAAAAAGGCAGCATTTAAGATATTTCTGATTTCAGACATATTGGCTATGTGCTTATCCATGATGGTCTTATTTTGCCTCCTTTGGGTCGTGGCTTGTGCCGAGAAAGGCAAAGCCGTTGTGTTGATGGATTTCAGCATAATATTGCTCCTACTCTCATTCTACGCAACTCTTGTCACTTTCATGGCAGGTTTATATGCTACCATCTTCCCTGTTAGTCCCTGGATCGCGATAATCTCTTTAGCTTTATGCTCTTTGCTGATGTTTCTTATGGACAAACGTATTGTCATGGACTGTATGGTTCCAATTGGGAGATCTTTACTTCTTTTTAGTCAGAAGATTTTGCGGTATGTTCGTTCGCCTACTTTAATCTATAACTTTATTAAGGAACATTGGCGCAAGACATGATTCCATGTTCTTTCCATTCTTCAATAGCATGATAACCACCCTTCCGCGGGTTTGTAGTAATAAGTATGATGTAGGATGTATTGTTCTGGAAATTTACTCTTCTATTTGCTAGTAACATTATTTAATTCTTCAACAAGTTATCTCTTGTGGTAGCGTGTAACGAAGATATGTTGAGATGTATGAAAATCCTTTCAATATAACAAGTCTTAACATATTTGAGATTTAGTTGCCCAAAAACTCTTTAGAAACTTTTTTTTTTTTTTTTTTTTTGAAGGGAAAACTCTTTAGAAACTTCCTTCTAAAGCTCTCACTCTAAAGATCTAAATTCACCAGTGGCTGCGTCCTTTTCGGTAGCCGGCGAGTCACCGTGATGTGCGGTCCGACATAGTTTAGCCTTTTTGTTTCTGGTTTTTCTTCTATTTCAAGGTTCGAGTTTTTTCTCCTCTGTTAATCAAAGCTCATCTAAATGCTAATTTTTTTGGTTCGGCTTGCCAATTGTTGTTTGGTGATCCGACTTCCACCTGTCATCGTTCGTGTCCTCCATTTCTAGTATGCAAGTTTATGGGAGTCTTCTCTCTTCCATCTCTCTCCTTTAGTGGTGTTAGTTGGTTGTTAGCTTTGTCAGATATGTTTTGGTTGTTGATTTTGCTGTTATGCTGGTTGTTTTTCTTAATTGCCTAGTGTGTTATTTCTTAAGTATCATTGTGTTTGAAGATTTGGGTAGTCCTTGTACATTCTCCTATATCATATACTACATCATCTATCTATTTTAGATTATGAAGATAAAGATGTGGAGGAGCTGTTTGTGAATTTTTTAGCTCCTCAGTAGGTAATTTCTCTTGTGTCATCTCTGAAAAAAAGAAGGAAATAATATGTTTAGGCTATATGATTTTAGTAATGCTTTTGCTAAGTATGAGATTCTATAATATCGTTGTGTGTTACGTTGTAATCTCTGCAATTTGTGAACACTAGTAGAATAAATGCATATTGTTGCGGTCATTAAGTGGCCTATTGCGGCGGTTTTGACCGCGCAGCAATAGGTAATTAAACTGTTGCTGCGGTTTTAAACCGCAGCAATATTACAACATATTGCTGCGGTTTATAGGACAAACCGCAACAATATTTACATTTTTTCATTATAAAAATAAACCATATTGCTGCGGTTTCCGTGAAAAACCGCAGCAATATGTATATTTTTTATTATAAAAATAGAGTATATTGCTGCGTTTCTGTGAAAAACCGCAGCAATATATTGTTTTTTTATAATAAAAAATATATATATTGCTGCGGTTTCTGTGAAAAACCGCAGCAATATGTATATTTTTTATTATAAAAATAAAGTATATTGCTGCGGTTTTTCACAGAAACCGCAGCAATATACTGCTTTTTTTTTTAAAAAAAAAAATATTTTATATTTACGTATGTTCCACCAACCTCATGCAAGAAGCGAGAATGCGGCAAGCGGGATGCGACAAAGCGATTATTTTCTACATAAATTTCGACAGAGCTCCGTTTGTAAATTGGATAAACCCATAATTGGGAATTAACCTGTACAATATTATATGCAACAACCATCCATCCATCATCCAAAATTCATCCAACATCCATCCATCATCCAAAATTCATCCAACAACCAACATATAATCCACAATTCATCCAACATCCATCCATCATACATCCAACTTCCACGCACAATCCAAATTCCAAGTTTAACAAGAAATAAATACGATTCAATCCAACATTGATATCATACGAATCCAACATATATATATATATATATATATATATATATATATATATATATATATATATATATATATATATATATATATATATATATATCATGAAATCCAAGTCAATACGATAATGATGGTTGGTACAAGTTGCACTAAATTATATTCGTTGTAAGGATGAGAGAAGCAAAGAAAATTAACATTAACTAACCTATGCAATGCAATTATCAATAAAGTATCTTGGCCACTTATTTTTCACCTCATTGATTTGATCTTCCGTATAAGGATCGCGGGTAAAGGTACGAGCAACCTGAAAATAATTTACCAAAGTTAGCCTTCAATAGTTAAATATATAAAATATGAAATGAATAATAAGTGAACAAAAACTTACTTCATCGAAATCCTCCGAACCAGAATATAAAGTGAGTACGTCAAAAATGTTGCGCATGACAAAATAACCGCACTCCGTGCCCCTTGTTGTTGTGGGCACTTTAACGAAAGTTTTAAGAAAATGAGGAAATTTATCGTATAATGAGAATGACATAACATATGCTTTTAATTGAATAAAATAAATCTATTATACCTGAACACATCTCCAAAGAAGCTTGTCCCGACGAACTTCGTTGCCGCTCATCCGAAACCTCCTAATTTAAAAGCACTACATAAAACAAAATCAAATGAGTTACACTTTATTTGCTTTATATTATAATTTAAATTCATTTAAAATATATCAAAACGATCAACTTACGCTATCATAGGCGGTCTAATCTTTAACTTCCGCTCCTTGTGAAAGCTAGCGGAATCAAAGACATAAATTATCCTGAGCATGGGACGTATGACAAGGAGCATCCAATGACGGCTATTGCAAGATTGAATAATAATAATTACTTTAAAAATTCACATGTCATGCAACAATCAATATTTGTAAAACTATTAAGATAGAATATTACTCTTGAAAGATTGGCGCGAAGATGATACTAGCACCAGCAACGACGGATCCAGTCAAAGCACACTGAATGTAAGTCGTTACATTCTCCAAAGCATGCACATCCGCGGTACTCTCCGGGCACATCCAACAAACTCGAACAGCAGCCCCAAATCCATCCAAGTCAGACTGTGTTGCCCTAAAAAAAATAGATAAATGTAAATTTTATGTGGAAAATACAACTCTCATTCAATCAAATGTAAAAAAAAAATCATAACTTTGATTATTGTTACCTCATGTACACTTGGATAATAGAAATATTAAGCATCTCCCCTTTCAGGAACTGAGCAATATCCTCCTTGGTCAGATAAGCAGTGGCATCTTCTGAATAATGGAACAATGAGCTCGGCAAGGTTACATCAACTGTATCATCGTCTGCGACGGCAAGGGCAAGCGTATCTGCTAACTCCTTACAGTCTTCAGTGAGGGATTCCAAGAACGATACATCATCGACAACTGGACTATACCGAGTAGCTGAACCGGCTGAAAGCTGCTGGCTAGGACATCTAACAGCCTCCCCCGAAATCCCCTTTTGTTTTTTAGGTGTCGGTGTAACCTAATAATAAGTTTTGAAAACGCGCATAAGATTATGTAATTTTTAAATTTAATCCTATTATTTTTACAAAAATGGATAAAATTTGAACAATTACCTCATCACCTAATATTTGCACTAAATTTTTTGGCCATTGCACCCACGTACCCAAAGCAGTTTATGTAGTGTCGATTTCATATGCAGGGACGGGGACAGGTAGTGGCAAATGACCATACTTATCTACAAAACGATGAATTTTCACTCGAAGGTGATCATTCATCATTCTAGACCCATGAACTGTAGTGGTCTCATCAAAAGCATAAGAATGTGCATCTGCCACTAGACAAGTCTTTCCACTAGTTGGATCTATCAAATACAATCGACAGGGAGTCTCGTCCTAACAATAACGTAATGTTCTAATTATATAAGATAATTATTTGTATAAAGCACGTGTATATATGATAATTATTTGTATAAAACACATGTATATATGATAAATATATGTACCTTCAAATGAGGAGAATGAGTGTCGGAAAATCCTGATAGTGGAGTACGTAGCTGAGTGGGTTGTGAAGTAGATGGCCCAAATAGATGGTGAAGCAATGATGGAACAAATGTTGAAGCAGTGATGGAACAAATGGCGGAAAAGGTAGGCGAGTAGGCTGAAAAGTAGGCGCCCCGAAGATGCTTGAAGCGGTGATGGAACAAATGGCGTAAAAGGTAGGCGAGTGGGCTGAAAAGCAGCTGCCCAAGAGATGGTGAAGCGGGTGATGGAACAAATGGTGCAACTAATGGTGGAGTAGGTAGCTGAGTGGGCTGTGAAAGCGCCACATTCTGCATATATGTTGCAATGTCAATTCTCCACCTTTCAGTCATTTTCTGCATGAATGCTTCCTCTTGTTCCTGATTCGAGCTCCAATAGTTCCTAGGAGGTGGAAGACCAAAAGCCTTCCTATAGCCAACACTGTAGCCTCCAAAACCATAACAACGATCCGAGTGATCTGGCTTCTCTCCAAGAGCCATAAAAAGGGCGTCTTTGTTACGTACCGGAGTGAACTCACCCTTGGCTTGCTTCTCCTTGTACTCCAACTGCCCAAAAAACAAGTTCCAAATAACAAAAATGTATTTAATAAATAAAAAACATATATATGTCAAACTAAAAGTTGTAGTGATATACATACGTATTTGTCAGTTGCAATCTTTGTTTCATCAACTGGAATAAATCGCTGTTTAGTGACTGGATCCTTCTTATGCATCGCGCACCACCAGTCATCACCTCGAGTAACATAAGAGGACACCGAGGAGGATGGTGTACTAGATGACGATCCGGAATCAAAACTAGGTGGACAAAAGTTCTCCTGCTTCCACAACTCTCTAGCATCCCCATAGTTCCTTTGACTTAAGTGGTGATGATGTGTATTCTTTTTTGCACTCTCGAGCGCCTTTTCTCGCTTTTTCTGCAATAAAAAACACATTAAGTTAGTAGAATATAATTTCATTTAGTAAAACCAAGTTAATTTGATTATAAACTTACTACAGCCTCATCTGACGTCATAGCCTCTTTGAAGGTAAGCCAATCCTCCATCTTGATGTGCTTGTATACATCTGGCGGAGTATCACCTAGCTTCTCTTTCTTTGATCTGACTCTGGTCATTGTGATCCAGCCAGATACCAATTTGCTCTTGAAATCCCTCCATCTAAAGTTCACAACAATCAAGTAGTGCCTCTTATAGCTTATCTCGTCCGGAAGGTGAAACATATTCTGTTTTCCATGATGGTCGTTTGCAGACAATTCACCAATTACTTTATTGTGGTACCAATCAATGAAAGACCTGTTATGCTCATTCATCAACGCCCTCTCCCCTTTTGACGGGTTTTTGTGGCGCAATTCACGCATATGTCTCTCTAAGTATGGATTAACTTCAGTAACATGGTGCAACACGAAAAGATGAGATTTATTTAACTCACTCAATGAAGGCGAAATATGTCGCATTCCGACACCACCCTTGCCTTCTAACCTTCCCTCGTGTCTGGACTTTGGAAGACCTATCGTCACAACCTTAGCAAAATGAGAAGAACAATATCCTCCAACCTCTGCGGCAATTGTTCCTTGAATAATACTCGCCTCTGGTCTTGCTGGGTTCCTCACTTTCTTTTTCAAAGAACCCATATGTCTCTCAAAAGGGTATGCCCATCTTAAAAACACAGGACCACACATTTAATCTCTCTTACCAAATGAAGGACTAAGTGAACCATAATGTCAAAAAAAGGTGGAAAATACATCTCAAATTGACAAAGTGTTATCACCACCTCATTTTGCAAAGCATCCAACTTATCAGGGTCAAGTACCTTGTTGCATATGGTATTGAAAAATGAACACAACCTCGTGATGGCAAGCCTGACATGTTTTGGAAGAATCCCGCGTATTGCAATCAGCAAAAACACTTGCATCAACACATGACAGTCATGGGACTTCAGCCCAATTAATTTCAGATCAGTCAAAGAAACAAGTCTTCTCATGTTAGATGAGTATCCAGTGGGAACCTTAATACCGTATAAACACTCACAGAACAATCGTTTCTCTTGCCTAGACAATGTATAACAAGTTGGAGGCAAATATGTTGTTGTTCCCTTTCCTTTCTAAGCTTTTTCCTTAACCTTTGGCCATAAATTAGGCCGAATCTTCAATTTCTCCATATCTCTGCGAACCTTCAGACCATCCTTAGTTTTTCCCGGCATATTCAACAGAGTACCAATAATTGCATCACAAACATTTTTTTCAATGTGCATTACATCGAGACAATGTCTAACTAGTAATTATTTTCAATAAGGAAGTCTCCAGAATATAGACTCTTTTTTCCAAATGACACCATCGTCTTCCGAAGGTTTAACCCCCTTACCAAATATTGTGCCCATCCCCTTAACACGATTATAAACCTCTTTTCCGGTCAACGGTCTAGGAGCTGGAGCATTTTCAACTAACCCGTTAAATGGTGCTTTTTTCTTTCGATATGGATGAGAATTATGTAGGAATTTCCTATTAATGATATAGACATGTTTCCCACAATGTTGCAAATGTGTAGCCTCCATACCATTCTCACAAATGGGACATGCCTTTTTTCCTTTGACCTTATACCCCGACAAATTGCCATAAGCAGGATAATCATTTATAGTACATAATAGCATAGCACGAAGCCTGAAATCTTCATTTGAATACGCATCAAATACCATAACACCTTCGTCCCACATCTTTTTGAGATCTTCGATGAGAGGTGCAAGATAGATGTCTATATCATTTCCGGGCTGTTTAGGCCCAGAAATTAAGAGAGACAACATAATATACTTCCGCTTCATGCACAATCATGGAGGAAGATTGTATATCACTAACAGAACAGGCCAAGTACTATGTTGACTACTCAAAGTACCATAAGGGTTCATTCCGTCCGTACACAATGCAAGTCTCAAGTTCCTAGCTTCCTGACCAAATTCCCGATATCTGGAATCTATAGCCTTCCATTGAGGAGAATCTACTGGATGCCTAAGCATCCCATCTTTCTTTCTCCGATCAGCATGCCATCTTAGGTTCTTTGCATCTTCTTTGATAGAAAAGAGCCTCCTAAACCTTGGCACAATTGGAAGATACCACAAAACTTTCGCAGAAGGACCCGTATTGCCCGGCCCAGGCTCAACCCCATCCGGCAATTTATAGCGGGACTTACCACACCTCGGGTATTCAAAAGGTCCTCATTCTCATTTCTATACAACACGCAATCATTCGGACATGCATCAATCCGCTCATATTCTAAACCCAAAGGACACATTAATTTTTTGGCATAGTAGGTGGATTTTGGTAATAAATTACCCGCAGGAAACATATCTTGTAAAGCTTCTAAGAGTTCTGTGAAGCCTACATCAGTCAAATTATGTTTCGCTTTGATGTTGAAAAGGGTTAAAACCCCACTCAATTGAGTGTATTTTGCACACCCTGGATAAAGGGGTTTCCCAGCAGCTTCAGACAAACTGTCAAACACTCGTGGCCGCTCATTAAAATGGTCACGGGCCCCTTCCACCATCTCACCTAATCGATCATCACAAAACTCTTCATCCTCAGTGTCACTATTATCTCTGTGGTCATTTTCATTACCTACAACATCATCACCTTCAATCCTAACATGATCTTCAATCACAACTTCATTCTCAGCTCCAACATTCGACATATCAATCTCTAATGAGTTACTAGTGCCATCAACAACAATAAACCTATTCTGAGTATATTTTCCCTTCTCACCATGCCATAACCAAATATAAGACTCAGCTCTAAATCCTCGACGAATAATATGATCTCTTATGAGCCTAATATCATAAATCGTATTCACATTGTAGCAATCACACACATGGACAATATATCTCATCCTCGCAAGTAAGTTGTTGATGCTCTATAACACGTTTACAAAACTCATTCACACCTTGTACGAACTCCAACGTATTCCGTTTTCCATACATCCAACTTCGATCCATTTCTAAAAACCCCCACACATATATACATACATAAAAAGTTATTATCAATTAAAAAATTCACATAAATATAACACAACAAACTAATATTCAATGCATGCTTCCATTGGGTCCTTATCACTCCAACCTAACCCATCCTTAAACATCCAATCCCACTAGTGAATGCATGTATCATCTTTGATTCTAAGTAAAATTCGGCAGCATTTCCCTTCAGTTCTCCAAGTACACGATGAAGATAATTACTTATCTTATATGCACCCGGAGAACAAATTAGGGAAATGATTAACCGTATTTCACTTAGAATCAAAGAATCAACACACATTCACTACCTAAGTGAGATGTGACGTTTAAGAACAGTCCCAAAACGAGGACTATTCAAGACTTACTCCTAATGAGTAAGTCTTGAACGGGTATCTAGGCATTATGATGTACATAAAAACAATCGCATTCAAGCAATTCCAAGTCATCACCAAACAACAAATACCAAACCATTCCTTAGATTTCCCTTCCCCCCCCCCCATTGGTGAGTCTATCAATATGAAGGCATTGCAAAACACAATCGCATTATACATACAAACAATCGCATTTAAGCGATTTCAAGTCATCACCAAACAACAAATACCAAACCATGCCTTAGATTTCCCTTCCCATTGGTGAGTCTATTTATATGAAGGCATTGCAAAAATAATCCCATTATACATATCACTTCAAATAATTCACCAAACTTATGCAAAAACAATCCCGTATAACATTCTAGGGCATACAAAAACTTAAGCAAAATCATAACAAAATTAGTTTTTAATCCTTAAATCTTATAACTAATCATATATATATATATATATATATATATATATATATATATATATTATATTGAGCATTTTTAACTACTATTTAAGCCAAATTATTTATTAAAGCACTATTAAATAAGAAAATTGAAAATTAATAAGAAATAATGAAAAACTAACCTTCTATGCCAAGGGGAAGGTGGCGCTGGCGGCTGTGAACGGAGTAGAGGAGTGGGGCGAAAACCCGTCGGTGGAAAAGAAGGGCGAAAACCCGTCGGTGGTGGTGAAACCGCACCAAAGAGAGGTGAAAACCGCACCAAAGAAGGGCGAAAACCGCACCAAAGAGGGCCGAAAACCGCCGGAAAAACGCGAGTAATGTGACCCTTGTCGCCGGAAACCGAAACCTTGTCGCCGGAAAATGGAACTTTTCGCCGGAAATTGTAAGAGAGTGAGAGAGTAGAGAGAGAGAGAGTGAGAGTAGAGAGAGAGAGAGTCGAGAGAAACAAAGGAAGCAAAACAAAGCAAACCCGTGTTTTTTATCCAGATTTGGGGCACGAGATATTGCTTGCGGTTTACGTCGAAACCGCAAAGCAATATCTCGTGCCCCGATCCGGAAAAAAAATATTCCACTTTTTTGAAACATATTCTGCGGTTTCGACAGAAACCCGCAAGCAATATATTAAAATAATATTAAAAAAATATTATTTTAATATATTGCTGCGGTTTCTGACAGAAACCGCTGCAATATCTGTGCCCCAGTTCTGGAAAAAAATATTCTTCACTTTTTTTAAAAAAATCCGTTGGAAATATATTGCTGCTGTTTTCTCTAGAAAACGCAGCAATATGGTTGGTCAAATGGTCAACTATTTGGAAAAAGTTTCCGTTGGAACCATATTACTGCGGTTTTTAATAAAAACCGCAGCAATATGGTTATTTTATAGATTACCTTTTCTTTTGTCGTGATATATTGCTGCTTATGTTTACCACCGCAGCAATAAGCATTTATTCTACTAGTGGAAGACTTCAAAAAGTGTAATGACGACCCCCCCCCTTCAATGATTTGGTTATTTCTCTGCATTTGAATCTTCCAGCTTGTGATTTAAAACTAAATACGTTGAAAATTTTTATTGAGGTTTGCTCATTGATTTTGGGGGTTGATAAAAAGAACGTGAAGGCGTTTTTAGAAGAGGATTAGCGTTTAAGAAATCTGACTATTTTGAAAAGGCTTTTGAGGATTTTGTTTGAAAGCTAGGGAGCTGGAACCAAAAAAAATAAGGAGATAATCCAAGGGATTGCTGGTTTGGAGTAGGCCCTATGTTAAGTACTCCAAGTTAAAGGCGACAATTTACCTAAGGTCCAAGGGTGTGGGATTTCAGAAGTTCGAGCTCAAGGAAATTTCGAGGCCCTAAATTCAAGTCTTGGTTGCAGGATGTGCTAGTGATCAAGTCCGAGAGTGAGAGAAAGTCACAAGGAAATGAAACTGGTGATTCATTTCTTCCCATTGGCCTTGGTTCTAGTTTACCTCCACCTAAGATCCTCGCTCTCAAAATACATCTCCCCAAAGGATGCTGGTATCAATAAGGATGTTATGCAGAGTGAGGTTCCTATCCCTATTTCAAAGAAAAGTGATGTTTCGGCTCCTAGAGATGTAGATGTAAGAGTTGTCCATGTACGCTTAGGGGTGTTTGGCGGGCCGCGCTTGTCGTGAACGCCACCCGGCCAAAGATAAAATTTCTCCTACTCTCTTTTACACTAAACTAGTATAAGGGAAGTAAGGTTCGTATCCACAGGGAAATGGGGACGAGTTCTATACTTAGCGTGCGTTAGTACCTAGAAGACTCTTAACGGTCGAGAAACCTAATAATAATATCAAAGGGGGGTTTCGAGTAGATTATAACTAAACTACAACTAACTAGCATATAAACAAGATGAGAAATCAATATAGGAAGATCTTGAATCCGATTAACATGCACTTCAATTCATTATCGATCATTGAACCTCGATTCTATTCATTTCCATAATTATCTATTGTTGAGAATTAATCTCGCATTCTCCTTATTCTTAGTTGAATAGCACGATCGGCGTGACTATAAAACCCTAACTAAAGGATAACCTAGTCCGATCTGCGTCTAAGTTCAATCCAATAGCAAAGAATAAACACAGAGAACCAATAGACCTGCTAATGTCATACACGCGATAAACATTCAACAGCTTTATTCAATTTCCCTAAGAAATAACCAAGATGATCGCATCTAAATTACTCCCTAGTTTGCTACCAAATGATAAAAGAATAAAACAATCCGATTCTATTCTTAAATCTAGCATTAGATTAATCGCACAATCAAACTAGTAATATTCCTAGCATAATCATGCAAAAATCATAGAAAGCAAGCATAGAAATTAAACCATAATCAAAGGAAATAAATAGAGAAGAAAGATCTCACAATAATGCTTGAAGCTCCATATTAATCTCGTTCAAGAACGGTTCAAGCTACAATCGGCATAGCATAAGCCAATCCCATAATTGAAATCTACGAAAACTAAACTCGAAAACAAAAACTAAAAAGGGAAGAGAAGAAGAGAAGAATGGAGTCTTGGATATTCTCTCTCCTCAAATGTGTGTGTTTTTAGGTCCAAAAACAAAGTTTAGTATTTATACTAAGGCTCAAAAGTCAGCCGTCATTTAAACCGCCATAGGGGTCGCGAGGTGCGGTACAGGTCGCACCGTGCGATGAGCTACTGCCTTCGCAACGAGCTGAAGACTTGGGCCAAACCACGCAGGTCGCACCGTGCGAGAATCCTCGCGAGGTGCGAGATACAGGTCGCGAGTCGCGAGCTGCCTTGCTGCTGGGCGCTGGGCTTGCGCGATGGCTGGGCATGCGATGGGCGATGCTGCTGGGCGATGCTTGCTGGGCGTGCGAGTGTGCGGGCTGCTTGGCGATGTGCGCTGACGAGCGAGGCTTGCTGAGCGATGCTTCGAGCTTGGCTTGGCAAACTTGTGATGCTCGGCTCAAATGCATTTCACCTTGGAAGCTCGGAATGCATGACATTAACACAACTTATATCGCAAAACTCCGAACTTCCGCTAAGGATGATTTATATGCAAACCTTAACAATTACGAACAAATCCCTTAGCAATGTGCACCTAAAATACCACAAGAACATCGTATAACTTGAGCGCATCAAATACCCCCACACTTGAACTTTACTCGACCTCGAGTAAACTCAAAATGAGGATCACCAAATGAATCATCACCCAAACTAACGACACCAACCTACACTCCCCATCAACTACATCATCATCATCACATCTTAACAACATCCGCTCAAAAACCTAAACGTAAGGGACGATGATTCCCCCACACTTAGATTCGAGCTCACCTGAAAAATAAAAAGACGCGACAACAATAATCACCAAACGACAACCAAAATGTGAGCTCAAATCCTGAAGGATCTCAAAGGAATTGAACTCACTCCAACGCCACAATCAAAATGACAACTCGCCTAAAACCTCAAAAGATAAACTACTACTACTATTACAACCAACCTATATAAGCAAGCCATGGAACAAAGACAAAAAAGGATAAATTCCATGCTTACTCCCAAAAACAAACAATCAAAAGAAAGTGAAAGCCAAAACAAATCTCCGGCAAATGAGTTTCCAAAGTGTATCATTCTCTCTTAATCTCTCATTTTGCCTAGGAGCCCTTTCGGGTTTTCATCCTAGCTTCTCACATTTTTTTTTTTCATCTCACCATCTTACCCGCTCAATATAAGCCACTTTTTTGCATAAGTTGCCCTTTCGGGTTTTCAACCTATCCGGGCCCCCATTTTTGCCTGAGTCGCCCACCCTTGTGGGTTTTCAACTCAGCGGGTTTCATTTCATCATCATTTTTTTTTTTTTTTTTTTTTTTCTTCATTTTCATTTTTTTCAAATTGAAAGTAATATACACAACATAGATACATGAGAATGAGAATACCCTCCCCCCTACTTAAACTACACATTGTCCTCAATGTGTCGACAATTAGAAGAAAAAGTAAACTGAAAATGGGGGGAGAAAATCGAAAATCGGGTAAATCGAAGATCGAATGCTCAAAACTCATGACCAAACAATCCAGTCAAACTCAAATTTCTTAACAACACCAACTCAAATCTCATAAATCAACTCACAACCCTCTCCCTCGAATCACTCAAACAAATGACAAGCTCAAAAGTTTTGAATTTGTGAGATTTGCACCTAGCTTAAGAGATCGAAAAGATACATTAACAATCTCAACCCTCTAGTTGTACCAATTCCTAGCTATTGAACTCCTCCCAACGGGTTTTCTTTTGTGGATTTTGGTTCCAAGTGGATGAAGATTGGTTGTGGATCTTTTTAGTGGGTGGGTGGTGGGTGAAAGAAAATTTGTTGTGGTGGTGGAAATTTGATGAAAAATAAAGAGAAAGAAAGAAAATAAAGGGGTCTCGGGGTTTCGGGGTGTTGGGGTCTCGGGTTGCCTCCCGAGAAGCGCTTGTTGTTTAAAGTCGTTAGCTCGACTTAGTACCTTAAGCTCAAAAATTGGGCTTGTGCTCCATGTGTGACAATGGAGGCTCCATGTCAACCTCCAATTCGAGTACCCGCAAAACAAACGGAGAAGAACTCTTGCAATGCATCGTTAGTGGTACAGCTTTCAAAACAAGGTGGTAAATCGGGGAGGCTTTTTCCGCTCTTTCCACTCCGGCACCATAACCTGCATGTTAGTAGGAGAGGCACAATCCTCAACCAAGGCATCATCAACATTTATCGACTCATCAACATGCTCAATATCAAGAACATCATGCAAAACAGAGTCAACAATGTTAATAGAGTAAAGAGGGTTATCATCCTTAATCAAAGGCTTAGAATCATCGATTTTAAACGCCTCTACCTTTCCCTCGAACTCCATGGTCAAAGAACCAGCGCAAACATCAATTTTAGTGCAAGATGTTTTCAAGAAAGGTCGCCCCAAAAGGATGGGGGCGGCATGCTTATCGAGCTCCATCTCCAAAACATAAAAATCAGCAGGAAATTTCAATTTCCCAACCGTAACTAACACATCCTCTAATTTACCCCTAGGATAAACATTGGATCTATCAGCTAATTGAATCACCACACCGAGTTTCATGCAAATTGCCAAGTTTCAAAGACTTATATAATGAATATGGAATCACATTAATTGACGCACCTAAGTCTAACATGGCTTTAGGAAACATGGTGTCACCTATGGTACATGGGATGGTAAACATGCCCGGGTCCTTGCACTTTTGAGGCAATTTCTTTTGAAAGATAAGCGAGACATGCTCGCTAGCCTTCACTTTTTGCACTCCCTTTTGTTTTTGCTTTCTTTTCGAAGTACATAATTCTTTAAGGAACTTAGCAAACCTAGGTACTTGATTTAAAGCATCAAAAAGGGGAATGTTTACCTCACATTTACGAAAGATTTCGTAAATGTCATTGGTGTGCTCTGTTTTGCGGGTTTCTCTCAATGCCTCGGGAAAGGGTGGCTCGGGTTCATAAGGTGGAGGAGGTGATTTTTGGACTTTCGCCTCTTGTTGAGGTGGCAATGATGTATAATCCGTTGTCGGTTCATGCTCGATCACCTCTTCCACTATCTCTTTGTCTCGAACCACCAACCTCTCTTTGCTTGCAATTTCCGCTCCACTCCTCAATGTGATAGCACTCACGTTCATCTTAGGGTTGAGTTCTATTTGGGATGGAAATCTCACCGAATCCCTAGCCTCTAACTTGGTTACGGCTCCCCGCAATTTGGCTTACTTGGCTCTCCAAGTTCTTGATGCTCGAACGGGTCTCCTCCCTGAAACCGAACCATATTTCCCTGCATGTTAGTGACATTTTTAGTTAAAGCATTAATCATATCCTCTGTAGACATGCCGGTACTCGGTCCTCGTGGTTGGCCTTGCGGCCGAAAATATGGAGCTCCTTACTCCGGTGCTCTCGAATAAGGAGGTGGTGGGCGGTTATACTTTGCTGTGGCGGCCGCTGGTTCCCCGATGAGTTCCCGTACCTCAAATTAGGATGATCTCGCCATCCCGGATTGTAGGTACCAGAATATGGATCATATCTTTTCGGGAAACCTTGGCCCCGAAAATCGGCCGCCTTAACCTCTTCACTCGGTTCTTGTAGATGAGGGCAAAAATCGGTTGGATGATGTGAAGAGCAAATGCCACAAGCCTTCACTTGGTGAGTCTTCTCTTTCACTATGAAGTCTCGCATCACGAGATGTGAGAGCTTGCACCTCGATCTTCCAACTTAGAAGAACTAGAACCCTCGGAGACCACACGTCGAGTTCCGGACCTTCTACTAAACCGCCTCGAGCTAAAGAAGCTCATTTAACAGTTCCTTAGCAACGAGTGCGGTTTTATTCACAATGGATCCACCACTTGCTGCATTGACCATCCTAGCATCCTCATCACATAAGCCATTATAGAAGTATAGCACCAAATCTTCCTCCGAATAACCGTGGTATGGACAACTAGCACATAACTTCTTAAACCTCTCCCAATACTCGTAAAAAGACTCATCACCTCGTTGCTCAATGTTACTTATCTCCTTCTTCAATGTAGATGATTTAGAAGTGGGAAAGTATTTCTCGAGAAAGCTCTTTTTCAATTGTGCCCAAGTGGTGATGCTTGTCGGACGGAAGGTAGTACATCCAATCCTTAGGCTGCGTCTTTTAGCGAAAAGGGGAAAGCTTTAAGCTTGATTCTATCTTCGGAAACTCCACTTGGTTTCATGCTGCTCCATACCACATGAAACTCTGACAAATGTTTATTTGGATCTTCACCATTTAGCCCATGGAATGAGGGAAGCAAATGTATCAACCCCGACTTTAGCTCAAATGTGTCCCCCACTTCCGGTTCCGGAAATGTGATACACAAGGGTTGTTGGTCAAGGTTAGGAGCAAGTGAGCTCCTTTAAAGTGCGGTGCTCAACTCTAGGAGGCATCTCTTCTTCAAATTGAAGCGAAAAAGGGAGCTCTCTAAAGTCCTCACGCAATTCTCTTCTCAACCCGAAAAGGGTTAGTTCTAGATCTCGATCGTATTGCAAAGGTTCTTGGTTAGTAGCACGAGTATTAACCATAAACAAAAACCATTAGCAATACAATCCAAAAGCATACACTAAATATAAACAAGTAACACCGTGTCCCGGCAACGGCGCCAAAATTTGGCGGGCCGCGCTTGTCGTGAACGCCACCCGGCCAAAGATAAAATTTCTCCTACTCTCTTTTACACTAAACTAGTATAAGGGAAGTAAGGTTCGTATCCACGAGGGAAACGGGGACGAGTTCTATACTTAGCGTGCGTTAGTACCTAGAAGACTCTTAACGGTCGAGAAACCTAATAATAATATCAAAGGGGGGTTTCGAGTAGATTATAACTAAACTACAACTAACTAGCATATAAACAAGATGAGAAATCAATATAGGAAGATCTTGAATCCGATTAACATGCACTTCAATTCATTATCGATCATTGAACCTCGATTCTATTCATTTCCATAATTATCTATTGTTGAGAATTAATCTCGCATTCTCCTTATTCTTAGTTGAATAGCACGATCAGCGTGACTATAAAACCCTAACTAAAGGATAACCTAGTCCGATCTGCGTCTAAGTTCAATCCAATAGCGAAGCAATAAACACGAGAGAACCAATAGACTCGCTAATGTCATACACGCGATAAACATTCAACAGCTTTATTCAATTTCCCTAAGAAATAACCAAGATGATCAGCATCTAAATTACTCCCTAGTTTGCTACCAAATGATAAAAGAATAAAACAATCCGATTCTATTCTTAAATCTAGCATTAGATTAATCGCACAATCAAACTAGTAATATTCCTAGCATAATCATGCAAAAATCATAGAAAGCAAGCATAGAAATTAAACCATAATCAAAGGAAATAAATAGAGAAGAAAGATCTCACAATAATGCTTGAAGCTCCATATTAATCTCGTTCAAGAACGGTTCAAGCTACAATCGGCATAGCATAAGCCAATCCCATAATTGAAATCTACGAAAACTAAACTCGAAAACAAAAACTAAAAAGGGAAGAGAAGAAGAGAAGAATGGAGTCTTGGATATTCTCTCTCCTCAAATGTGTGTGTTTTTAGGTCCAAAAACAAAGTTTAGTATTTATACTAAGGCTCAAAAGTCAGCCGTCATTTAAACCGCCATAGGGGTCGCGAGGTGCGGTACAGGTCGCACCGTGCGATGAGCTACTGCCTTCGCAACGAGCTGAAGACTTGGGCCAAACCACGCAGGTCGCACCGTGCGAGAATCCTCGCGAGGTGCGAGATACAGGTCGCGAGGTGCGACCATGCTCGCGAGTCGCGAGCCGCTTCTGGGCGCCGGGCTTGCGCGATGGCCGGGCATGCGATGGGCGATGCCGCTGGGCGATGCTGGCTTGGCGTGCGAGTGTGCGGGCTGCTTGGCGATGTGCGCCGACGAGCGAGGCTTGGCGAGCATGCTGCTCGAGCTTGGCTTGGCAAACTTGTGATGCTCGGCTCAAATGCATTTCACCTTGGAAGCTCGGAATGCATGACATTAACACAACTTATATCGCAAAACTCCGAACTTCCGCTAAGGATGATTTATATGCAAACCTTAACAATTACGAACAAATCCCTTAGCAATGTGCACCTAAAATACCACAAGAACATCGTATAACTTGAGCGCATCAGTGTTCATGGGTGGTTAACCGTTGCAAAACAACATTTTGGTTCGGTAACCGAAAGTTTAGGTTGGCTTTTTTTGCGAACCGTAACCGTTTAAACCAGTAAGCGGTTAACCGTTATTCCGGTACGGTTTTTCGGTTAACCATTAACCGTTATTCAAGTATACTATTATATTTTACTTAATGTACATATATATTTTCTATTAGTTATATATATAATTTAATATTATATATACTCTAATATAAAATGTATTATAAAGTGGATAATATAAATCCATTGGAAAACATAACTAACACTAAGAATTCACTCCATTCCCTAATTATAGTGTTTATATTAGTACTAAAGTTTTCAAACAATCACATACTTCCTCTAATTGTTGTTACTGAGTAACAAAGATTACAATTAATGTAATTGTTGGAAAATGTTTCACAATAATTAGATAGAGAACAAAATATTTCTGTTTTTCGGTTAACCATTCACTAAAAAATCATAACCGTAACCGTAACGTTTAACCATTACTTTTATCAGTTCGGTAATCATACTGTTAAAACTTTTTTTATCGATACGGTTACCACCCATTTAGACCAGTTTTTTCGGTATTTCGGTACGGTTTTTCGGTTTCAGATTTTTATGGACACCCCTATGTACGGTTGACAATGAGAAAGGGATTAAATCTTCCCAAAATGGTAAGGTTGTGTTCATAAACAAAAGATAACCCCTCATATGTTTACTTGTTTCCCGTGCGGATGCAAACAAGATAAGAAAAGGGTGTGTCCAACTATATCGCCCGCTGCTCTTTGTCGGTTTTGAAGGTCCGAACCCGCACGTCTAATCCAACCTAGTTTAACTATATTAGCGAAGGCCACCCTAAATCATGCTTTAGGGGTGTGGAGGTCTTTGAGAATGTTCTCATTGAGAGTGAAAGTCCTTCCAAGTGTTGCTATTCATACCTTGAATTCTCAGATTCAGGAGAATGCATAAAAAAAATCAATCATTAGGATAGATGTTCCTATTATTTCTTTGGAGGATGATAAGGTTTGTGAATATCAGAAGACTGAGCCAGGAAAGAACGACGAAGTTCAGATTCAAGATAGGGTGAAAAAGGAAAAGGGAAAAAGTCTCAGCAATATGCATGAAGAGGGGATGCGGTGTGGATGGGCAATATTCAGGACTATTGAAGGCACAAGGAAGAAACCATGGCAGCCTTCTGAGTCGAAAAGATGTTGATCAATTTACTACTCGTGCAAGAGTCCGGAAAAGGAGTTGGAAGCCTCATAGTCTTATGCTCGGTTTGCTTGAAAAGGAAGAGTGATTCCCCTCCCTCATCAAATTCCTCCTACCATGTGAAGAAGAAACTTGCTAATTTTAGTGATTTATATTCTTTTTGTAATGTTTTATATTGTTAGAATAATTGTTGTGTGAAAAGCCCCCGGGTCCTTACTAGCTATCAATGTTAGTACAGGTAAGGTATTGAAGGTTTTGTTTATGTTTTTCTGCTTGGTGTTTTTACTTGTTGCCAAAAAAACATATTTGAGATTTGTAGAGTTGTATTGTTTCTTTTTAAAAAAAAATTATTAATTGAACAGCACATCTTGGTTGAGATGTGTTTAATGACTTAGACGAGTTTCAAATTATGACACTTTTGTATCAGTTCAAAGCATGTTTTTTTAGTAGTTTAAGCTATATAATTATCACCGTGATTTTTTTTTTTATCAATTTATGTATATTTCCATTTTATGGCATATACTGAACTTATTAGATTATGGGAATAAAATAAATGAACTTATCCGATTATATATGGTTATAAATTGAACTTATCAGATTATGGGAATAAAATTAATGAACTCATCCGATTATATATAGGTATAAACTGAACTTATCATATTATGGGCATAATCTGAACTTATCAATATACTTCTGCCGTTTTCTTTTTACTTGCAACGGTTTGACTTTTACACTATTCACCAACTCTACTTAGTTTATCTTTGGTGATTTATAGTTAAGAAAAAACATATTCATATGGGATCTTGTTAGATTCTGCTCAATGTATATTTTCCAAATATCTACTTTTCATAATTTTTAATTATCAGTAGTTAAAGATATTAATGGTTGAAGTTATGCATTGGCAAACGTGAAAGTCAAATAGTTGCAAGTAAAAAGAAACAGAGGAAGTATGTATAAGCTTATCCGTCAATGTCATAATAGCAGTTTATAGCCTACACTTATCAGTTTATGGCATACAAATTTTCGGTTTATGGGTCTCAACTGATATTATAAGCTCATCTATATTTTTATAACTTTATCGATATTTTTATAATAATTTCATCGATATTTCTATAAGTTTATCGATGTTTTTTATAAGTTTATTGATATTTTTTATCAATATAATCACATACCTTATAGTTTATGTTTAACTTCTCTTTTCTTTGCTCATTCATCTCGATTCCTTCACATCTCCTTCTCTTTCCTTATCTCTTGTCGACATTAATAGTGGCCTGTTGATGCTCATGACGACCAATGTATGGTGTGCTAGCCGATGAATGTGCGACCATGTACCACTATTGTTGCACCACCATCCTCGTCAATAGTTGTCACTAGTGGTCTCAATTTCTAGAAATTTATGAATGTCAACCACTATTGTCAGCGAAGACTTTAGTGTCATGTACGAGATGAATGTCGTTGTAACCGAAAAATATTAACGAATGTGTGGTGTGCGAGGTTTACAAGTTCAAGACTGAACCATGAGATGAAGAAGATGAAATGAAAGTAGGCAAATGACAGTGAGGATGAGCGTATGAACAAAAAGAGAAAATTGCAATTAGAGTATTCAATTGTGTATATTGATTAAGCCGTCCCAATTATTTGGACTCAAGAAAAATGGTTTTGACTGAGTTTGACTCAACAAAAGTTTTGATTAGATTAATTAGACTCAATTCCTTGAGTTCAAAAAACTTTGGATTGGACTTGGCAAAGTCCAATACAGTCCATCCAATTTACACCCCTAATTAGGGGTGTTCATAACCGGGTACCAGGGTATGTTGCGGGTAGTTGAGAAGGCGGACCCGAAAATAGGGAACCTGGACAAACTAAGATTATAATACTAGTGGCAAATACGCTAAATGACACAAAAGAACTGATCCGATTTTCCCAAAATCGGATCCGTTACTTCAGTCTTTTTTTGGTAAAATATTTAGATCAATTAACTTATCAGATGGGGAGGAGAACTGGATCAGTTAATGTTAACTGATCTGGTTCTTTATAACCAGCATTAGTTGGTGATCTAAATAATCTCGTCCCAAACATTCTTTTTTACTCGACCCAAAATGCTTCCTTTTAATGCCCATATGAACATCTCCAATCCACACAAACCCTCTCTTCCTCTCTCCACTCCCCACAAACCCTAATGGCCTAAACCATAATCACCCGACCCGGCCTTAGGGGTGTTCATAAATATCCGATCTAGCCGATCCGATCCGTGATTCGGTCGATCTGGTCCCCTTTTTCGGATGTCTGATCCGATTTTTTATTTTTCGGATATTTCGGATCGGATGTCCAAAATTTTCAGATCAGATACGGAACGAAAATTTACATTTTCGGATATCCGTAAGTATTCGAAACTTGAGAATTTTTCGGATATCCGGTCCGAAATATCCGTTTTCAAGGCCTGATATCCGATGATCCGATCAGAAACTTATTTCTTGAACTTTTCCTTTGAAAAATTCAATTTTTTAATTTTGGGATATCCGATTTTTTCGAATCGGATTCGGACCGCATTTTTTCCAATCCAAAATGAGCACCCCTAGCGGCCCCTAGTCCTCATCTCTCATTTCTCTTCCTCTCCACTCCCCCACAAACCCTAAACCCACAAACCCACCGTTGTTTTTGCTCTCTCCTCCTCTTTCATCTGTAAAACCCCTCTCTTCCTCTTCACCTCGCACCTTCATCGCTCCACTCGCATCTTCACTCCATTGTTTAAGCAACGACATACTAGCCTTAATTTTAAAACGACTCAATACCAAAAATTTGTGTTGTTTTCGCTCAATCTGCAAATTATGGAGTTCTTTTTTGGCGATGATGACGAAAATCAGAGGATCTGTGTTTGCTAAAAAAGAGTGGAAAATGGACAAATGGTGGGTTTTTGTGATTGGATTTGTTTGTTTATATAGGGGTATTTGCTTGTGCAATAATCTCAAAATTATGAGTTTTTGTTTTCTTTTTTGAGATGGAAATTTTGAATTTTATTATGCAGTGGAGTGGTGTACAAAGTGTAAAACATGGCATTCTTTTGCTACTCCAATCCGAGATCTAGGGTTACTATTTTTCGTTTTTCATTTTCATTTTCGTCCCATTTCGTTTATTATTTCGATTGTAATTTTATTTCGTCTGTAAATTTAGACTTTAATTTTCTGTATAATTTTGGGGTTTAATTTTCTAATTTTTGGTTTATGTATTTTAGGGTTTAATTTTATGCTATTCTGCATTTATGTATAATTTTGGGGTTTAATTTTCTATTTTCGTTTTATATATTTAAGGGTTTACTTTTCTAATTTTCATTACTCTATAATTGTTGATTATGCAATGCAACTTTTTTTTAATTTTTTTTTTGGTTAAAACAACAGCCAATCAATCACATTAAAATGTTAAAGTCTTACAATCGAAGATTAAATGTTGCATACAATAACTTGGGGGGGGGGGACACCCTAGTTACAACACATTATAACTGTAATGTTCTACATGCTTTTACTAAAGCATCCGCCGGCTGCCTACAAAGAGACACCAAGTTGGAGAATCTGTCATACTGCCCACACTAGATGAGATCCACCGCAACCCTACAATCAGAATATATGATAGCCCGGGGGATATTTCGGGCCTCCACAATGTATAGCGCCTATAAAATCCCCAAAATCTCAGCCTCAATGGAATCATGCGTAAAAAGCTTTTTCCCAAACCCCAAGACCCAGGCTCCCTCAGCGTTTCTCACAATACAACCCAACCCCACAAAGTCCAAAGGACCAATAAAGGAAGCATCCATATGAATCATACCATAACCCCGGGGATGGGTAAACCTAGGATTAGCATACTGACGACCTGGTTGGACAAGAGAGATAGAATGCATAAGGTCTCGCACACATCCACTTGCTTTAACACTAATGACATTAACATGAGAAGGGTTCGACTTCCTAAAGACACAACTATTTCGATCTTTCCAAATCTCATGACAAATGTACGGAAACACATAATGCCATTCAAGGCCCCGGAAACTCTTTTTAGACACCATATTTAATTTCAACCAAGTCTTAAACTCAGCCGCCTGAACTACAGGGGATCCCTGTAGATTCCAAACTTGGGAACTTTTGAGACAAACCCTCAGAAGATGATCAGAGTCTCCAGAGGCAAGACAATATCGAGGACACAAAGGGTCTTGTGTTAGGTGGCGAATAAACAAAAGTTGTTTATGGGGAATTTTATCATGCTAAAGAAGCCAAATGAAAAATTTAATTTTGGGCTCCACGGCCCCTTTCCAAATCCAAGAGATGTCCTCTTACTCAGGGAGGAGAGGAATCTGTGCAGTGTACGCCATTTTTAAGGAGAAACCCTGATGCGTGAGAAATTTTGGGACTAAAAGGTCATCCCTTGCATTAACCGGAGGGGGAGGAATACTAAGGATACGGTGAGTGATCTCCAACTGAATACACATGGATAGTCGATCCAGGTCCCATTGCGCCCCAACCACCAGGCTAGCAACTTTCCTATGAGACTCATCCTTAGAGAGAGGGACCTGGACCCACTCTCTGATCCTCCCAACGCCTAGCCAATCATCATGCCAAAAGTCAATCCTATTTCCATTCCCTAAACTCCAAGAGTTATTCTCTCGCAGAAGCTCCCATCCTTTTCCAATACTTTTCCAAAAAGGGGAACCATTTCTAAACTGGGTCACATGGTCATGGTGAATGTACTTAGAAACAATGCACAACCTGGGCAAGGTTAGAACTATTTTGGGCTATTCTCCAACCTAGTTTAGCCATGTACGCGATATTCATCAGGTTTTGATCTCTTATTCCTAGGCCCCCCCTGTCCTTTGGTAAAAACGTAGTTCTTCTATTAACCAAATGCAGGTTTTGCTTCCCATTCTCTTGTCCCCACAGGAAGTTATTACAAATCTGGTTCAGATCCTTCAGAGTTTTACTAGGGAGCTGGGTGGCCAGCATATAATATGCAGGAATAGCAGACAAGGTGGAAGTTACCAAACACAACCGACCCGCTTTGGAAAGATAAGATGTTTTCCACTTGGCCAGGCGGGCCCTAACTTTATCAACAACAAATGCTTATGGGATATCGGGAGCCCTAGGTACATACCTAAATTCAAGTCCTTCCTCACATTTAGGGTCTCTTGGAAAAGGATTTTATGGTCAGTAGAGGTACTGGGGGAAAAGATCATCTTACTTTTATCCTCATTAAATTTTTGGCCCGAGACAGCACAAAAATCTTCTAAAACTTTCCTAATTGAGAAAGTCATGCTTTAATCTACCCTACCAAATAAAAGCGGGTCATCAGTAAAAAGGAGGTGCGACACAGGTACTTTTTCCTCCCTACCCAAAAGGGGGTCCACTGGCTCCCTTGAGCTACCCTATTAATCTCCTGCGATAGTGCCTCGAGACAGATATTGAACAGATAGGGCGACATAGGATCCCCTTGCCGCAGCCCCCTAGAATGGATAAAGTGATCCGTTTTTTTGTCGTTAACCAAGACGAAAGACAATGCTTTAGAGACACAATCCATAATTAATCTAACCGACACTGCATCGAGGTTATGAGCTTGCAAGCATTTTCTAACAAAACCCCATTCAACCCTATCATGAGCTTTCTCTAGGTCAATCTTAAGAGCAAACCACCCCCACTTTCCTTTTTTCTTATTCATAGAGTGAAGGACTTCGAAGCAACCACGAGATTGATATCTGGCCCTCTACCCTTGATAAAGCTATTCTGATTCATATAGATCCAGGCAGGGATCAAAGGTTTCAACCTATTCACCAAGACTTTGGTGACTAACTTGTACAAAGTGTTACACAAGCTAATCGGACGAAACTGTTTGATAGTTTCAGGGGAGGATTATTTGGGGATAAGACAGATGAGCACCTGACATAGCTCCTTCGAGACCCTACCCTCCTGACACCACAACTAGAGATTCCTATAGACATCCCTGCCCGTGATCTCCTAAGTTTTTGGAAAAAGATGGGGTGAAACCCATCCGGTCCAGGAGCCTTTAAAGGTTTCATGCAAAACAAGACATGTCTAACTTCCTCATACGTTGGCACCCCCCCAATCCTTACCGAGTAGTCGGAAATGTTCATGTGCTGCACACACCTATCCTGATTGGACGAATACAGGTTTCTGTAGCAAGAAAGAATGTGTCTCCGAATATCTTTCTGCTCCTGCATAACATTCCCCACTGAGTTCCTGAGGCACAAAATACGAGATGCATTCCTTTTGATGATAACACTTCTATGAAAAAACCTCGTATTACGCTCTCCTTCAGCTAACCTATCCATTCTACTCTTTGTTCTCCATAACATTTCCTCCTGGTCCAAGGTACGGATAAGCTTCTCTTGGAGCTTCGTCTCAAGGTTTTGATGGAAAATGGAGACAGGGTTAAACTGGAGGTACTCCTGGACTCCTTTAAGGCGAGCCAGGAGGGTAATTTTGTTTCTATACACATTCCCAAACACCAACTTATTCCATTCAGATAAGCCTGCTTGCATAACCTTGAGACTCTCTCGGATCTCTCTATCATCCTTAGGCCAAATCCTAGCAACAGTTTCCATAAAGTTATCATCTAAGGTCCACATAGGCTCGAATCTGAAAGGTTTAGATCCCTGGGAGAAGGGGGTCATATCAAACTTAAGCAGGATAGGGCAATGGTCAGAGGTGACACGAGGGAGGTGCCATAAATTGGCATTAGGAAACAAATTAACCCATTCTGGATTCGCCCACCCCCGGTCAAGTCTTTCAAATATGGGATTTCGCTTCCTTGTATTGTTCCAAGTAAACTTCGGCCCATAAACCCTATATCCATCAAATTACAACTATCCATTTTGTGTTTGAATAACTCAGCTCTACTCCTAATAACAGGTCTCCCCCCCAACTTCTCACTTTGGGATGTAACCTCATTGAAATTACCAATCACCAACCAATGCAAAGATCCTCCCATAACTGTTTTCTAACATTAAATTTTGTACTAGCATAAATAGTAGAAATCACAAAGGATGTTTTAGAATCTTTTACCTCCATGACGCCATAAACTCCTTGAGCACCCTTGCCAACCACTTGGAAATCCAGAAGATGGGATTTCCAAAGAAGTAAGATGCCACCCACGTAATCCACGGGATCGACGTAGTACCAAGAGTCAAAACCTATGTCCCTGATAATCCCCGCAATCTTGTCTCTCTCAACCCAAGTCTCCACGAAAACAACAAAAGACGACAAATGCTGCTACATGAGCAACCGAAAATTCGATTTGAAAGAAGGGCGACTAAGCCCCCGTACGTTCCAAAATAACACCGTCATCCCTTGATGCAATGAAGTTTTCCCCAGGAGCATCCTTAGAATTTCCTCGTTTCCTATTCCCCGCTGGTCTATTTCGACCCAGGTGGCCGGACATATCCAGATCCTTTTGTGGGGCCACAGAATGACTTCGGCCTCTCGCTGGTTTTCTCTACCTTTTCCTATCGTCACCCCTAGTTGCTTCAAAAGAAACCGGAGACACGCACAAATCACTGCGTCGGTATTGCTCATGGCTATCATCACCACAGTTCGTATCAAGGGGAGTAGAGGCGCCGGGTCTAGCCTTGGCCCTAGTGTCATCATCATTTCCCTCTCCTCGGTTTCGACCACCACTTTCTTCTTTAGAAACCACTTCACAAAGATCCCCATAATAGTTGGAAGATGTGCCGCATCCATAAGTTAAGGGACATACGCTGGCCTGAATTCGGAGTTCGCCAGCATCATGAGGTGGTTGGGAACCGCTTCTTCCACAAACGGATTGACCATGATAGTCTTTACCTCCTGAAGAGTCAATTCCGTGAAATGTTCGGTCGGGTGATCGAAGGTGTCCGGGAGGTAATAACCAACATATCCCGGTGTCAGCTCCGGGATTAAAGGTCACACCGGACAAGAAAAGATTATTGTTTCGTGAGTCGAGACTCTGTGAATGCGAGGGGATATAGGAGGAGATCGTGGAGATGAGGGAGGTGGAGGGGAGGTGGATCTGCACAGGTTGAGCGCCACTAGTAGGTCCATTACCAGTTACTATTTTGGGTGATGAAGTGTTAGGGATGGAGTATTTTTGAACTGGGAGAGGAGAGAGATTTAATGGGGAGGAAGAGGGTTTTATTTGGGAGAGTTGGGGTGGGTGGAGTAACTGGGAGTTCGAGGAATGTGGCCCCTATTTTTCCGAGAGAGTACTGTTCATAGAGCTTGCTGGAATTTGGGAGGAGGCCTGATGATTTGACCCCTCCTTTCCACGTTTCATCCCAAGAGCGGGTAAGGGAAGGGAAACATCAGTTCCCTGCAGTTCCTCGAGAACTTCACAAGCATTTGCAGATATTTTCACTCCATTACCCTTTTCTGCCCTGGTTGACCTCTCAAGGGTCCCACTTTGCACTTTTGATTCTTCTAATTCCTGAACCAAACCTTTCCCAGCCGTTTTCCCAGTGGGCCCACCTTCCTTATTAATTTTTTTACCCACTTTGAGCGAGACTTCGACCTAGACATCTTACGACCACGCTGGGCCCTACGCTTGCCTCTAGTTTTCGCCTGCACCACTTGCCAACCTCCGGCATTGCAGTCCTTACCTGCCTCCATATCTCCCCGCCTTGAATCTGTAACCGGGGGCGAGGGATTTTTCGGACAATTCCTGCCATTATGGCCCATGCTATGACATCGCATACACACCAAGGGATTTTCCTTGTACACAATCTCTTTGACTAGGGCCCCCTAACCACGCCCGACTCGGAAGGGGGTGATTGGCTTTAACAAGGGTGCATACCTCTTCCTTTCGCCGTCAAGGGAATGCGCGTCAATTTTCACTGTCTCCTCGATGGAGTTCCCTATGCTCTCTAAAATCTCTTTCCTGAAGAAATCGAGAGGCAATTCTGGCAATTGTAACCATATAGGGAATTGAGTGATGGACGTCTTCGACGGTTTGAAGCCCGACTGCCATTGTTGGGTCCAAACCAACGCTCCCATAATGAACCAAGGACCACCCCCCAAGATCTTCGATCTTGCAACATTTGAGGGACAAACGATAGTATAAAATACCCTTCCCATAGAAGTGAGGCTCAAATTTTCCTTCCACTCCCAAAGTTTCATTAACTCCTTCTGCAGGAAATCTTGAGAAAATGACCTTCCCACCACCTTGCATATAAGAGCATCCTGCCATGGCTTGACAAGATCCAAATATTTCTCCGAAGAAATGGGGATGAAGACTTATTCCCCCTGCACCAAGTTTGCATGACATGTAGCAAACGGGAGTTCCGAAGAGACTTAGCGGGATAAATTCTTCTCCGGGTAGTTGCTGACCTGATTGCACAAGCGCCCCCCTAAACGATTGGTGGAGAAGGGTAGGGTGAGAACTTCCAAGGCGGTGGATCCGGTTCCAGCACACAAGCTTGACTCTCGGCACTATTGACTACGATCCCAGGGTTGCATGGTAGGAGGCTATGGCGAGGCTTCTCACTCTCTGCCGTGGAGGGCGGGGGGTCTTTGAGGGTTGTGGTGGAAAGGGTTATAAGGTTAAAGAGGATTCTCTCTCTAACATTTGGATAGTTTTGAATGGTGGTTATTTAAAGAAGAGAATTACAGAGGTATGGGTTTTTTAATTAAGTTACACAAATCAATCTTTTAAGCTTCAATATCGAGTTACATGATTCCATGTTCTTACCATTTCTTTCATACCCTCCAAAAAGGACAATTACCATTGGATGAACATTCAAACTTTATAAGATAGGGAAATTCCCATTTGTGACCTTGTAGTTTTGCAATTTCTCAATGGTGACCTTATGCTTTTAACATTATCATAAATAACCCTCTCCTATTAACCTTGCTTAAAAGTGATTTTATGAAGCATTTTACTGTTAAACATAACTTATGTCTGTTAAATGTAAGTTATTTGAGTTAACCATGGTTAGAGAGTAAATTAGGGCAATCATTGGGCTTTTTACCGTTGTCAACTATTTTACTGCTTTTAGAAAAAAAAAACTCTCATCTCCTTTCTTCCCATGCACAATCAAGTCGTACTGCTTTGCTCTACTGCTCTCAACCACGATATCCAAAACTGAAATTGAACCTTCTAATTCGAATTGAAGAAAAAAAATTGAAGCCTTGTTGGAAGAAGGTGTCGGATCTAACAAGATTTGTAAGCTACCAATTTTTCGCATAATTTTCGAATAATTTATAGAAGAAAAGTCAGTCATCCAAATTTTCGAAAAAGTTGATTTTCCAATTTCGGTTCTTGAATTGTTCTTTGCGTTTAATAACTTGCGTGTTCTTGCGTTCAATAACTTGAATTGTTTTTCTCGTTCAATAACTTGAATTTCGGTTCTTGATTTTCCAATTTCAGAATAATCTTGCGTGTTTCAACCTTACCATTCTAATATCCTTTTGTTCTTTACATTTATCATCTTTGTAAGCCTTGTTTCTTCCACTGTCACCATCACATGGCATGTTGTACCTGACATGAAGTCCAATTGGTAATTGTTTCAGTAGTAAGCATGGTTATGGAGGCTTTTTTTGCTTGCTACATGTCGTGGCACAAGTGGAGTCTTAAGTGGAGCCTTAAAAAATTCCAAGTGATGTTTGTTTAAGCATATCAATGAAACTAAAAGAACTTCGTTTTGGTGCGGCATGATTTCATATTGTCTCCTTGGTAACACACTACTAAATACTAATCCACCTGCTTTGAGTCGCTAAAATTGAACCTAGTTCCCATTAAATTTTGTGTGGGCATACCATTAGAAAAGTCTACTTGATATATATGTCATTAAACTTTAAGTAGTTGATCTCTCTATTAAACATTATGTGAAAAAAAAAACTTGAGTCACCCTTGCGTGTTGATGTTTGTGATTAAAAAATGTGCTTTGCCCAATCCTAATTAAGTATAACAAAGAGTGTGAATGGTTCTTTGATTTGCAATTTAAATTGTGAATCATCTTGTTGTGATATCTGATTCTTGCTTTTTTTTTCCTTGTAAATTGAAGTGTTGTCTTTCTCTTGTATTTTGTTCAAATTTAGATCAAGACATGGCTGTTAATGTGGTGGTAAGATTCCAATACATGGGTAAAGATACTGATAATTGAATATTCATTTTCCAATTTTCAAGCATAAGGTGAGTCACTATGGTGAGACTTGCTACAAGAAGGGAGATGTGTGAGAGGTGGGACAGAATAGATATTTGTCCTAATATTGTGAAAAGAGTGCAAGTGCTTTGCAAAGAATCCAGAACATGTAGAGCCTACTAATTGTCAAGCAAGGGAGAGTATGAGATAATTGATGGAAAGTCTACTCTCCCTGTGAGCTTAAACAATCACACTTGCATTTGTAATGCTTGGCAACTTACTGGAATCCCATGCAAGCATGGAATGAGAGCCATCTTGCATGCACGACTTGATCCAAACAAGTTTGTGCGTGAATGGTACTCGGTCAAAAGATACAAGATGGCATATGGACATGGAATAAAGTCAATTCCTGACAGAGAGCAATGGCCTCAAACAAATTTCCCTACGATTAAGCCACCTCCATTGAGAAGGGGTGTTGGTAGGCCAGTTAGAAATAGGAGAAGAGGTGAGGAAGAGCAAAGAAAGGGGAAACGAAGAAACACCCTCAAGTGTGGCAACTGCGGTGACTTTGGCCATAACATGTTAACATGTCAAAGAGCTCCAACAAAGAAGCAGAAGAAAGCACAAGGGGCAGCAACGAAGGCCACTAAGAAGTAGCTTACTTAATTAGGGTGACTGAATTTTTAATGCTGGAAAACTGTTGCTTTTTGTATTTGCCTTTTACTGTTGTTTTTTGGAGCTGTTAAGACTTGTTTGGTTCTAAATCATGGAATTTTTTGTTAGTTGTATTGAGTACAAGAGTATGCTACTTGATGTTGCTGTTATTTGTAAGTTTAATTGATGTTCCAGATGTCATTGTTACTCTGAATTATCAAGCATTAGCTAAGAATTAGCTATTCTAATTTACAGGTTACACTTGAAAAGGTCATTACAAGATATAGTTGTAAGTTTACTCACATGGTTTAGTTCATTTACAAGATTTAGAAACTGTCATTTTCAAGAATTAGTTATTGCTTTCACTGCTATTATTTACAGATTACTTTGGTTGTGTTAATTAGCTATTATGATTTACAGGTTACACTTGACAAAAAGTTGATGCAAATGATCTATAATTTCACCAAATTGATGTCTGTAATTACCAAGAACATTAGCATATACAATACAGCAAAACGAGGTACACTTGACAAAAATTAGCTAATGTCTCTGTCGTCACAAGACATCACAAACAATGTGCAAAATTCCAGATGTCATTGTTGTAAATTGCCTTTTGTGCTTTGAGAATGGATGTATACTTGATTTTCATATTTTATAATATTGTCAATGATGTCTTTGTTATAAGTTAGTATTTTAGTGGAATCAAGGTGAGAATAGAAGGAAGACACGTTAGTATTATAGTGGAAGATAATCATTCACTTTTGTGCAACTAATGTATTGATGATTTAATTTTTCATTGTATAGGCTTACATATTCTTTTCCTCCATGCTTGCTGCAAGCCTACTTATTGTTGCGTTGATGAGATTCCCATTTTAAATTGCATATACAAACAATGAGCTCACTACAAAAGTTGGTGGATATGAGATTTTGAATGCAGTGGAGTAAGAGATTCGAACACTAGACAAAAAATAGAAAAATGAGGTATGCGTGCTTCCTCATGCATTTCATCGAACAGTTTGCGTGCTTTCTAGATTGAGCCCTTCTCATAGAATGAATTAATAAGGTTAGTTGTCAATATTGATGGGTCAGTTGCGTCCATTGAAGTGCCAACATTAAGCATACTACCTAGATAGCAAATAATAGTGAAGAGTTGAAGACATTTGTGAATCTCATATGGTGAATTATGTGAACAGGGGAAAACGAGAAGAGATGGGTTTTATAGATGTTAGGGAAAAGGGGAAATGTTTTTTGGAGGGAAAAGAGAAAGGTTAAACCAAGGTTAGGAGATTAACTCAATGAACTTGCATTTAACAGACATACATAGTAAATTGCTTCATAAAGTCACTTTTAAGCAAGTTTAATTAGTAGGGGGTTATTTATGATAATGTTAAAAGCACAAAATTACCATTGAGAAATTGCAAAACCACAAGTTCACCAATGGAAATTTTCCCTATAAGATAAGATATTGGATCACCGTCACCATAACCTATCCATGGGTGCATTCTACCTGTTCAGTCAAATAACCACAAAAATTAAATATTGTAGCACCTAAGAAAGTTGCATTGCATTATTACGCAACACATTTAGGGGGCTTAATTGATCCGTTTTGGGTACAAAAGCAAAATCAGATCAATTAAGGTACTTGTATGCAGCGACTTAGTGGCACAAATATCTTAACTAGTCCGATTTTGTTCCCAAACCAGATCAGTTAATAATCAGCTTATCTAGTTCCCCCCACCCCTTCCAGTCCATTTTCATATCAGTAAGGCCCATTTTGACCGGATCCGATGACCTTTTTTCCACTAGTATAAAATACCATAAATCTTTATTGTGCCAAACCAACAATTTTTGAATTTGCCAACAACAGTTACAAGATATGAATTAACAAATAACAATTCCTTGACAAATCCTGAAATTTATCTTGACCCTAGAATCGAATTAAAAAACAGAGATGGAATGCTCTGTAAACTATTCACACTTGTGCACTGAAAACCCAGAAATTTAATGGAGTGCTCCTTTCTTTTGGTTCCCTTTAATAGGCCCCCTTGCTTTGCCTTTTGCTGGTAATATATTGTTGAGATTTGTTGAGATAATTGGGCCTTTAGCTATATAAATTTAAGTATGTATTATAACTTACCATGAGTTGCAGTGATGGGTGGTGCGGTGGTGTTAATGGCTTGCTCAAGTTAGTGTTTCAGTGAGCACACTCAGGTAGGCGAAGGCAAAGAACAGATCGAAAGAGTAAATTGTGTTGTGTCGTCTGCCTAAGATTGAGATTTTAGTAATAGGGATCAGTCAGCAGATTGTAAGATGAAAGTAATTTCAAAAAACAAAGGATTCAGGTATTCGGTTAACAAAAAAATGTGGCTCATTACCCGACTCGATTTATGCTTATTTTATAGGGTCGGATACCCGACCCGCTAAAAATTAAAATGAAATATTATTGCCCGACTTTCTTGTCACGTGTCGGGTAATGCGGGTCTTTATTTTGAACACCCCTACCCCTAATCACAATACTAATCCCCTTAATATATTTGCAAAAAACAAATTAGTCGGCTAAAAATAAATGGAGAAAATAAGTCCCTACAATCATCAATTGAAGTCAACAAAAAATTAAACTCTTTTCATCTTTTTTGTTTTCCTAAAAAAAAAATCCATTGCATTATACCAAAGCAAAAAATCAAAAGGAACACATGTCATTCTCTCATTAAAAAATTTCCTTCATAAAGTGTTTGTAAGATATTTTGGGAAGTAAAATATTCTATATTAAAAAAAAGCTATCTTCAATTAATGGAAAATATTGGAACTTTTCTTAAAATTATGCATTCTCTTCACCTGAACTCAACTAAGTTGAAAAATTATTTAACTTAATCGAACTTCATCAATTCTGATTTCACCTTATATTCTCACTTGTTTGGACGTGATTGACCCCGAAACTTTTTTCTAAAGTGAAGAGAACACAATCCTATATATCAAATTATTTGTGAAGATTTTATATTGAAAGCGTCTTACGTGTAACATGTTATACCATAAGTTATGGTGTAACAAACACTCCCACCTGTGAAATCAAGACCTAAACTTCTCCTCTCTCTCCCCTCCCTCTTGATCTCATGATCAAAGGCAATATCATCACTTTCCACAACTCAACAAAAACAAAAAAAATCATCTTTAAATCCAAAAACCTCATTTTTCTCTCTTCTCTTCATCTTCAAATCCATAAACCTTAATTTCTGAGAATTTTGTTATGCGAATTTTTAATTTGAGCTCTTCTTCTCTGGATATCTCGGATTCACCGAAGATGATCGGTGCTACGACGGCGAATAATCATGGTGAATTCGTTCGTAGGCAACTGATTAGTGCAGCAGGAGGTAACGCTTCTACTTCTTCATCTTCAATGGCGGAAGAATTGGAGGACTTGAAGAAGGTCTCGAATTATAAAAATTGCTCAAACAATTGCAGAAACTCAATTTCACAATGAACACTCCCTGAAAAATCACAATTTGGTTAAATTAAACCACAAAATTCATCAATAACTACTTTAATTCACTGGAGAAAGCTTCAAATTTGCTGAAATTGGAGATTTTTGTAAAGAATGTGAGAAAGAAGCACGAATTTGGTGAAATTGGGGGTTTTTCGTTGGTCAGAAAATTGAGTGGAATTGCAAGGAAAATTAATCATTCAAGGCGCACCGCACAAAGCTAACAAATGAAAGAACATGACAGATAGCTGAGAGACGAAGAGGAAAGAATTTGAGAAACGAAATTCTTGTTCGCTAGTGTTCGTGCTAACTGTTGGCTGATCTTCATGTTCACTGGTGTTCTTACGCTTTTTCTAGGGTTTTGTGCTCGCTGGTGTTCGTTGGGTGGTGTGGCGGTCTGGTGCGGTGGGAAGGTGAGAGGAGGCGAGGTGGTGGATGGGTGAGAACAAGTGAGGTGGTGCGATACTGCGCTGTTAGTGAAACCTGAGCTTTGAGGGGAGGAGGAAGAAAGACTAACTTAATAATGACACATTTTTTTATGAGAATAATGACATATGTTTGGTGGATAATGACACAAAAGTGATAAATAATGATATCATTTGTGTTATAAATGATATTAGGTTGTGTAATACTTCTATGATAAATTATATCTATAAAGAAAAATAAGTGAACTCATTTTTCATTCATTATTGAGCAAATTTGTATCATTTAACCTATTTTAATATTAGTTGTCAACTCCTTATTTCTGTGTCATTATTACTCATTTCTGTGTCATTATTTCTCATTCTTATGTCATTGTAGAGCAAAGTTGTATCATTTAAACTTATTTTGTGTTATTTGGCAACTTCGTATGTACCATATCATTATCCCTCATTTATGTGTCATTGTTACTGATTTTCATGTCATTATAGATCAAACTTGTACCATATATACTTATTTTAATATTATTTGTTAACTCCTTATGTACCATATCATTATTACTCATTTTTTTGTCATTATATCTCATTTCTGTGTCATTATATCTCATTTATGTGTCATTATTACTCATTTTTATGTCATTGTAAAGCAAACTTGTATCATTTAAACCTATTTTGATGTTATTTGTCAACTCCTAATTTTTGTGTCATTATATCTCATCTCTATGTCATTATTACTCATTTTTATGTCATTATAGAGCAAACTTGTATCATTTAAACGTATTTTGATATTATTTGTCAACTCCTTATTTTTGTGTCATTATTACTTATTTTTATGTCTTTATAGAGAACACTTGCATCACTTAAACCTATTTTGATATTATTTGTCAATTCCTTATTTGTTTGTCATTATATCTCATTTCAGTGTTATTATTACTCATTTGATGTCATTATAGAGCAAACTTGTATCATTATTTTAACCGATTTTGATATTATTTGCAACTCCTTATTTCGGTGTCATTATTACTTATTTTTATGTCATTATAGAGCAAACTTATATCATTTAAACCTATTTTGATAGTATTTGTCAACTACTTATTTCAATGTCATTATATCTCATTTTTGTGTCATTTTTACTCATTTTTATGTCATTATAGAGCGAACTTATTGTATCATTTAAACCTATTTTGATATTATTTGTCAACTCCTTATTTTTGTGTCATTATTACTTATTTTTGTGTCATTATTACTCATTTTTGTGTCATTATAGAGCAAAGTTGTATCATTTAAACTTATTTTAATATTATTTGTCATTTCTTATTTCTGTGTCATTATAACTCATTAATGTGTCATTATTGCTCAGTTCTATGTCATTATTGAACAAACTTGTATCATTTAAACCTATTTTAATATTACTTGTCAACTTCATATGTACCATATCATCATTACTTATATCTGTGTCATTATTACTCATTTTTATGTCATTATTGAGCAAACTTGTATCATTTAAACTTATTTTGATATTTGTAAGCGTGTGAAAAGTATGAATTATTATATATTATAATCTTCTTATTCCCTCTTACTAGCTCTATATTAGTGTCATAAACTATAAGTTGTGGGTTTTAATAGTTTTCATAGGTTATCTAATAATTGTGCTTCTTGTGATTATTATTAGTTTCACTTATATTATATTTTATACTATTAATAATACCTAATGTTGACAGGTACATTATAATTTTGGAGTCAAAGAAATCGAATTGCTCTTGATTAATGGGTTGAACCCATGTTAATAAATTATAGCCAAATGAATGATTTCTTCATGTTAAACGTGCAAGAAGTGAAAAAAAGGCCAAGCCCAATGCTGCCACATAATACATGCATCAAATTATGCATCAAATGAAGAGAAAAAGAAAGAAAGAAAATAAAAAAAAGGAAGCCCAACCAAATTGGGCTATAACACACGCAGCATAAGAGGGGAAATAGGAGTCATCACACGCGGCAGAGAGGAGGCAGACTAAAGAGTAGATCGCAGCAGCGACGAATACGCAGTTCGGGGGAGACAGAACAGAAGACGGCAGCAGTACAGAGGAACGGAACACGAGGCCTTCAAGCAGATTTCCGGCCATGGTTTCTAATAATTGGGTGATGTTCTCTCCGATTATGAGTAGCTAATTCTATTTTCTAGGACTTAGATGAAACCCTAATATTATGAATTGATGTTTTAATTGTGTTTGCGAATTGAGTTTGGTTTATGATTGCATAGCTATTGAGATTATTTATTGGGTTAATTATTGTTTGCAATATAATTGATGATTATGCTTGTAGAATTAATTATTGGTTTTTATTGTTATCAAATTTACATACTTTGTTCTTATAGTTCAAAGTGTGATGTTATGCAATGGTGTTTGATGATTTGTGGTTAAAAAGTTGAATAATTTATGCTTTGGTTAGATAAGTTATGTCACCTAATTAATCGCAATACTATTTATGTGAGTATTCCGGCTTGTAGTTTAGGATACTTGATAAACCTATTAATTCTCATTCCAATTAATCTATTAGTCATATTATTAGTGGTGGATTCGACTGTCCTAGATTCCGTATTATTGTCTGTTCTCCGATCTTAATAGTTTACTACCTAGTTTATTTAATTTACTTTATATTTCAGACTAGTTAATTAGTTCACAAACAAACCATTATATTCATATTTAAGATTAAGTTAGTAGACATTAGACTTAATTTTAATCAACTGTTCCCTGTGGATACGATACCCTATTATTTATCACTTACTACTAAGTCTTGTACACTTGCAAGAATAGGGTTTTATAACTTGTTTAAAATCGCTACCAAGTTTTTGGCGCCGTTGCCGGGGAACGGTGTTTAGTTAATTTAATTTAGTGTCTTTTAGTTTATTTCTTATTATAATATTAATTTTCTGTGTTTCTTATTTGTTTTTTTTAAAAAAAAAAAAATTAGTTTCCTAGATATTCTCGCATTTACTATATTTTACAAGTATTGAAGGTTGGAGAAAGGTTGCCGAAATAACATCTCAAGTCACTGGTGCTTTATTTCCACTCTATACTTCTATTTTTGTGTTTGTTTGCATATTTTTAGTTAATGTTAGGTCGTAGGTCATTATCTTTTGATTTAAATCCATATAATCCTGAAATTGAACGCACACTTAGAGAAATTAGAGCTTCTCATAAAATTACTACCGAATTTAATTCTGAATCTAAAATTGAAACTGAGATAAAAATGGGTGAAGAACAACCTAGACAACTTAGTGAATATTTCACTCCTAGTACTTACACTTCTCCTGTAGGAAGTCGAATGCCCACTATAGCTAGGAGATTTGAAATTAAACCTCAGACTATTCAACTGCTTCCTTCCTTTTATGGTCTTGAATCTGAAAATACATATAAGCATATTGATGAGTTTTTAGAGGTATGTTCGACTTTTAATCAACCTGATGTGCCAAATGAGGAAATTTATTTCTTACTTTTCCCTTTTTCACTAAAAGATAAAGCAAAACATTGGTGGACTACAAAGGAGAACGTTACTAATTGGCAACATTTGGTTACTCAATTTCTAAAGAAATATTTTCCAATTGGTAAATTAACTAATTAAGATCAGACGTGAAATTACTACATTCTCCCAATTACCTAATGAGCAATTTCACGAGTGTTGGGAGAGATTTAGGGATCTTTTACGTAGTTGTCCACACCATGAAGTCCCCAAATGGCAACAAGTGCAAAGTTTCTATTCTGGTTTAGATGAGCGTAATCAACAAATGATTGATTCTTCTTGTGGTGGTACCTTTTTTATAAAGACTCCTAATGAAGCATGGGAATTATTTGAACATTTGAGTGATAATTCCTTACAACATGCCAATTCTTCACGTATGGGTTCTTCTAGATCGCTAGGAAGTAAGGGTGGTATATATGAAATTTCTCATTCTTCTGATTTGTCAAGCAAAGTAGAACTTCTCACCAAAAAAATGGATCAATTAATGGCAATGAATAGCACGAATATGCAACCCTCTACTTCTCATGATGTATGTTCAATATGTGCAAATCCTACTCATTTGTCTCACAATTGCCCTAATATTTACTCTGAGGTATCACAGGAACAGGTGAATGCAAAGACAAGGTTATTCTCCGCATAATAATCCGTATTCAAACACATACAATCAAGGGTGGAAGAACCATCCTAATTTTTCATGGAAGCAACAAACAGGAGACATACAAAGAGAGCAACAACCTAACCAAATGGGTCCATCCTCGGTATGAATATTCCTCTTTGTTTCCAAGCTCAAAGGTATACTTCGCAAACTACACAACCCGTGAATGAAAATTCGAACTTGGATAAAGTGATATCTGCGCTTGGAACTCTTACTACCACCATACAAAACATGGACTCTAGGATTCAAGGTATAGAAAAGAAAATACATATTATTGATTCTCACACACACTCCATAAGTAAACTTGAATCACAAATTGGTCAGTTAGCTAATGCAATTAGTAAGAGGGATGATGGTAAACTTCCTAGTCATTCTGTTGAGAATCCTAAGAGTAAAAATTATGAACATGTGAATGCAGTTATGACTCTTAGGAATGGGAAAGATGTAGATAACTTAGTGTCGGGAAAGAAGAAGCGTGATAATGGATTTAATACTCAAGAGTATAAAATTGAAAAAGAAAATGTGGATTCCCTTTCCCCGAATGTTTCTAAATCTCGCGATCCTATCCCTTATGAGCCTAAAGTTCCATATCCTCAAGCTTTAGAGTTACCATCTAATTTTAAGAAAGATAAGAGAATGGATGATATTTTAGAAATTTTCAAACAAGTTAAGATTAATCTTCCATTGTTAGAAGCTATTAAGCAAGTCCCTGCTTATGCTAAGTTTCTTAAAGATATGTGTACTTATAAATGAAAATCTAAGAGTCATGAGCCCAAGAAAGTTAATTTACATGGTCAAGTTAGTTCAATTTTGCAATATAATACGCCACCAAAGTTTAAGGACCCAGGTATTCCTACCATTTCTTGTTTTATTGGTGATTATAAAATTGACAATGCACTCTTAGATTTGGGTTCCAGTGTTAATTTAATTCCATATTCTGTTTATGAGAAATTAGGATTAGGTGATTTACAACCTGCTAATATGACGTTGCAACTAGCGGATAGGTCATTTAGAATGCCGCGGGGAAGAATTGATGATGTGCTAGTTAAGGTAGATAATGGTTTTTTCCCTGTGGACTTTATAGTTCTTGACATAGACCCCCACCTTCCTAAGAACAACATTCCTGTTATTTTGGGTCGTCCTTTCTTGGCTACTACAGACGCAACTATTAATTGTAGGACTGGAGTGATGGACGTTTCTATTCTAAATATGAGAGTTGAGCTTAATGTTTTTAAAACGTCATCCCTCTCCTCTAATGAAGATGAATCTACTTGTTTTGCTCTTCATATGCTTGATAACGTTAAGACTAAACCACCATTTTCTTCTAAAACTTCTCATGAATGGTTGTCTACTAAGCAAGCTGTTGCAGGGAATGTATATGGGATTAATTCTAAGTGTCATGAATCTGATAAGAAAGCTCATCAGTTGAAGATTGGTAATGCGAATGCTAGTAAAATGACGCTTTTTAGAACTAATTTGTTAAATCCAGGTTGATTCGGTTATTACTAGACTAAGTCTAGCTGAAGACGTGAAACTTAGCACTAACTGGGAGGCAACCCAGCTTTTACTTATGTTATTTATTTCTCAGTTAGGATTTGAAGTAATTTTTAGTTTCTTAGTTACTAACACTTGGCTAGTCTAGAACTTGTTGTGTTTTGTAGGATCTTGCTACTGCCTACTATAAGTGTGCACGCATCATCATGGACTTGGAGTATCGCACACCACACGTGGACAACTTTGCACAATTCACCAATACATCCCCCATCCACCAGGTTGTGTTGTTCCTTCCTCTTCTTTTCTTTTATTATTCTTGCATTGAGGACATTGCAAAAATTAAGTGTGGGGGGAGAATGGAGGCAGCTGGCATATTCAGATGGTTTGGTGTGGTTTTTTTTTTTTTTATGCTAGAAAGTGTTATTTAAGTGAATTACAGATTTAAATAAGTGGGCACATATTGCCTTTTGTCCTATTTATGGGGACATGCTGCCCAAATTTTTACAAAAAAGTTGAGTTTTATATGCTATTATGTGTCTAATTAAGGGTAGATGTGCAGCATTCATTGTCATCTCTTAAAGGAGCAACTAGTTCATGAGAGTAATTGATAATGGGCTCTAATCTAACAAAGTTTTACTCAAATTCCATTTTATTACTTAAAAAAAATTGTTTTTGAAGCTATGAATGTGAAGACTTTACTCTTGCAATTTATTAAATATACCTTAACAATGCGTATGCTTATTTGTAATCTAGCACACCTTCTTCATTGGCTTAGATGCAGGGTATGGAGGAAGGACTTTTATACTTTAATCAACCTAATTAGTACCTATGCTTTTCTTGGTGATCTTTCACTGCTCTTGGTTACTGGAGAATTATTTGACTTTGTTAAAAAAACAGAGAGAATCATGGTTCAGAAAAAATTAATGGATTAGTAATCCAAATTATATCAAAATTGTGAGAATGTGAACCATTGAAGAAAAAAAAAGAGTGAAAAATTTGTATTTCCAAAAAGGAAGTCGGAAAAAAAAAAAAAGCATAGAAAAAGCCTCAAAAGCAATGCAAACAACAAAGTATCGAGTACTCCTTTGAGATCATTGGGTGGCAAGTGCAATGTCATATGAAAGAGACGATCCATGTACGGGTACTAAGTACCTCTTGTACGGAAAAGTATGTGGGAAATAACTGAAACAATAATCAAGTCCGACTAAAGTACCTCGTATTCGAACGTCAATACACTTGCACATGAGCACCTAGATTACTTATGAGATCAAACAAATTTATTACAAAGGTTGCTTGAGAATAAAAGTTCAATAGCGTTCATAGTTTGCTAACCTAACAAAAATGTTTTTTTTTATGACTAACTTATAAGTTCTTTTAAAATAAAATCGTTTTAGCCTATTGTTAACTCTCATTAGTTTGGTTTATTCTTTGAGAGATGGTGGAATGATATGACCCAAGTTAGTCTTGAGTGTTATTGGATGTGTTTTGATATTTTCTTTGCTCGAGGACTAGCAAAGTTGTAGCGTGGGGGAGTTGATAAGTATGAATTATTATATATTATAATCTTCTTATTCCCTCTTACTAGCTCTATATTAGTGTCATAAACTATAAGTTGTGGGTTTTAATAGTTTTCATAGGTTATCTAATAATTGTGCTTCTGTGATTATTATTAGTTTCACTTATATTATATTTTATACTATTAATAATACCTAATGTTGACAGGTACATTATAATTTTGGAGTCAAAGAAATCGAATTGCTCTTGATTAATGGGTTGAACCCATGTTAATAAATTATAGCCAAAGGAATGATTTCTTCATGTTAAACGTGCAAGAAGTGAAAAAAAGGCCAAGCCCAATGCTGCCACATAATACATGCATCAAATTATGCATCAAATGAAGAGAAAAAGAAAGAAAGAAAATAAAAAAAAGGAAGCCCAACCAAATTAGGCTATAACACACGCAGCATAAGAGGGGAAATAGGAGTCATCATACGCGGCAGAGAGGAGGCAGACTAAAGAGTAGATCGCAGCAGCGACGAAGACGCTGTTCGGGGGAGACAGAACAGAAGACGGCAGCAGTACAGAGGAACGGAATACGAGGCCTTCAAGCAGATTTCCGGCCATGGTTTCTAATAATTGGGTGATGTTCTCTCCGATTATGAGTAGCTAATTCTATTTTCTAGGACTTAGATGAAACCTTAATATTATGAATTGATGTTTTAATTGTGTTTGAGAATTGAGTTTGGTTTATGATTGCATAGTTAATGAGATTATTTATTGGGTTAATTATTGTTTGCAATATAATTGATGATTATTCTTGTAGAATTAATTATTGGTTTTTATTGTTATCAAATTTACATACTTTGTTCTTGTAGTTCAAAGTGTGATGTTATGCAATGGTGTTTGATGATTTGTGGTTAAAAAGTTGAATAATTTATGCTTTGGTTAGATAAGTTATGTCACCTAATTAATCGCAATACTATTTATGTGAGTATTCCGGCTTGTAGTTTAGGATACTTGATAAACCTATTAATTCTCATTCCAATTAATCTATTAGTCATATTATTAGTGGTGGATTCGACTGTCCTAGATTCCGTATTATTGTCTGTTCTCCGATCTTAATAGTTTACTACCTAGTTTATTTAACGGTTTTTTCACCAGGTACCCCTGAGGTTTCATGAAATGCACCAGGTACCCTCTTTGTTTCAAAAATGCACCAGATGCCCTTGTCATTTGCATAAAATGCACCAAATACCCTTAATGATTAACGGTGTTAAGTTTCCGTTAGCTTTTAGGGTTAATTAACTCCTCTAACCCATCTAACCCTAATTAAACCCTAATTAGCCCTAATTAACTAACTAAACCCTAACTTCTAACCCTCCCCTAACATTAATCCCCCAACTTCAAACCCTAACCTAACCTTAACCACCACCACCACCCTCCCCCGGCCCCCCGTAAAATCCCCGACCCACCCCCGCAACCCCCGTCGATTTCCCCACCCCACCCCCCACAACCCTCCTCCCCCGCCCCGCAAAAATCCCCGCCCCTCCCTCCCCCCCCCCCCGCAGCCTCCTCCTCCCCCCCCCACTCCCCGCGCAGCCCCGTATTCTACTCCCCCACTCTCGCCGAAATCCCCCACCCCTCCCCCACCCCCTCGTCGATCCCCCTCCCCCACCACAGTCGAATTCCCACCCCCAATTCCGCAGCCCACTCGCACCCATGCCCTAAAACCGCTCGAAAAACCACTTAATTTTCATCTTCTAAACCACTGGTATTTAAGAAAAATTGAAAAAAAAACAAACCATCTTTCAACGGGAATTCGATGGGGATGAAGGAAGGGATTCAACAGGGGTGGAGGAGGGTATTCGACAAGGGGGGGGAGGGTGGGGGATTCAACCGGGGTGGGGGGTGATGCGGGAGGGTCGACAGGGGTGGGGAAAGTTGCGGGATGGTCGACAGGGGGGGGGAGGGAGCTGCAAGTGAGGGGGCCGGCGGCCGGGGTGGGGGAGGAGAGGGCTGTGAAGGTGGTGGGGCAGGGGGGGCTCTGGGGTGGTGGGGGGGGAGGGTGAAGGGGTTAGGGTTTAGGGATTTTAGGATTTAGGGTAAGGGTTTAGGGGTTTAAGGGTTTAGGGTAAGGGTTTAGCGGTTTAGGGGTTAGGGTTAGGGTTAATAATGGTAAAATGGTAAATAAAGCTAACGGAAACTTAACACCGTTAATCATTAAGGGTATTTGGTGCATTTTATCCAAATGACAAGGGCATCTGGTGCATTTTTGAAACAACGAGGGTACCTGGTGCATTTCGTGAAACCTCAGGGGTACCTGGTGAAAAAACCGTTTATTTAATTTACTTTATATTTCAGACTAGTTAATTAGTTCACAAACAAACCATTATATTCATATTTAAGATTAAGTTAGTAGACATTAGACTTAATTTTAATCAACTGTTCCCTGTGGATACGATACCCTATTATTTATCACTTTCTACTAAGTCTTGTACACTTGCAAGAATAGGGTTTTATAACTTGTTTAAAATCGCTACCAGCGTGTCACGCACCTAATAAAGATAATTCATAACTAACCTCCTAACTATGTAGTAGGGCAAGTCAAGGTCGAATATATCCACATAGACAAATGGTATCAAACACTAGATATCTTGACTCAATTTAACTAAACAAGTGACAAACGATGGTGGAAGAAATGTTAAACTAATACTAAAGCTAAACTATAGCAACTAGCAATGACATGCACACGAAGTAGAATCAATCAATAAAAGCACCTAGAATTAAGTATCCCCACTAGCACGAATAATACATGAATAATTCCCATCCCAATAAACTTAACCAATAGTCCAAAAGGAGTAATGCACCCTAAAAATACCAAAGACCTCTCCCGAGTACCTATGGTTACTCTAAACAAGCAATCATACCTATTCCCATGGAATCATGGAAGAAAGAGACATTAAATATGGAATCACAAACAAATTCCTAGTAATCCTATCTACTTATTCCTATAGAGATATTCATACTCCTGATTGAATCAACAAATCCATCTAGATTCAATTCCCATTGAAAACAAGACATAAGGAATCAATTTAAAATCACCTATCCTTAGTATGATAATGAAAATTAGCACAATTCAATCAAGCAAGGACAATTAATCACATTACATTGGGATTATGGGGGATTCATGCATTAATCATTGCTAGGGTTTAACTTAACCCTAGATCATAGAACTACTCACTCATAATTGAAATAACAAAGCAATTGAGAAATAAATTAAAAGTCATAACAATAAAGGGAGAGAGAAAATTAGAAAAACTTAGTCTTTATTTGAATGAATCAATCCAAAGTAGCCAACTTGTAGTAATCAAGGTTAAATAATGGACTTTTCTCTCAAAAAGCTCTCTAAAAGTATTACTCTATTTTATAATAATGAAAAACTCCCCAAAAGTATGTTTAGAAAACATAATTATTGCTTACAAAAACTAAAAACGGAAATAATGAAATTCGCGGATTTGTGCTGGCAAACAGCTTGCACGGGCAAGCAGAAAGTTGCACGGGTGTGCGTCATAGTGCACGGGCAAGCTATATCCTGCTTGGCCGTGCACGTGAGACAGAGTGTTTTCTTCTTCTCTTCACATATTTGCATGGGCAAGCGGAAATGTGCTTAGGCGTGCGCCTCTTCGCTCGGGCAAGCAGAAATGTGCGTGGTCCCATGAATACATTATTCTTCAAGGATCATCATTTCTTCAATCCCAAAGAACTCAAACTCATCTACTCGCCTCCGGGAACTACTATCTAGACCATCTACGAACCATATTAGACTTAAATCCTACCAATATGCAACTAAAAACCAACTTATCAATATTAATTGTCAACTCCTTTTTTTTGTGTCATTATTATTTAATTATGTGTCATTATTGCTCATTTTTATGTCATTATTGAGCAAATTTGTATCATTTATATATTACTTTTTTAGCTCCTTATGCATTATATCATTATTACTCAATTATGTGCCATTATTATTCATTTTTATGTCATAATTGAGCAAACTTGTATCATTTAAACCGTTTTGATATTATTTTTCAACTCCTTATATCTGTGTCATTATTACTCATTTTTATGTCATTATTGAGCAAACTTATATATAAGCAGTTGATATCATTTTTGTGGACTTATGTATGATTTTCAAAACAAATCTATATCATTTAACATTTATATGCACTAAAAAATCATTAATCTTGTTCCTAACTTTATCTCTCCTCCCATAGGGAGAATATATCACCCAATTATAATCCTAGTACAAATGAAAAACCTACGCGACAAACTACTACATAATTGGCTTTAAGTAACACCCAAAAAGTGTTACTTAAAGTTCTTAAAGTGTTACATTAGATAATGGGTAACACTTTTTGGATGTTACATCTCCTCGTGTTACCTAAGCTATTAGGTAACACTTTTGATCACCTATAGTAACACTTAAACAAATGTTACTTTAAATTTGTTTATGTAACACTTTTAATACCTACCGTTACACTTTTAAAGTGTTACTCGAAATTTCTTATGTAACACTTTTACTAGTATTAGTAACATATTATAGTGTTACCATAACCTATAGTAACACTTTAGTAAACATTATGTATTACTTTTTACCATTCTAAGTAGCATCTCGTGCGTTATTAGGTAACACTTTTTTTCATATTCCCGTAACACCTTATGCATGATTAATTAGGCTAATAAATAAATATATGAATTGACAATTATATTATAATAATTATAGAATCTTGTACACATATTAGTGCTACTTCCATAGATAATAAACTAATGAAAAACAATATATGTTCAATATAAAATCAAAATCATCCAACAAGAATGTATTAATATGATAATATAAAACTAGATTTAATAATCATACATCTCTTCTCCTTTTTTTGTCATCTCACCATATGCATCCATTTTCTTAGCAGCCTCGATGTCATCAGTTGCTACTCTAATTCGTCATTTTGATTCTCTTAATCCTGTACTAAAAAATATTAAAGATGAAATCTTCAACAACAATATTATCTTATTCATAACCCAAGAAAGTAAACATATTAGGAATTCAAAATAATATCATGAAATAGCTACTTTTCAATAATAGTATGCTCCTTGGATTTCTTCCAAGTGCCGCATGAAAGCCAACAAGAGAGAACTAGATTGTGGTGGGAAAGGATATATAAAGAAATATAGATGCTTGTTAATTATGTTTAAGAACTAGATAAGCCTTATAAATTACCTTATCCTTCTCTTGATAACTAGTGCCTTCATGAAGATGCTCTGTAATATTATTATGAATAGTTGACACATTTCCAACTGAATGAGCCAAATCAGCAAAAATCCGGTTCAAGTTGTTGCTCGAACGTCTTCATTACTTCTCTAACAGTGTCCTTCACAATTTGGTCTTTATATGATTGCAAGAACTCATCTGGAATGACTACACCACCCACGTAAGCTCCCTTACAGTTTCCATTGATTGAACATTTCTTCATCTTTTATGATTTATTCATAACTTTATAATATGCATCATCTCCGTCAATTTGACTTTCCTTTTGGACTTCCTCCATCTTCTCTTGTAGTTATAATACAATAAATAACTAATTGAGTGAAATAGGCATATTTTAGCCTAATTGTGTGATTTGTGCAGCAAAAGTTTTGAAATACAAATAACACTCTTCCAATTTAAAAAAAAGCATGATTTAATGGATCTAGAGTAAAATAAAACTTACAATGTGTCTTTGAATAGGCTCAAAGGATGTTTTGTAGTTTTTACCGGCTTTCCTTTTTTGAGTTTCTTTATACAATAGTGCTTGTGACGGTGGCTTTTTCTCTACATCTTGTTGTTGCTAGCACCGGAAACACGTTATAAAGAATAAGTAATACTTGGCAATAGCAGAGAAAAATATGAAAGAATATTTTTTTGGTATAAAGCATTTACCAATTCATGTTGTTTCCTAGCAAAGCTTGTTGGACCCATAGTGTGCCCATCAGTTTGAGTTAACCTGCTTTCTCTTTTCTTTTCACTTTCTTCCTACATGTTCATTACCATATAGACTCATAACAAAATAAGATTAACCAAAGCCAAATCACAACACCGGTATAAGATTAACAGAATTACGAGCTAAAGTAGCCAAGAATCTTGAAAATTTATCTACAAATTTCTTATCTGGACTAATAGGATTCCCCATTTCATAAAGAATAATAGGCTTGCAGTCCTCTCGAGTCCATTCATAGACATCTTTGCACATAGTTGGTCCTCTAGTTCGCTTTCCATTAGGAGGTGCTACTCAAAAGTTTATAGAAAAAGATCATTAAAACATAGGAATGCAACTGGGGCGGGGCGTGGCGGATTTTGGCATTCTCATCCCCATCCCCACCTCACTTTTTCATCCCCATCCCCATCCCCATCCCCGCGATGGGTCCGGAACTCATCCCCATCCCCGCCCCGCCATGTACACAATTAAAACCATCCCCGCCCCATCACCCACTTGGGTATCCATCCCCACCAAATCCCCACCTTCCCCGCCCCACCATCCACTTAATCCTCATTTGAAACTCACTAAATAATACTCATATACCACATATAATTTCAAATACTAATAACAAAAAATATATACAGCTTGAAAAACTATTAAAGAGTGTTATAGACTTGTAATTTGTTGAAAATTTAATATTTTAAGTGGGTAAGATGTAGGGTGAGTGGGGATGGGGCGCAGCGGGGCGGGGATGGGGCGGGTACAACTTAAAATCCACCCCCACCCCATCACCCATGGCGGGTATAACTTTCATCCCCATCCCCGCCCCACTACCCACCAAACTAGGATCCATCCCCGCCCCATTTGGGGGGACGGGGCGGGTCTCCTACTTGACCCGCCCCACTTGCATCCCTATTAAAACATGTCATGACTAATTACACTGCCATGGTTAATCTCTTATTGAACAACCTAAAAATACGAAGGACTATTGCAAAAAATGCTGAATAAATAGGTTGTTAATTTCTTATTAAACAGCCTAGCCATAAGAAGGACTATTGCAAACAATGCAAAATAAATAGGTTGTTAATCTCTAATTGAACAGCCCAACCATATGAATGATTCATATACAACCAGAAAGAAGTTCTTCTTCTCAATTTCTAATCAAGTGCATAACAGCACCAATATATACAAAAAGATAGACAAAAGTAGTTGTGTAAATTGGTTCAGATAACCAGCTGGCAAGAAGCTTTCAAGTCTTTTCCATAAACACACTAGTCCCTCTCCCTTCCTATTTAGATGTCCTGCTGTATATTGTAGGATGCTATTCTCTCCTTAACATCAAAGAGTTGTTTTTCATAGCTAATTTGCTCCCTGAAATCAGGATCTACGTCATTTGATAGCCTTCCTTTTTCTTGGTTGCCTATGGGTATATGTCAAGAGTTGCTAGGTTAATGTTTTGTTGTTTTTTCCATTCAATGTTGATCAATATATATTACAGCAAGTTTAGGAAACTAAGGATTCTAGTTACAAGGCAATACATCAAGGATATATATGTTTCCTAAAATATATAACTCAATACCCCCCCCTAAGTTGGAGCATGGGGATAATAAATGCCCAACTTGCCAAGAAGAGAGCCAAACTGAAGCTTCCCGAGAGCTTTAGTGAAGATATCAGCAAGCTGCTCGGTGGTATGCACATAGGATGGAACAATTAGCCCATCGGTGATAGCATCACCAACAAAGTGGCAATCAACCTCGATGTGCTTTGTCCGCTCATGGAAAACTGGATTCTTAGCAATATGAAGGGCAGACTGACTGTCACAAAATAAACGAATAGCGGCAGGATGATTAATGCCCAAGCTCAATAAAAGACCCTTCAACCACTTCAACTCACATGTAATGGCCGCCATAGAGCGGTATTCGGCTTCTGCCGATGAACGAGACACAGTAGCTTGCTTCTTGGTCTTCCAAGCAATAGGAGAGGCACCAAGAAAAACAAGCCGGCCATTAAGTGAACGACGAGTGAGAGGGCAAGCAGCCTAATCAGAGTCACACCAACCAGCTAGAGTCAAATCACTATGAGCACGTAGTAGGATACCCTGGCCTGGAGTACCCTTCAAGTAGTGGATGACTCTCAAAGCGTCCTCCCAATGATCAAGACGAGGAGCCTGCATGAATTGTGACAAAATATGCACAGAATAGGCCAAATTGGGGCGTGTCACAGAGAGATAGATGAGACGACCAACGAGTTGTCTGTAAGACTCAAGATCATCAAGTAAAGCACCAGTGGCAAGAGCAAGTTTGTGATTTTGCTCAATAGGAAAAGTAGCTGGCTTAGAGCCTAAAAGACCAGCTTCAGATATAATGTCCAAGGTGTATTTCCGTTGACAAAGAAACAAACTAGAGGAACTACGAGCCACCTCAATGCCAAGAAAATACTGCAAAGGACCCAAGTCCTTCATTTTGAAACAGTCACAGAGATAGGCCTTAAAGGCCTCCAAAGCAGCGGAATCATTCTGTAACACCCGACCCATACGGAGTTGAGTATATCGTCACCAATGCGCGTCCAGGGCCAACAACTATCCTCAATAACCAACACAAGTTCTTCCGGAGCATTTTTTTTTCTCACTCATGCGCACCCTGAGAAACTTCCCAGGAGGTCACCCATCCCTGGACTACTCCCAGCCAAACACGCTTAACTCTGGAGTAACTAAGGAAATGAGCTCCCTAAAAGAAAGATGAATCTTGTTGGAATGAGTAGCCTGCTAAATCCCTTTAAAGCAATCATGAAGTGTATTACATACACCCCCACTTGAGAACAACAACGCCCTCGTTGTGCCTGAGAACTCCACATATTCGGCCACAACGACCTGTGGGTCGCCCCAGCCTGGAAATTGATCGCCGGAGACTCTAGATATTCGGCCTGACGACTTCTAGGTCGCTCCTTATGACAATGCAGCCCTAGAATCCTCCCCTACTAGGCACCTGAGGGCTCCTAATATTCGGCTTGACGGCCTTAGGGTCGCCCCAACATGCCGTCGCAGGTTTGCTCTGATACCATTTGTAACACCCGACCCATACAGAGTCGAGTATATTGTCACCAATGCCCATCCAGGGCCAACAACTGTCCTCAATAACCAACACAAGTTCTTCCGGAGCATTTTGTCCTCACTCATGTGCACCCTGAGAAACTTCCCAGGAGGTCACCCATCCCTAGACTACTCCCAGCCAAGCACGCTTAACTGTGGAGTAACTAAGGACATGAGCTCCTAAAAGAAAGATGCATCTTGTTGGAATGAGTAGCCCGCTAAATCCCTTTAAAGCAATCATGAGGTGTATTACACATTCCCAGCAACAATAAGATCGTCCACATACACTAACACATTAAGCTGAATAGAACCCTGGGTGAAGGTAAATAGAGAATAATCAGAGTAAGACTGGATAAAGCCATACCCTTTGAGAGCAGTCACAAGTTTTGCAAACCAACACCGAGGAGCCTGTTTGAGGCCAAAAGAGATTTGCGGAGACGGCAACCATGTTAGGTTGAGAAGACTCAAAACCAGGAGGAAGTTTCAGGTAGACCTCCTCATCTAAGTCACCATGTAGGAAGGCATTATGAACACTCATTTGATGAAGCTCCCAATTTTTAGCAACAGCAACAGCAAGGCCCTGTTCTTTTGAACTTATTTTGACTGAACTGAACTGAACTTATTTTATTTTTGCTGAAATAAACTTATTTTTGCTGAACTAAACTTATTTTTACTGAACTGAACTTATTTTTTCTAAATAATAATAATAAATAATAAATAATAAATAATAATAATAATAAATAATAAATAATAATAATATATAATAAATAATAATTAATAATAAAATATAATAAATAATAATAATAAATAATAAATAATAATAATATATAATAAATAATAATTAATAATAATAATTAATAATAAAAAAATAATTAATAATTAATAATTAATAATAATAATAATAATAAATAATAATAATAATAATATATAATAAATAATATATAATAATTAATAATAATAATTAATAATAATAAATAATATATTATAATAATAAATAATTAATAATAATAATAATAAGAATAATAAGAATAATAATAGTAAATAATAAATAATAAATAATAATAATATATAATAAATAATAAATAATAATAATAATAATAATTCATCTTTATTATAATTATAATATTAATAATAATAACAATATTAATAGTAATATTGAAAACAAAAATAATAATTACAACATTAATAGTAATACTAAACTTATTTTTGCTGAACTGAACTTATTTTTGCTGAACTGAACTTATTTTTACTTATTTTTACTGAAAATAAGTCCAAAAGAACAGGGCCCAATAAAGGCACGAACAGTGACCATCTTAGCAACAGGAGCAAATCTCTCATTGTAATCAATGCCCTTCTTTAGATGATTTCCAAGAACCACCAAACTGGATTTCTGACGATTAAGATTACCAGCAGAATCAAATTTGTTTCTGTAAACCCACTGACTACCAAGAGCACGTTTACCCGGAGGCAAGGTTCCATAGTCCAAGTACTATTCTCCTCTAAGGTCCGAATCTCATCATTCATAGATTTCCGCCAACTTGTATCCTGCATAGCCTCCTTAAAAGATTTGGGCTCTGAAACAGAAGTGAGAGCAGCAATAAACTTTCTATATTTCACAGAAAAACTTTGACAATTAATGTAATGTGCAATAGGATAGGATTTACCTGAGGAATGCAGAGGAGCAGATGCAGAAAGAGATGGACTGTCAACTTGGATAGTGTTCGTTACATAATCATGCAAGAGTATGGAGGGAGTTTTGGTGCGGTGACCATGGCCCAAGTCAGCATTGACTTCGGACTCCCCAGAAGAAGCCCTGAGAGAAGTAGTGTGAGGAAGAGAGGAACTTGTGGGCTCGGATGAAGGCAGCGACAGCGACCAGCGAGTGAAGAAGGGGAATCCGAAGAGCTGGACTAGGCAGGAGAGGAGTTTAGGCCGGAGGGGACGTGAGGTCCAGGTGAAGTAGGGGCCGTTTGGGCCCGGGAATGGTGGACTGGAGGACCACGCGAGATTGAAGACGGATGGGCCCGGGTATTTGAGGAAGAATCAAAGAGGAGAAGCGATTGGGTCCAAGAGTTTGGAACGCAAGGTCCGAAGGAGGAAGAAGGCGTTGGGGCCTATTTATGTGGGACGTGAGGTCCGGATGATGATGAGGGGATTTGGGGCCTCGAGTAGTGGGGCAAATGTATTTGGTGGGTTGGAGGATGAGATAGGCATTGGGCCAAAAGAAGATGGGGAAGGGGGATCATAATCAGCAAAATCAATATGAATATCATCATTGTGAGGAACAAGAGTATAGGGATCAATATTTGCATCTTCAGGATCACAAAAGGGAAAAGTTTCCTCAAAGAATTTTAAATCTCTAGAGACAAAAAATTCCTTAGTATCAAGATCAAATAATTTCTTACCCTTTTTACCAAGAGGATACCCCTAAAAACATGCATCTCGCGACTACGACTAGCAAATTTATCACCTTTAGATTTTTTATTGTGAGCGAAACATAAAGAACCAAAGACTTTGATCGCATCATAGGAGGGGGATGACCAAATAAGAGCTCATATGGAGTTTTGTTGTTAAGCAAAGGAGTAGGAGCCATTAAGTTTTGTTGTTATATGGGCCCCACAAATCACAATGAACTTTTTCAAAAATTCTACCGGCTTTATGATCACTAAGAGGAAATTTAGTGCGAGGATGTTTAGCAGGAAAACACACCTCACAACCCTTATTCAAACTACCCTACAGATGAAGAACAGAAGGAAGTAATTTGACTATCTTCTCGGAAGGATGACCCATGCGATGATGCCACAGATCCAACGAAAGAGTAGCTTCTCCAACCGAGACATGATGCACATAAGTACTAGTCCCACCACCAATGTAATACAAAATCCCTTCTAATAAGACCATTCCAATCGATTCCTCGACGGGTCCTGTATAGCATAAACATCATAATTGAATTGAACAATACAATTCATAGTTGCAGTTAGTAGGGGTGAAAGATATTCCGATAAAAACCAAAATCCAATACAATCCAATCCGAATTGATAATTCGGATCGGATTCGGATTATGTTCGAATTGGATTTGGATTGAGCTTTTTTGAAAAATTGGATCTTTGGATCGGATTGGATTGAGGGTAATTGGATCCGAAAATCCAATATATTCGAATTGTAATATGCCTTATATTATGTATTATGGATTGGGATTAAGTGATTACCTCGATTTATCTTTAAAAAATCTCAAGGCCTAAGTGTTGCTTTGTATTCTTTGTTGTTGAACCGAACCTATTGTATTCGTGTGTTGTTGGAATAACCTCGTGTATTATGTTACGTTCTGTTGTAATGAATTATGGCATATGGTTTTGTTATTAGTTTTTTAATGGACTATGAGGTATGTAATGAATTATGAATTTGTAAATTGTAAATCTATTGGGCTGTTGTTGTCGGCTTGTCACGCCTAATTTATTTCACAAAAAATAGAGTTTAAAAAAAATCGGATTTTCGGATTGGATCCAATCTAGAGTTTGAAAATTCGATTGGATTGGATCGGATTCAAACTCTAATTGGTTTGGATTCGGATTGGAAAATTGAAATCCAAATTTTGTTCGGATCGGATTGGATTAGGCCCAAGTCCAAAATGTACACCGAACTTTCACCCCTAGCAGTTAGCTGTGAAACAGAAAGTAAATTGCAACGTAAATGAGGCACAAAAAGCACATGAGTGAGAACAAAAGTATCAAAAAGACGAACTGAACCCTTTTTTTGTGCCATAACAACAGCACCATTATGAAGACCCACGGGACAATCGGCAATACATACAATATCAAATAATAAAGAAGCATCACCATTCACATGATTAGAGGCACCGGTATCCACAATCCAGTCAGAAGTAGTAAAAATACCGTGCAAACGATCGTCTGAAATTTTGGTATTACCCAAGAGACCGTGTAACACTCCGCCCTTTTATAAACATAATATTATCAAAATAGAACATTTTATTAAAGAAATGGCGATAGTGGAAATATCGCCTGACGGAAATATCACTCTAAATAAAGGGTAAATTAAACTTAATAAAAATTAAATCCGGTTAATATAATCCAAAATATCCATAAAGAGGCAAAACGACCTCACAAACCAATGTAGTAAATATAAATAAAATAAAATGTCTCAAAAATCCTAATTAGCCTTTCTCTCAATGCCCATATAATACGAAATAATCACCTGCAAAATATATCACCAAACATCCACAATCAGTGTGGAGTAACTAACAGCTCTCCCAACCCAATTAGGATCCATATAACAGTTATAAAAGTTTTAATAATCAAGTCTTACACAACATCTTAAAAATATACCTTAAACAATCAAATTAACAAATAGATAAGTAAATATAACAAAGACATTACAACACGCATAAATACAAATAAGGTAAATAAAGGTAACAGAATAAATAAATAATTAAATACATATGAACTCAAAAAAATTCAAATCTAAACGAAATAATAATATGAACAATATAAATGATAATTATAACGTTTTCAAAATAATCTTCTTAACACATTTGAGGAGGAACTGAACGTATTGTTCCTATTTGGTTATAGTATTAGGACCCTGCTCACCTATGTCTAGTATGGCCACACTCTGATGCGAGATAGTACCCTGCTCAGTACTTCTCGACCTCTCGCACGACAACTAATAACCAAGACGGACCTACATACCCCGATCAGTAAGACGTATATAAACTATGTACCCCGCTCAAGACATAGTGATTGTTCAATCCTAGGAGACAATATCGCCTCGTTAGTTATCGTCCTCAAACAAAAATAAATATCAAATAAAGAAATTTCAACATCTGCAGAATGTCATTCAAGGTCTTACATCACAACTGCAAGTATCTAGGGTCTTAGCCCATCAATTCCAAACTACAAAAATTTCAGGGACTCAACCCATCAATTCCATAACATCAAACTGCGGGAATAGTAGGGACTCAACCCATCTATTCCAATTCAAAACAATTGCATAATCTTCTTACAAATAAAAATATTAATTATATTATCTCCAAATTAGTCTAACTCATCATGAAACTAGAAAATAATAGAACTACTTATAATAATAACTTGAAAATAATTTCAAGAACTCAACATAACATAACACACTTATTAGGGTTATGACCAATCCTAATAAAATATGACCAAGCAATGCGATAGTCTAACCACATAATACATGTCCCAACTTATTAGGGTTTCCTCTAGGGTTTCTTCTCGGGAGGGTTTTTTCTCTCTAGGGTTTCTCCTTGGGATGATTTTTTCCTAGCCTCCATTGCTAGGTTTTTCTTCTTTTTTGAAGGTTTTTCCTTCATTCTTTCTTCTTTCTCTTTGTTTTTTCATCACTATTCTTCTTGGCCTCAATTGTGAATCTTTGTAGGGGCTTCCATTGGTGTTCGTACCAGTGGTAAGCCCCAAAAACCCCTTTAATTGCTTCCAATAAGTATATCCCATCCTTAAGATAGTATTTATTTTAGGGTGTTCAATTTCTTTTTTTGTTCGTCTAATGAAGAAGGAAGATCTAACAATCACTATTCTCTGTAAGAATCTAGAAGACCACGGAAGTATTTTCACCCAAACGATTATGCATCAGCGGAAGTTAAGCCGAATCAGGGCGAACTCACAGATTGTATTGCTTTTTTTTTTTTTGAAATTAAAAATTAATTCATTGATTCAAAGTCATACGACATCTACAATAGAAGTCAAAACTAAAAAAATACATATCAAAATGAAATAAATACAATTCTAATATGACAAAACCACGATCGTTGAGTAGAACTAACACTTCTGAAAACCCTCGTCTTTCACATCGATGTCTGATGCAGCCTTCTGCAAGGGGGTCTATCGATCTTTTGTAGTTTTAAAGTAGAACTGGATCCAATTCAAGTGATTGTAAACGAAGTACTAACATTTGTTGCAACCCCGCACAAATTTCAATCAACAAATCAACTTCTTGAATTACACAAAAACCCAAAAACAAAGTCTCCAAACTCTCACATGGAGAGAGATAAAACCCAATATATGGGTAGATATAACCCAATAAATGGGTAGAAAAACTCTCCATTAAAGAGAGACTGAAGTTTATTAGAAACATTAACATAAAAAACTAGTAACAAAAGGAGAAAAAGGGCTTAACACCGCCCAAAAGGGTGGCGGTAGCCCCTAGGTTGAAAATTAGGGTTTTGTGGGAGAGGAGAGAAAAGAGAAAAAAAAAGGGAGAGGAGGCGCCTAACTTTTTTAATATCACATATTGTATTGCTTCAGATGAAGTTTTTTATTAAGGCTATTTTTAATCAAATCTATGATGTATCTAGTTCTAAGGTGTTATATACCTATGTTGGAATTTTCGATTTTTCAGGAATTGATTGTAAGTGCCGTTTGGCTATCCCTTATGAATGAAATTATTTTTTTTCCTGTCAAAAAAAATAATAATAATAATACGTGTCCCAACTTACTAATCATTCATATATACACAAATCATGTTTATAACAAAATAAAAGAAAATAAGAAAATTAAATAACAATGCTATGACATACTCCAACCAACCTACACCTACCATATACTAAGGCCCTGTTCTTTTGAACTTGTTTTGGATAAACCGAACTCGAACTTATTTTATTTTTGCCGAACGTAACTTTTTTTGCCGAACCGAACTTATTTTTACTTATTTTTGCCGAACCCGAACTTATTTTTACTTATTTTTGCCGAACCGAACTTATTTTGGATGAACTCAACTTATTTTCGCTGAACTGAACTTATTTTTGCTAAAGTAAATTGTATTAATATTAATATTATCAATACTTATTATTATTATTCTATTATTTTATAATAATAAATAATAAATAATAAACAATAAACAATAAATAATAAATAATAAATAATAAATAATTAATAATAAATAATAAATACTAAATAATAAATAATAAATAAATAATTATAATAAAAAATAATAACAAAAAATAATAATAATAATAATAATAAATAATAATAAATAACAAATAATAAATAATAAATAAAAAAAATAAATAATAAATAATAATAAATACTAAATAATAATAATAAAATATAAAAAAATACAAATTCATCGTTATTATAATTATAATATTAATAATAATAACTATATTAATAGTTATTGAAAACAAAAATAATAATTACAACATTAGACAAAAATGAACTTATTTTTGCTGAACTGAATTTGTTTTTGCTGAACTGAACTTATTTTTGCTGAACTGGATTTATTTTGGACTTATTTTCAACAAAAATAAGTAAAAATAAGTTCGGTTCAAATAAAAATAAGTTCGCCCACAAAAATAAGTAAAAATATGTTCGGCTCAAGGAAATATAAGTAATGCCCCTGTTCTTTTGGACTTATTTTCAAAGAAAAATAAGTTCAGCCGTAATAATAGGGAAAAATAAGTTCAAGGCAACAAAAATAAGTAAAAATAAGTTCATTTTAGCAAAAATAAGTTAAGTCTTGCCTAATGTTGTAATTATTATTTTTGTTTTCAATATTACTATTAATATTGTTATTATTATAAATATTATAATTATAATAACGATGAATTTGTATTTTTGATTTTTTTATTTTTATTATTATAATTATTTATTATTTATTATTTATTATTTATTATTTATTATTTATTATTTATTATCTATTATTTATTATTATTATTTATTATTTATTATTTATTTTTTATTTTATTATTTATTATTTATTATTTATTATTTATTATTTATTATTTATTATTTATTATTTATTATTTATTATTTATTATTTATTATTTATTATTTATTATTTATTATTTATTATTTATTATTTATTATTTATTATTTATTATTTATTATTTATTATTTATTATTTATTATTTATTATTTATTATTTATTATTTATTATTTATTATTTATTATTTATTATTTATTATTTATTATTTATTATTTATTATTTATTATTTATTATTTATTATTTATTATTTATTATTTATTATTTATTATTTATTATTTATTATTTATTATTTATTATTTATTATTTATTATTTATTATTTATTATTTATTATTTATTATTTATTATTTATTATTTATTATTTTTTATTTATTATTTATTATTTATTATTTATAATTTATTATTTATTATTTATTATTTATTATTTATTATTTATTATTTATTATTTATTATTTATTATTTATTATTTATTATTTATTATTTATTATTTATTACTTATTACTTATTATTTATTATTTATTATTTATTATTTATTATTTATTATTATTATTATTTATTTATTTATTATTTATTATTTATTATTATAAAATAATAGAATAATAATAAGTATTGATAATATTATGTTAATATTTATTGATTATTATAATAATAAAAATTGATAATATTATGTTAATATAGTTTGGTTCAGCAAAAAAAAGTTCAGTTCAGCAAAAATAAGTTCAGTTCAGCCAAAATAAGTTCAGTTCAGCAAAAACAATTAAAAATAAATTCAATTCAGCGAAAATAAGTAAAAATAAGTTCAGTTCATCAAAAATAAAATAATTTCAGTTCAATTCATCCAAAATAAGTTCAAAAGAACAGAACCTAAAAATAAGTTCAGTTCAGCAAAAATGTTCAGTTCAGTTCAGTGAAAATAAGTTCAGTCTTATCTAATGTTATAATTATTATTTTTGTTTTTAATATTACTATTAATATTGTTATTATTAATATTATAATTATAATAACGATGAATTTGTATTTTTTTTTTTTATAATTTTTTTATTATTATTTTTTTATATTTTTATTTTTTCATTTTTTAAAATTTTTTGATTTTTTAGTTTTTTTATTTTGTATTTATTATTTATCAACTCTTATTATTATTTATTATTTATTAATTTTATTTATTATCTATTATTTATTATTATTTATTTTATTTTTATTATTATTATTTATTATTTATTATTTGTTATTTATGATACTTATTATTATCATTATTTTTATTATTATTTATTATTATTATTTATTATTTATAATTTATAATTTATTATTTATTATTTATGATAATAATAATTATTTTTATTTTTATTATAATTTATTATTATTATTATTTATTATTTATTATTATTGTTATTTATTATTATTATTTATTATTATGACTTATTATTTATTATTCATTATGTATTATTTATTATTTATTATTTATTTATTTATTATTATTATTATTATTATTAGTATTTATTATATATTATTTATTATTTATTATTATTATTATTATTATTATTATTATTATTATTATTTATTATATATTATTTATTATTTATTATTTATTATTTATTATTTATTATTTATTATTATTATTATTATTATTTATTATTATTATTTATTATTTATGATTATTATTATTTATTATTATTATTTATTATTATTATTATTATTTATTATTATTATTTATTATTTATTATGATTGTTTATTATTATTTATTGATTATTATAATAATAAGTATTGATAATATTATGTTAATACAGTTTAGTTTAGCAAAAATAAGTTCGATTCAGCCAAAATAAGTTCAGTTCAGCATAAATAAGTAAAAATAAGTTCAGTTCAGCAAAAATAAAATAAGTTAGTTCAGTTCAGCCAAAATAAGTTCAAAAGAACAGGGCCTTAGTCCAACCTAAGACTCACACAACACAATAGTCATACGCACTATACAGTAGCAATAATCTCATACGTAGCTCACCCATAACCTATCACATTACTACAAAATAAATAAAAACAACAAATAAAAACATCAAACAATAGTAACACGGTACAAGACCATCATCAACCACACCATCAACAACAATACAAAACCAGTGACTTAACATAAACGCAACAACAACGACAGCAGGCAAGGGCTGCGGACCAAGCCTCACGGCCACAACTCGTGGTTTTATCTCCTTCTACAAAGTGGCAACAAGTAGACAAAGGCAAGAACATGATCAAGGCGACCCACCCGCAAGAACTACATCCATGCCGATGCAACAACGAGACCTAGGGGCTGCACACAAACCGGTCCGGACCGGAATTTGGACCGGACCGGACCGGAATTTGGACGGAACCGGACCGGTCCCGGGATTCCGGTCCGGTCCTCGGTCCAAGGAAAAAGTGGATTCCGGGTAACCGGTCCGGTCCGAGTAAAAACCGGTGGAAACCGGTCCGGACCGGTTGACCCGTTTTTTTTATTAAAAAAAGAAAATCGCATTTCCTAAAAAACAGTAAGTCTACTCATTTCTTAAAACTAAACCGTAGCCCATTTGTTCTCCATGCCAGCCGCACCAACACTCTCTCTCTTCTCTTCTCTTCTCCTCCCACAACCGTCAATTCTCCTATGCAATTTATTTATTGTCTTTCTCTTTGATTTTTCATTATGTGTTTGTGATTTGATTTTTGTGGGGGTGCCATGAATTAATGTTCGTCCCGTTGTTAAGCTCTGAATTGCGGGTAAGTTTTTTTTTTTTCATTTTTAGTTATGCTTGATTATTCATAGTGTTACTTTGATTATTTCTGTTTTTTTTTTCTGTTTTCGTGCTTCTTTTTTTCTCTACTTGAATCCATTTTACACATGCTGAAAATAAAATGATTGAAATAATTGAAACTTATCGGAAATAAGGCAGAATGTTTGTATTGAGCAGCTTTTTTTTTTTTTTAATTAGGAAAAAAACACCTAAAACCAAAACAGGTCCAACCGGGTCCGGACTGGATCGGACCGGAAAAACAGTCCGGTCCTGGTCTAGACGGGAATCATATCCGGTCCGGTCCAGTCCATCGAAATGCACCGAATCGGTCCATTGGTCCACCGTCCGGCCCGGTCCCGGTCCGGTTCCGGGCGGTGGGCAACCCTAACGAGACCAACAAAGCATGCATCAGAACTATAGCCACACCCATATTGACATTACACGCAAAGAACAACAACAAACATGATACTTAAACCCAAATAACCCAACCATTAAAAACAATTATAATTCCTATATTAATCTTGATCGATCTAGGAACGCCATTAGTTACTTGGACCAACGGGAGGAGTGAAGCAAACCGTCTAGCTCTCTTCTTCTTGCGCGGGATCGTCCTCCGGACGCTTGCCTCCTAGCAACCCAAACAACGGAGAAAAGGTTGATATTAGAGTAAGAATTAACGGAGGAAAAATGGTGGCTTTTTTGTGAAGAACAAAGCAGATGCTTTTCTCCTCTCACTCCCTCTCTCTAATGCGTGAAGATGAGAGTCCAAAATGACTTTCTTTTCCTTGCCAGTTCAACAACCAATTGGAGCTACAAAGGGGGTTACAAGCTTAAAAGGCAGGGTTTTAAGTTGGGTAATAATTATGGGGTAACAAAAGGGAGGTTACAAGGAGTTACAAACATCTTGAAAATTATGAAATATCTCCCAAAAATCTGAAGCTTTCAGCCAGCCACAATTGATAAAATGACATACCATACTCGAGTTACAAACGCTCCAAAATGTGATAAAGTTGACAAAATATAAAACGTAGCTTAAACGTGTAATTTAAATACTATAAAATATATAATTTCTAATCAAATAAATTTTATAATAGTTGAAAACAAATAATATAAGATACGGTTATTTCACCATATACCCCCGACAAATTGAAAAATTCACCATATACCCTCAATGTTTCAGATATGCACCATATACCCCTGAGTTTTCGAAAACGTTCACCATATACACTTTTCCTAATTGGCATTAACTCGCCGCTAGCTTTATTTACAATATTGCCACCATTAACCCTAAACCCTAACCCTAATCTAATTCTAACCCTAATCTAACTCTAACATTAATCCTAATCTAACCCTTAACCCACTCTCCCCTCCCCTCCACCCCGCCCACCCGCACCCCCTTCCCTCCACCGCAGCCGCGCCGCCCCGCCCCTCCCCTCCCTACCGCCGCAGCCCCCACCCCTCCCCGCCAACCCGGTCCCGCCGGAAAAATGCAGCCTAAAGAAACCCAACGCCCTATTTTCGCACACTCTCTCTCTCCTCCCTGTTTTCCCAAATCCCGACGCACCACCCTATCTTCGTTGGCCATCACCGACAAACGCACGCCGCACCACCAATCTTCGTTGGCCATCACCACACCCGTGCCGGTGCTCAGTCAATGGGTTAGAGTGGAGGGGTGGGGGCTGGGCTGGGTTAGAGGGGAGGGGGTCAATGGGTTAGAGGGGAGGGAGGTGGGTTAGGGTTAGATTAGGGTTAGGGATTAAAGATTAGGGTTAGGGATTAAAGATTAGGGTTAGATTAGGGTATTAGGATTTTAGGGTTTAGGGCTAATGGTGGCAATATTTTAAATAAAGCTAACGGTGAGTTAATGGCAGTTAGGAAAAGGGTATATGGTGAACGTTTTCGAAAACTCAGGGGTATATGGTGCATATCTGAAACAATGAGGGTATATGGTGAATTTTTTAATTTGTCGGGGGTATATGGTGAAATAACCGTATAAGATATAATATTTTTTGAGGAGTAAAATTTTCTAATTTTAACGAAAAAATATTAATTAAGGGAAAATAACTCGAATAAGTTATGAGCGAAAATTCGTGGTGTTACAGACCGGCTAAGGTCTTCCATTGCTCAGCTGTAAAGAGAGTTGAGGGGGTGGCAGCGGCCCCAACAACCGCAGGAGAAGCCACGGCAGCAGCAGTGTTGGTGGCGTTAGCGCAAACAGACCCGCGACCTCGCGGGGCGGCAGGTGGAACAGGTGGTTGAGTGGAGCATGGGCCCCAACGACCAGCAGCGACTTGCTGCCGCTCCTCCCACCATGCTGGATACCCAACGAGTTCGAAACACGAACCAACTTCGTGCCCAGATTTCTTGCAGTGAGTGCATTGAAGATGAGATTTATCTTCCCTCACCTTTGGCCAAGAGTGAGAAGAAGAAGCATGACTGCCACGGGGAGCCGCACGCACGGCGTAACTCACCACATCATGAGAGGAATCAGGCGCGTTTTGAGCTAACTGAACCCGTTCCACTTGAACCAGTAATTGATAAGCCTTATTAAGAGTAGGCAAAGGATCTTGGGAAAGAATATTAGTACGAACAGGACCATAAAAATCAGCATCAAGACCCATTAAAAATTGATGTAGTTTACGTGTAGCACGACGTTGTTCATGTAAACTAGCCACAGAACATGAAGGACAACAAGTACAAGCAATAATGGGTTCATGTTGATGCAATTCTTCCCATAGTACAATTAATTTGCCATAATAAGATGCAACACTCATGGATTTAGTTGTTGAATACGAGGTTCATTAGCCATAGCAAAATGAGATTGTAAGGAATCCATAAACGTTTTGCATCACGATATTTGGAAAGCGTACCTTTAATCTCCGAAGAGATAGTATTCATGAGCCAGGAAATTAGCATGGCTTGAATAGTACTCCAATAAGAAGAAGTACATGGTGGCGAGGGAGACGTAATCGTGCCATCAAGAAAGACGAATTTTCGTCGGGCTTCAAGCGCCATTTGCATATCGGACGCCAACTGGTCATAATTATCCGCCGTGAGACGGGTGGGGGTGATGAAGTTACCCGGTCTGTCTTGAGGACCAAGGAAGAAAGGAAAGGTGGGAAGGATGGTTAGGGGCGGTGGTGGTGTTTAATCATTGACATAAGCTTCATCACCTGCCATGGTGATGGGAATATGTTAGGGTATGCGGCACACTAGCCTTATACCATGTCAAGAGTTCCTAGGTTAATGTTTTGTCGTGTTTTCCATTCAATGTTAATCAATATATATTACAGCAAGTTTAGGAAACTAAGGATTCTAGTAACAAGGCAATACGTCAAGGAAATATATGTTTCCTAAAATATATAACTTAATAGTATACTTGCCTTATAAGCTTAGTAGTTTCAGCTTGACTATGGTGACAAAAATTATACAGTCTAGACCTGGATTCCATTGTACCATATAAGTAGAGAGTTGGAAAGAGGAATCTTGCAAGTATAATTTATGAGCTTCTAGTTACTATGCTTCAGCAATGCCACAACTCTGATCAAACAACTTATCTGCATATACTTTTGGCTCATGAGAAGAAGGAGCAATTTGAAGAGTGTGTGGAGCTTATGGATGAGATGAAAAACGTCGGTTGCTTTCCCGATTCTAAATTATACAATACCTTGATTCGTTTGGCATGCACTGTAACACCTCAAAATTTCACTCCGAATTTTTCGCGTTTATTTCATAGTGTTTAATTAACTCCGTTACCTTTTCACTGTTTTAATCAATAAAATTATCATCTTGATTTGAAAATTCGTAAAAATTATATTTTTATTTCATAAACATGTTGGATTTATTTTCATAAGGTTTAAATAATTTTTGTGAAATTTATTTTCAATATTCAGATTTTATTTGAATTTAAAATCGATTTTGGAGAAAAAATTAGGAAATCGGTAAAAATAATTTTAATTAATTAATTTATAAATTTTAAAACTCATTTCAAATCTATTAAAATCAGTTTGTCATAGTTTTAACTCATTTTCGGATTTTCTAAGGCATTTATAAGCTTATTTGACTATTTGACTAACTTTAAGGTTTTAATCTTTAAAATTATTAAACTTGGTCCAAAAGTCTTGAAATTTTTATGGGAAGTAAATTCTGATGTTGGAGGAAGTTTCCAAGCATTTTCATCCCATTGCCAACCCAATTACTCCATCCTCCAACTACATTGACTTCTTGACATTTTTTCCTTATTTACTTAAAGTTTTGGAGCAAATAATTTTTACCCAATCTATTTTCATTCTAAAAACTGAAGACTAAGCTTCTCCCTTACTTTCTATGTCATTTTCGTACTCCATAAAAATTTTGAGCAATTTTTGAGCTTTAGAAAATTATTTATAGCATTTTCAAGTTGTTTTTAATTAAACTCCTAATTTCTTCTATTAATTTCTACTCTAAATTCTAACACTTATTTTCTTCCTTGAATATTTTTAGAAGGTGATACATTTAGTTTAGAGCTTGTGGAAGAGGAAGGATCTTAGCTCGTGTTCTCTTATTATCTCCATTCTATTTTCCACTGAAATTAAGGTAACTAGCTTTAATCCTAGTTTAATTTTGATTAATAAGTTCATTATAGTTAATTAATATACATTATAGTAGAAATAGTTATAATAATATTTGATATGGATTATTTGAATTTACGTGAATTATATATGAATTTTCGGATTTATGAGAATTTAATTGTTAATTATGATTTTCGATTTACATATGTGTATTTAAGTGTATAATATATATTTACTGATTTTATATGTATAAATCTTGATAAAATTATATATTTAGTATGTTTACGAACTCATACATGTTATTAACTTGTTGGTGTGATTTAATTTGAATTTTGGAAACTTATTTTGTTAATTGTGTAATTATATCCGATAGTATTTTAGTGTTTTAGAATATGTTTAAATTTCAAAATTTATTTTTATACTCACGAAAATTATTTAAGATATTTCATTTTATAATTAAATCCTCATTTTATGGTCGTGATTAACCTACTTGAATTATTGTATGAATTTGTCAAATTATTATTTATTTGATTAGTAAATTGTTTAATTCAAAAATCTATTAATTTAAACTTTATCTTCTTGAACCAAAATGAACTTGTTAAAAGTTTATTAATATTAAGGTATTTCGTGATTAATATCACTAATATTAATTTTGGATTATTATTAATTTATTTTAGTGATCTAAATTCGAAATTATTGTATAATGAAAACCTAATTACCAAAACTAGTTATGTATTTTCGGAATAATTACAACAACTTTTAACTAAATTTTGATTTGTTTATTAATGTTAGTTAATTTATTTAGTTTGTCTTACTAAAAAGAATTTAATCAAACTTGTTGTTTTTAGATTTAATTATTATTACATGTAATTTGAGAATTTATAAATAAATTACAATGAGTTTAATTATGACTTTTGTATCCCTTTTACAAATGAATATTTTCAAACCAAATATTGTTTAAGTTGATATTAAGTTGAATTGGGTGATTCCAACAACTTTTATGTTAATTTAACAAGTTTGTGTATTTTGGATTAAATTATTGATTAAGTTGATATTAAGTTGGATTGGGTGATTCCATCAACTTTTATGTCAATTTGACAAGTTGTGTATTTTTGGTTTAAAATAATGTTTAAGTTGATATTAAGTTGAATTGGGTGATTCCAACAACTTTTATGTTAATATTGTGAATTTTGGATTAAAATATTGTTTATGTTGATATTAAGTTGGACTGGGTGATTCCATCAACTTTTATGTCAATTTGACAAGTTGTGTATTTTTTTTTGTTTAAAATATTGTTTAAGTTGATATTAAGTTGAATTGGGTGATTCCAACAACTTTTATGTTAATTTGACAAGTTTGTGAATTTTGGATTAAAATATTGTTTATGTTGATATTAAGTTGAATTGGGTGATTCCATCAACTTGCATGTCAATTTGACAAGTGTATGTATTTTTGATTAAAATATTATTTGAGTTGATATTAAGTTGAATTGGGTGATTCCATCAATTTTTATGTCGATTTGACAAGTTTTTGTGATGATTATAAACCTTTAATTTTTATTCTAAATAAAATGATTTGAGATTGTTCTAAAGATGTTGTTAACAATCTCATGTTACTACTACTTTAATTATGTTATGATCTTAAATTTGAATTAGTTATACTTTGTAATGTGTTAGGTACAAAGTGTTGTATTGAGATGATTTTTACTTTGCACTGAGCTGGGTGCAAAGAGATGTTTTGAGATGATGTTTACTATTGTACTGAGCTGGGTACATAGAGATATCTTTGAAATGATATTTTATTGAGTCATTACCTTTGTACTAAGCTGGGTACATTGGTTTGTTTTGTTGAGGAAGAGAAATCCTATGGGGCTGAGCTGGGTCCCTTGGTATGAACTGTCACTCTTATGCTGAGCTGGGTACATAGAGTTAACTTACGTGCTGAGCCGGGTACGTAAGTCCGCTTTGATATTAGTCGTCGTCCGGTGTTAGGTTGTACTTAGCCGGGGTACGACGCACCGAGCCGGGTGCGTTGAAACTAGCACTGGGAGTTATGGCCATTTCTTAGACATAGGATATCGTATCTTTGAGCCGGGTGTGCGTGTCCTAATACTTCTATCATGTAGGAACCGTGGGTGGTTGTATGCTGAGCTGGGTGTACATCTATCCACTTGCGTTCAGTTCTCCCCTCGATGCTGATTGTTGTGATGTTGTGTTTGAATGATTATTTGGGAGAGTTATTTGGATTTGGAAATTTAGTCTATTTTGATATAAATGGTTATTTTGAGCATATTATTATTTTTTTTCGAAGAATTATGATTATTGGCGATGTTGTGGATGTTTATGATACTTTGTGGTTACTATAATCGATGTTGATTACTGTAATTAGCTTATTTGATCTTGTTTAACCCGGGAGGATCGCTAGTTGCTCCCCACCGACTGTGGACCCCTATATATATATTTTGCAGGTGAAGAAAGCTAATGATTCGGGTTGTTAACGGGATAGAGTGAGAGATAGGAATTATGTTATTTTGTTATCATGCTCTACTTTATGACATTCGAAATTTCGCCATTTTGATAACTTGGGTTGTAAGAGGTTTATAACCTCACTTTGGATGATATTTGGATAATTAACCTTTAGTTATGATAATTAGACAACCTTTTATTATGGTTAGAAAGTAATACTCCGATAGACAGTATTTCCGCTACTGTTTAATGTTCATTAAATTAAGCATATTTTAGAAATTATCATTTAAAATATCGGAGATGTTACAGTTGGTATCAGAGCAAAACGTTCCAAAAACTCTCTCTAGAGTTGCTACAAGTTCCCCGTGAAATTTGTAGTTTTGAAACCTAGGTTTTTGCTTAGCTTAGGCTTCAAGACGAGTGCTTTAGAGTGAGTTACATGGGTAGGAAGAAAGCCAATATGGCCTTGGGAAATATTTTCTCTCAAATTTATATGACTTATGTGCTATGTGTTTATTTGTGTGCTAAATATGTGTTTGGTGGTAATTATTTAACAACCCACCAAGGGTTCATTTGTCATTTTTCAGGATGACGTCCAGGTTTGACAATGAGATGGCTCGTAAGCAAGCTCGAAAAGAAGCTGCCAGGATCCGTCGTCGTGCCTTAGAAAATGCACTTATCTCATTGGCAAGCTCGAGTGGCACCCATCGTACTCCTACGCCAACAAACAGTCAATCAGTGTTCGACAGGTTTGATCGTCATCGTCCACCTCATTATGACGGGATTGCAGACCCAGTTGCTTTAGAGAACCGGCTAAGGGAGATCGAGAAGTTATTCGATGCAACAACATGTCCGGAGACCGAGAAGGTGCCTATAGGTACCTATTACCTTAAGCAAGAGGCGGATAATTGGGGGTATCGCTAAAGGCGCAATGCAAGCCTTGGCACCGGGTAAGACATGTGAGGGAAACCCGATCGTCTCGTTTTCCCACCGTAAGGAACCCGGGCACAAATCTTTTCGGTTGTCCTAAAAAGGCCGACAACAATGTTGCTTTGGAAAAGTCGTAGCACTGCCCCGGCTCAAATTCCGAACCGTATCTACGTTATGACGCGCAAGGAAGCAGGGACTCATCCCGATGTCATAACTCGGTACTTTCCTCGTAAACTCGTTCTTCGCTTATGTTCTATTTGATTCCGGTGCAAATCGTTTCTTTTGTATCTACCGATTTTGTAAAGAGAGCAAACTTGACTTACGCCGGTCCCCGTGAGGTCCCAAATATCTCTTCCCACTGGAGAAATATATCCTTGCAATCTTGAGTATAAGGATGTCTCTATATCCATTATGGGATCCGAGCTTCGAGCAAACTTGAAGCAATTTGACCTTAAAGAATTTGACGTAATTCCGGGAATAGATTGGTTAAGTAAATACCAAGCAAGCATTCATTGTCGAGATCAAAAGGTGACGCTTAAGGGCCCGAATGGAAATCGAATCTCATATAGTGGAATTAATGTGAAGACGGGTATCAAATGGGTATCCGCTCTAAAGTTTAAGAAAATGTGTCATAGGGGTGAACAAGTGTTCCTATGCATGGTAAAAGACCTCTCTCTTGAGGAACAACTTGAGAATATCCCAATTGTCCGTGAGTATCCCGGGACATCTTTCCCGAAGAATTACCCGGTATACCCCCGAGAGAGATGTTGAGTTCGGCATTGATCTAATACCGGGTCTTGCTCCTTTATCCAAGGCACCATATAGAATGGCACCAATGAACCGCAAGAGCTGAAGAAGCGCCTACAAGAGTTGATTGATAAGGGTTTTATAAGGCCGAGTGTCTCGCCATGGGGTGCTCCCGTCCCGTTCGTTAAAAAGAAAGATGGGAGTATGCGCCCGTGTATAGATTACGTGGAGCTTAATAAAGTGATCTGTCAAGAACAAATATCCGCTACCTCGGATAGAAGATTTGTTCGATCAACTAAAGGGTCTTTGGAGTCTTTTCAAAGATTGACTCGAGATCGGGTTACCATCGATTCCAAGAAGGAAAGAAGACATCCCCAAAACCGCATTCCGTACTAGATATGGGCATTATGAATTTGAAGTTATGCCATTTGGTTTAACGAATGCCCCCGCCGTGTTTATGGAATAAATGAATCGTTCATTTCATGAACTCTTGGATACATGTGTAGTTGTCTTCATAGATGACATTTTGGTGTACTCGAGGGACGAGAAAGAGCATGAGAAACATCTTAGGATGGTATTGGATGTATTGAGGAAGCAAAAGTGGTATGCAAAGTTGTCCAAGTGTGAGTTTTGGTTAAAGGAGGTATCATTTTTGGGCCATGTAATCACGAAGGAAGGGGTAAAAGTGGATCCATTAAAGGTCAAGGCTGTCGTCGAATGGGAGAGTCCGAAGAATGTGTCTGAAGTAAGGAGCTTTTTAGGTCTCGCTGGTTATTATCGGCGCTTTGTTAAGGATTTTTCAAAGATCGTACGACCGTTGACCAAGCCGCTACGAAAAGACCGTAAATATCGAGGACGTAAGATTGTGAAGGAGCCTTTCAAGAGCTAAAGAAGAGGCTTACTATGGCTCCTATTCTCACCTTACCTACGTAAGGGGTGGAATTCGAAGTGTATAGTGACGCATCAAAGAATGGTCTAGGTTGTGTGCTTATGCAAAGCAAGGCAAAGTCATAGCATATGCTTCGAGACAACTGAAAATTCATGAAAGAAACTACCCAACTCATGACCTCGAGTTAGCTGCGATCGTGTTTGCTCTGAAAATCTGGAGACATTACTTATACGGGGTTCCTTGTAAAATTTTCACTGATCATAAGAGCTTAAAATACATATTCACGCAGCGCGACCTGAACATGAGGCAAAGAAGGTGGTTAGAACTTATCAAGGACTACGACTTAAAGTTGGATTATCATGAGGGTAAGGCTAATGTGGTGGTCGATGCTCGAGTCGTAAGGTCAAACACTCGCTTAATGCAGCCATGATCTTACCCAAGGACTTATGTGAAGAGTTTAGAAAATTGGAGATTGAGGTGGTCCCACATGGAGAAGTCTTTGCATTGTTGGGAGCCATGAGTGTTGAGCCTGAGTTGTATCAAGAATTGAGGAGTCGACAAAGAAATGATCCAAAGTTAGAGAAAATCCGAGAAGCAAGGGAGAAAGGTCTAGCTAAAGGTTTTGAAGTATGTGCGGATGGAAGTTTGAAGTTCATGGGTCGATGGTGCGTTCCTAATTTTGAAGACCTTAAGAGAAAGATTTTGGAAGAAGCTCATAACACCCCTACTCGTGCATCCGGGTGGTGATAAGCTTTATAAAGATCTTAAGGTGAACTTCTCGGTGGCCGAATATGAAAAAGGAAATAGCCGAGTTTGTTGCAAGGTGTTTAACATGCCAGAAGGTGAAGATAGAACACCAGAGGCCAGGTGGTTTGCTACAACCCTTGCCTATTCCATCCTGGAAATGGGATTCCATCTCCATGGATTTTGTGATGGGTCTTCCGAGGACTTCCGGGAGGAAAGAATGCCGTGTGGGTGATAGTTGACCGTTTAACGAAAGTGGCTCATTTTATTGCCATGAAGGATACGTGGTCAATGGAGGAATTGGCTGAAGCGTACTCTAGGGAGATAATTCGCCTTCATGGGGTTCCGAAAGATATAGTGTCAGATCGTGATCCTAGATTCCTTTCCCGCTTTTGGACAGAACTACAAGATGCATTTGGGACGAAATTGAAGTTGAGTACTGCATTTCATGCTGCCACAGATGGGCAAACCGAGAGAACCATCCAGACTCTTGAGGATATGCTCCGAGCGTGTGCTTTAGAATTCCAGCAGTCTTGGGTGAAATCTTTGAGCTTAGTGGAGTTTTCATACAATAATAGCTATCATGCTAGTATCCAAATGGCTCCATATGAGGCTCTATATGGGAGGAAATGTCGTAGCCCTACTTGTTGGAGCGATATCAGTGACTCTTTGGTTTTAGGGCCAGATTTGATTCAGGATACCGTGGAGCAAGTTAAAGTCATCCAAGCTAAAATGAAAGCTGCTCAAGATAGACAAAAATCATATGCTGACCTTCGCCGAAAAGCCATTGAATTTGAAGTTCGGGATAAGGTGCTATTGAAGGTGTCTCCGATGAAGGGTGTGATGCGGTTTGGCAAGAAGGGCAAGTTAAGCCCAAAATATATAGGTCCCTATGAGATCCTTGAAAGGATCGGGAAGTAGCCTACCGATTGGCCTTACCGCTTGATCTGTCAAAGGTTCATGACGTATTCCATGTGTCGCACATTGCGGGAGTATCGTAGTGATCCTTCCCATGTAATCCCCGTTGAGTCAATCATTGTTGATCGGGACTTGACTTATGAAGAGCGACCTATACGTATTCTTGATCATCAGAACCGAGTCTTGAGAAGAAAGGTGGTCCCGTTGGTAAAAGTGCTTTGGAGAAATCAAAAGTTCGAAGAGGCCACTTGGGAGATCAAGAATCGATGAAGCAAAAATATCCCGAGTTGTTTACCTCGGGTGCTTAGCCTTGTTTCTAAGTTTCGAGGACGAAACTTTCTTAAGGGGGAGTGATTGTAACACCTCAAAATTTCACTCCGAATTTTTCGCGTTTATTTCATAGTGTTTAATTAACTCCGTTACCTTTTCACTGTTTTAATCAATAAAATTATCATCTTGATTCGAAAATTCGTAAAAATTATATTTTTATTTCATAAACATGTTGGATTTATTTTCATAAGGTTTAAATAATTTTTGTGAAATTTATTTTCAATATTCGGATTTTATTTGAATTTAAAATCGATTTTGGAGAAAAAATTAGGAAATCGGTAAAAATAATTTTAATTAATTAATTTATAAATTTTAAAACTCATTTCAAATCTATTAAAATCAGTTTGTCATAGTTTTAACTCATTTTCGGATTTTCTAAGGCATTTATAAGCTTATTTGACTATTTGACTAACTTTAAGGTTTTAATCTTTAAAATTATTAAACTTGGTCCAACAGTCTTGAAATTTTTATGGGAAGTAAATTCTGATGTTGGAGGAAGTTTCCAAGCATTTTCATCCCATTGCCAACCCAATTACTCCATCCTCCAACTACATTGACTTATTGACATTTTTTCCTTATTTACTTAAAGTTTTGGAGCAAATAATTTTTACCCAATCTATTTTCATTCTAAAAACTGAAGAGTAAGCTTCTCCCTTACTTTCTATGTCATTTTCGTACTCCATAAAAATTTTGAGCAATTTTTGAGCTTTAGAAAATTATTTATAGCATTTTCAAGTTGTTTTTAATTAAACTCCTAATTTCTTCTATTAATTTCTACTCTAAATTCTAACACTTATTTTCTTCCTTGAATATTTTTAGAAGGTGATACATTTAGTTTAGAGCTTGTGGAAGAGGAAGGATCTTAGCTCGTGTTCTCTTATTATCTCCATTCTATTTTCCACTGAAATTAAGGTAACTAGCTTTAATCCTAGTTTAATTTTGATTAATAAGTTCATTATAGTTAATTAATATACATTATAGTATAAATAGTTATAATAATATTTGATATGGATTATGTGAATTTACGTGAATTATATATGAATTTTCGGATTTATGAGAATTTAATTGTTAATTATGATTTTCGATTTACATATGTGTATTTAAGTGTATAATATATATTTACTGATTTTATATGTATAAATCTTGATAAAATTATATATTTAGTATGTTTACGAACTCATACATGTTATTAACTTGTTGGTGTGATTTAATTTGAATTTTGGAAACTTATTTTGTTAATTGTGTAATTATATCCGATAATATTTTAGTGTTTTAGAATATGTTTAAATTTCAAAATTTATTTTTATACTCACGAAAATTATTTAAGATATTTCATTTTATAATTAAATCCTCATTTTATGGTCGTGATTAACCTACTTGAATTATTGTATGAATTTGTCAAATTATTATTTATTTGATTAGTAAATTGTTTAATTCAAAAATCTATTAATTTAAACTTTATCTTCTTGAACCAAAATGAACTTGTTAAAAGTTTATTAATATTAAGGTATTTCGTGATTAATATCACTAATATTAATTTTGGATTATTATTAATTTATTTTAGTGATCTAAATTCGAAATTATTGTATAATGAAAACCTAATTACCGGAAACTAGTTATGTATTTTCAGAATAATTACAACAACTTTTAACTAAATTTTGATTTGTTTATTAATGTTAGTTAATTTATTTAGTTTGTCTTACTAAAAAGAATTTAATCAAACTTGTTGTTTTTAGATTTAATTATTATTACATGTAATTTGAGAATTTATAAATAAATTACAATGAGTTTAATTATGACTTTTGTATCCCTTTTACAAATGAATATTTTCAAACCAAATATTGTTTAAGTTGATATTAAGTTGAATTGGGTGATTCCAACAACTTTTATGTTAATTTAACAAGTTTGTGTATTTTGGATTAAATTATTGATTAAGTTGATATTAAGTTGGATTGGGTGATTCCATCAACTTTTATGTCAATTTGACAAGTTGTGTATTTTTGGTTTAAAATAATGTTTAAGTTGATATTAAGTTGAATTGGGTGATTCCAACAACTTTTATGTTAATATTGTGAATTTTGGATTAAAATATTGTTTATGTTGATATTAAGTTGGAATGGGTGATTCCATCAACTTTTATGTCAATTTGACAAGTTGTGTATTTTTTTTTGTTTAAAATATTGTTTAAGTTGATATTAAGTTGAATTGGGTGATTCCAACAACTTTTATGTTAATTTGACAAGTTTGTGAATTTTGGATTAAAATATTGTTTATGTTGATATTAAGTTGAATTGGGTGATTCCATCAACTTGCATGTCAATTTGACAAGTGTATGTATTTTTGATTAAAATATTATTTGAGTTGATATTAAGTTGAATTGGGTGATTCCATCAATTTTTATGTCGATTTGACAAGTTTTTGTGATGATTATAAACCTTTAATTTTTATTCTAAATAAAATGATTTGAGATTGTTCTAAAGATGTTGTTAACAATTTCATGTTACTACTACTTTAATTATGTTATGATCTTAAATTTGAATTAGTTTTACTTTGTAATGTGTTGGGTACAAAGTGTTGTATTGAGATGATTTTTACTTTGCACCGAGCCGGGTGCAAAGAGATGTTTTGAGATGATGTTTACTATTGTACTGAAGTTTGGGTACATAGAGATATCTTTGAAATGATATTTTATTGAGTCATTACCTTTGTACTAAGTTGGGTACATTGGTTTGTTTTGTTGAGGAAGAGAAATCCTATGGGGCGAGCTGGGTCCCTTGGTATGAACTGTCACTCTTGTCTTTGAGCTGGGTACATAGAGTTAACTTACGTCTTTGGCCGGGTACGTAAGTCCGCTTTGATATTAGTCGTCGTCCAGGTGTTAGGTTGTACTCGAGCCGGGTACGACGCAACCGTAGCTGGGTGCGTTGAAACTAGCACCGGGAGTTATGGCCATTTCTTAGACATAGGATATCGTATCTTTGAGTTGGGTGTGCGTGTCCTAATACTTCTATCATGTAGGAACCGTGGGTGGTTGTATCTTGAGCCGGGTGTACATCTATCCACTTGCGTTCGATCTCCCCTCGATGCCGATTGTTGTGATGTTGTGTTTGAATGATTATTTGGGGAGAGTTATTTGGATTTGGAAATTTAGTCTATTTTTGATATAAATGGTTATTTTGAGCATATTATTATTTTTTTTCGAAGAATTATGATTATTGGCGATGTTGTGGATGTTTATGATACTTTGTGGTTACTATAATCGATGTTGATTATCGTAATTAGCTTATTTGATCTTGTTTAACCCGGGAGGACCGCTAGTTGCTCCCCACCGACTGTGGACCCCTATATATATATTTTGCGGGTGAAGAAAGCTAATGATTCGGGTTGTTAACGGGATAGAGTGAGAGATAGGAATTATGTTATTTTGTTATCATGCTCTACTTTATGACATTCGAAATTTCGCCATTTTGATAACTTGGGTTGTAAGAGGTTTATAACCTCACTTTGGATGATATTTGGATAATTAACCTTTAGTTATGATAATTAGACAACCTTTTATTATGGTTAGAAAGTAATACTCCGATGAGACGAGTATTTCCGCTCTTGTTTAATGTTCATTAAATTAAGCATATTTTAGAAATTATCATTTAAAATATCGGAGATGTTACGCTTGGTATCGGAAGCAAAACGTTCCAAAAACTCTCTCTAGAGTTGCTACGAGTTCCCCGTGAAATTTGTAGTTTTGAAACCTAGGTTTTTGCTTAGCTTAGGTTTCAAGACGAGTGCTTTAGAGTGAGTTACATGGGTAGGAAGAAAGCCAATATGGCGTTGGGAAATATTTTCTCTCAAATTTATATGACTTATGTGCTATGTGTTTATTTGTGTGCTAAATATGTGTTTGGTGGTAATTATTTAACAACCCACCAAGGGTTCATTTGTCATTTTTTCGGGATGACGTCCAGGTTTGACAATGAGATGGCTCGTAAAGGAAGCTCGAAAAGAAGCTGCCAGGATCCGTCGTCGTGCCTTAGAAAATGCACTTATCTCATTGGCAAGCTCGAGTGGCACCCATCGTACTCCTACGCCAAGAAACAATCAATCGGTGTTCGACAGGTTTGATCGTCATCGTCCACCTCATTATGACGGGATTGCAGACCCAGTTGCTTTAGAGAACTGGCTAAGGGAGATCGAGAAGTTATTCGATGCAACAACATGTCCGGAGACTGAGAAGGTGCCTATAGGTACCTATTACCTTAAGCAAGAGGCGGATAATTGGTGGAGTACTGCTAAAGCTGCAATGCAAGCCTTGGCACCCGGGTAAGACATGTGAGGGAAACCCGATCCTTTTTTTACCGTAAGGAACATCGAGGCACAAATCTTTTCGTGTCCTAAAAAAGGTCGACAACAATGTTGCTTGGAAAAGTCGTAGCACCGCCCGCTTCAAATTCCGAACCGTATCTACGTTATGACGCGCAAGGAAGCGGAGACTCATCCCGATGTCATAACTGGTACTTTCCTCGTAAACTACGTTCCTCGCTTATGTTCTATTTGATTCCGGTGCAAGCTGTTTCTTTTGTATCTGCCGATTTTGTAAAGAGAGCAAACTTGACTTACGCTGTCCCCGTGAAGTCCCAAATATCTCTTCCCACTTGGAGAAATATATCCTTGCAATCTTGAGTATAAGGATGTCTCTATATCCATTATGGGATCCGAGCTTCGAGCAAACTTGAAGCAATTTGACCTTAAAGAATTTGACGTAATTCGGGAATAGATTGGTTAAGTAAATACCAAGCAAGCATTCATTGTCGAGATCAAAAGGTGACGCTTAAGGGCCCGAATGGAAATCGAATCTCATATAGTGGAATTAATGTGAAGACGGGTATCAAATGGGTATCCGCTCTAAAGTTTAAGAAAATGTGTCATAGGGGTGAACAAGTGTTCCTATGCATGGTAAAAGACCTCTCTCTTGAGGAACAACTTGAGAATATCCCAATTGTCCGTGAGTATCCGGACATCTTTCCCGAAGAATTACCCGGTATACCCCCGAGAGAGATGTTGAGTTCGGCATTGATCTAATACCGGGTACTTGCTCCTTTATCCAAGGCACCATATAGAATGGCACCAAATGAACCGCAAGAGGCGAAGAAGCGACTACAAGAGTTGATTGATAAGGGTTTTATAAGGCCGAGTGTCTCGCCATGGGGTGCTCCCGTCCCGTTCGTTAAAAAGAAAGATGGGAGTATGCGCCTCGTGTATAGATTACAGGGGAGCTTAATAAAGTGACTGATCAAGAACAAATATCCGCTACCTCGGATAGAAGATTTGTTCGATCAACTAAAGGGTGCTTGGAGTCTTTTCAAAGATTGACACGAGATCGAGGTTACCATCGATTCCGTAAGGAAAGAAGACATCCCCAAAACCGCATTCCGTACTAGATATGGGCATTATGAATTTGAAGTTATGCCATTTGGTTTAACGAATGCCCCCGCCGTGTTTATGGAACAAATGAATCGTTCATTTCATGAACTCTTGGATACATGTGTAGTTGTCTTCATAGATGACATTTTGGTGTACTCGAGGGACGAGAAAGAGCATGAGAAACATCTTAGGATGGTATTGGATGTATTGAGGAAGCAAAAGTGGTATGCAAAGTTGTCCAAGTGTGAGTTTTGGTTAAAGGAGGTATCATTTTTGGGCCATGTAATCACGAAGGAAGGGGTAAAAGTGGATCCATTAAAGGTCAAGGCCGTCGTCGAATGGGAGAGTCCGAAGAATGTGTCCAAGTAAGGAGCTTTTTAGGTCTCGCTGGTTATTATCGGCGCTTTGTTAAGGATTTTTCAAAGATCGTACGACCGTTGACCAAGCCGCTACGTAAAAGACCGTAAATATCGGTGGACGTAAGATTGTGAAGGAGCCTTTCAAGAGCTAAAGAAGAGGCTTACTATGGCTCCTATTCTCACCTTACCTACGTAAGGGGTGGAATTCGAAGTGTATAGTGACGCATCAAAGAATGGTCTAGGTTGTGTGCTTATGCGAGCAAGGCAAAGTCATAGCATATGCTTCGAGACAACTGAAAATTCATGAAAGAAACTACCCAACTCATGACCTCGAGTTAGGCTGCGATCGTGTTTGCTCCGAAAAACCGGAGACATTACTTATACGGGGTTCCTTGTAAAATTTTCACCGATCATAAGAGCTTAAAATACATATTCACACGCAGCCGACCCGAACATGAGGCAAAGAAGGTGGTTAGAACTTATCAAGGACTACGACTTAAAGTTGGATTATCATGAGGGTAAGGCTAATGTGGTGGCCGATGCTCCGAGTCGTAAGGTCAAACACTCGCTTAATGCAGCCATGATCTTACCCAAGGACTTATGTGAAGAGTTTAGAAAATTGGAGATTGAGGTGGTCCCACATGGAGAAGTCTTTGCATTGTTGGGAGCCATGAGTGTTGAGCCCGAGTTGTATCAAGAATTGAGGAGTCGACAAAGAAATGATCCAAAGTTAGAGAAAATCCGAGAAGCAAGGGAGAAAGGTCTAGCTAAAGGTTTTGAAGTATGTGCGGATGGAAGTTTGAAGTTCATGGGTCGATGGTGCGTTCCTAATTTTGAAGACCTTAAGAGAAATATTTTGGAAGAAGCTCATAACACCCCCTACTCGTGCATCCGGGTGGTGATAAGCTTTATAAAGATCTTAAGGTGAACTTCGGTGGCCGAATATGAAAAAGGAAATAGCCGGAGTTTGTTGCAAGGTGTTTAACATGCCGGAAGGTGAAGATAGAACACCGTGAGGCCAGGTGGTTTGCTACAACCCTTGCCTATTCCATCCCGGAAATGGGATTCCATCTCCATGGATTTTGTGATGGGTCTTCCGAGGACTTCGGAGGAAAGAATGCCGTGTGGGTGATAGTTGACCGTTTAACGAAAGTGGCTCATTTTATTGCCATGAAGGATACGTGGTCAATGGAGGAATTGGTGAAGCGTACTCTAGGGAGATAATTCGCCTACATGGGGTTCCGAAAGATATAGTGTCGAGATCGTGATCCTAGATTCCTTTCCCGCTTTTGGACGAACTACAAGATGCATTTGGGACGAAATTGAAGTTGAGTACCGCATTTCATGCCGCCACGTATGGGCAAACCGAGAGAACCATCCGGACTCTTGAGGATATGCTCCGAGCGTGTGCTTTAGAATTCCAGCGATCTTGGGTGAAATCTTTGAGCTTAGTGGAGTTTTCATACAATAATAGCTATCATGCTAGTATCCAAATGGCTCCATATGAGGCTCTATATGGGAGGAAATGTCGTAGCCCTACTTGTTGGAGCGATATCAGTGACTCTTTGGTTTTAGGGCCAGATTTGATTCAGGATACCGTGGAGCAAGTTAAAGTCATCCAAGCTAAAATGAAAGCTGCTCAAGATAGACAAAAATCATATGCTGACCTTCGCCGAAAAGCCATTGAATTTGAAGTTCGGGATAAGGTGCTATTGAAGGTGTCTCCGATGAAGGGTGTGATGCGGTTTGGCAAGAAGGGCAAGTTAAGCCCAAAATATATAGGTCCCTATGAGATCCTTGAAAGGATCGGGGAAGTAGCCTACCGATTGGCCTTACCGCCTGATCTGTCAAAGGTTCATGACGTATTCCATGTGTCGCAATTGCGGGAGTATCGTAGTGATCCTTCCCATGTAATCCCCGTTGAGTCAATCATTGTTGATCGGGACTTGACTTATGAAGAGCGACCTATACGTATTCTTGATCATCAAGAACCGAGTCTTGAGAAGAAAGGTGGTCCCGTTGGTAAAAGTGCTTTGGAGAAATCAAAAGTTCGAAGAGGCCACTTGGGAGACTGAAGAATCGATGAAGCAAAAATATCCCGAGTTGTTTACCTCAGGTGCTTAGCCTTGTTTCTAAGTTTCGAGGACGAAACTTTCTTAAGGGGGAGTGATTGTAACACCTCAAAATTTCACTCCGAATTTTTCGCGTTTATTTCATAGTGTTTAATTAACTCCGTTACCTTTTCACTGTTTTAATCAATAAAATTATCATCTTGATTTGAAAATTCGTAAAAATTATATTTTTATTTCATAAACATGTTGGATTTATTTTCATAAGGTTTAAATAATTTTTGTGAAATTTATTTTCAATATTCAGATTTTATTTGAATTTAAAATCGATTTTGGAGAAAAAATTAGGAAATCGGTAAAAATAATTTTAATTAATTAATTTATAAATTTTAAAACTCATTTCAAATCTATTAAAATCAGTTTGTCATAGTTTTAACTCATTTTCGGATTTTCTAAGGCATTTATAAGCTTATTTGACTATTTGACTAACTTTAAGGTTTTAATCTTTAAAATTATTAAACTTGGTCCAAAAGTCTTGAAATTTTTATGGGAAGTAAATTCTGATGTTGGAGGAAGTTTCCAAGCATTTTCATCCCATTGCCAACCCAATTACTCCATCCTCCAACTACATTGACTTATTGACATTTTTTCCTTATTTACTTAAAGTTTTGGAGCAAATAATTTTTACCCAATCTATTTTCATTCTAAAAACTGAAGAGTAAGCTTCTCCCTTACTTTCTATGTCATTTTCGTACTCCATAAAAATTTTGAGCAATTTTTGAGCTTTAGAAAATTATTTATAGCATTTTCAAGTTGTTTTTAATTAAACTCCTAATTTCTTCTATTAATTTCTACTCTAAATTCTAACACTTATTTTCTTCCTTGAATATTTTTAGAAGGTGATACATTTAGTTTAGAGCTTGTGGAAGAGGAAGGATCTTAGCTCGTGTTCTCTTATTATCTCCATTCTATTTTCCACTGAAATTAAGGTAACTAGCTTTAATCCTAGTTTAATTTTGATTAATAAGTTCATTATAGTTAATTAATATACATTATAGTATAAATAGTTATAATAATATTTGATATGGATTATGTGAATTTACGTGAATTATATATGAATTTTCGGATTTATGAGAATTTAATTGTTAATTATGATTTTCGATTTACATATGTGTATTTAAGTGTATAATATATATTTACTGATTTTATATGTATAAATCTTGATAAAATTATATATTTAGTATGTTTACGAACTCATACATGTTATTAACTTGTTGGTGTGATTTAATTTGAATTTTGGAAACTTATTTTGTTAATTGTGTAATTATATCCGATAGTATTTTAGTGTTTTAGAATATGTTTAAATTTCAAAATTTATTTTTATACTCACGAAAATTATTTAAGATATTTCATTTTATAATTAAATCCTCATTTTATGGTCGTGATTAACCTACTTGAATTATTGTATGAATTTGTCAAATTATTATTTATTTGATTAGTAAATTGTTTAATTCAAAAATCTATTAATTTAAACTTTATCTTCTTGAACCAAAATGAACTTGTTAAAAGTTTATTAATATTAAGGTATTTCGTGATTAATATCACTAATATTAATTTTGGATTATTATTAATTTATTTTAGTGATCTAAATTCGAAATTATTGTATAATGAAAACCTAATTACCGAAACTAGTTATGTATTTTCAGAATAATTACAACAACTTTTAACTAAATTTTGATTTGTTTATTAATGTTAGTTAATTTATTTAGTTTGTCTTACTAAAAAGAATTTAATCAAACTTGTTGTTTTTAGATTTAATTATTATTACATGTAATTTGAGAATTTATAAATAAATTACAATGAGTTTAATTATGACTTTTGTATCCCTTTTACAAATGAATATTTTCAAACCAAATATTGTTTAAGTTGATATTAAGTTGAATTGGGTGATTCAAACAACTTTTATGTTAATTTGACAAGTTTGTGAATTTTGGATTAAAATATTGTTTATGTTGATATTAAGTTAAATTGGGTGATTCCATCAACTTGCATGTCAATTTGACAAGTGTATGTATTTTTGATTAAAATATTATTTGAGTTGATATTAAGTTGAATTGGGTGATTCCATCAATTTTTATGTCGATTTGACAAGTTTTTGTGATGATTATAAACCTTTAATTTTTATTCTAAATAAAATGATTTGAGATTGTTCTAAAGATGTTGTTAACAATCTCATGTTACTACTACTTTAATTATGTTATGATCTTAAATTTGAATTAGTTTTACTTTGTAATGTGTTGGGTACAAAGTGTTGTATTGAGATGATTTTTACTTTGCACTGAGATGGGTGCAAAGAGATGTTTTGAGATGATGTTTACTATTGTACTGAAATGTGGGTACATAGAGATATCTTTGAAATGATATTTTATTGAGTCATTACCTTTGTACTAAGTTGGGTACATTGGTTTGTTTTGTTGAGGAAGAGAAATCCTATGGGCCGAGCCTGGGTCCCTTGGTATGAATCGTCACTCTTGTCTTGAAATGGGTACATAGAGTTAACTTACGTCTTTGAGCCGGGTACGTAAGTCCGCTTTGATATTAGTCGTCGTCCGAGTGTTAGGTTGTACTTGAGCCGGGTACGACGCACCGAGCCTGGGTGCGTTGAAACTAGCACTCGGGAGTTATGGCCATTTCTTAGACATAGGATATCGTATCTTTGAGTCGGGTGTGCGTGTCCTAATACTTCTATCATGTAGGAACCGTGGGTGGTTGTATCTTTGGAGGGTGTACATCTATCCACTTGCGTTCGCTCTCCCCTCGATGCTTGATTGTTGTGATGTTGTGTTTGAATGATTATTTGGGAGAGTTATTTGGATTTGGAAATTTAGTCTATTTTGATATAAATGGTTATTTTGAGCATATTATTATTTTTTTTCGAAGAATTATGATTATTGGCGATGTTGTGGATGTTTATGATACTTTGTGGTTACTATAATCGATGTTGATTACTGTAATTAGCTTATTTGATCTTGTTTAACCTGGGGAGGATCGCTAGTTGCTCCCCACCGACTGTGGACCCCTATATATATATTTTGCGAGTGAAGAAAGCTAATGATTCGGGTTGTTAACGGGATAGAGTGAGAGATAGGAATTATGTTATTTTGTTATCATGCTCTACTTTATGACATTCGAAATTTCGCCATTTTGATAACTTGGGTTGTAAGAGGTTTATAACCTCACTTTGGATGATATTTGGATAATTAACCTTTAGTTATGATAATTAGACAACCTTTTATTATGGTTAGAAAGTAATACTCCGATAGACAGTATTTCCGCTACTGTTTAATGTTCATTAAATTAAGCATATTTTAGAAATTATCATTTAAAATATCGGAGATGTTACATGCACGTTGGGTGAGATTAAAGAAGTTATTCAACTTTGCAATGAGATGGAAGCAAGTAGGCTTAGTCCTGGAAAGCTTCACCATAATGGTTCATGGCCTCATTGAGCAAGGTTGTCTACTTGAAGCTTGTAACTATTTCAAGGAAATGATTAATAGAGGTCTTTTATCTACTCCCCAGTATAGTACTCTAAAGATGTGTGGGACTATATCATCACAAAAGGATGTGATCTGAATGTGTATGCATGGACAATCTGGATCCATGCTCTCTTCTCAAAGGGGTATGTGAAAGAGGCTTGTTCTTATTTCTTGGTAATTATGGACGCAGATGTGATGCCATAGCAAAGTTAATGAAGGGCCTAAAAAACCTGTATAACCGCATTTATCACTAGAGGTAACGTAAAAAGTGAGGAAAATGGCAAAATGTTATTTGTAATAAAATTGTGTACATCCCTTTGTTAGTTTTTGTATTGATTATCTAGAATGGTATATGTAAAATTGTTATCAAAGGTGTATACCCTCATTGAGACTTATGGTTCATGGCTCTTAAATGTCTGACTTCTGGTTTATTTACCTGTTTGAGCGTATTATAACTTATCGAGGCTTATTAAGCAGAGAATATATGATTAATGAAGTGTAATTAAAACAACACCTATCTACTTTCTTACTATATTTACACAATTACACTATAAAAGAGCAGATGAACCCATGTGAGATTGAGCCCCACTCACTCGTACTATTTTTATTTCTTCTCGTCGTATCGACCTGCTAATTTTCCCTCACAATTCAAACATTACTACTACTTGATTTTCAATATCCCAGTTCACTTTCTTCTTGTAGTCATATGCTCATATCTAAGCAAATGGCTTTTTTCATATTTTTTTTGTTGGTGAAAAACTGCAACCAATTATATAGCTAAGTTAAAAGTTTTACAATCTGAAATTAGATGTTGCATACAATAACTAGGGGGATTGGGAAAAATCCTAGTTACAGCATATTCTAACCGAAGAGTTCTACACTCCTTGGCTAGCGCGCGCGTCTGCCGCCTTGTTGAAATTCCTGCTACAGTATGAAACAGTAACCATTGTTTTTCTCTTTGTGAACCTCATTTTGGAGCCATGACGAAGGGTTTGAAAAGGGGAAATGGTGGGAAGAAGAAGGCTCAATCTACGACGAAGAAATCGAAAGAGAAATTATTTCGTAAACCACAATCTGGAGATACTAGAAAGATGAAGGATGTTAATACGATTCATAATGGCGTTCTGGCGCTTAGCTAGACATCGAATGATGATGATCCTTTGGCGGGTTTAGATCAGGCATTGTCGAATGAAGATAAGGCTTCTTTTGAAGCTGCACGAAGCAAATTATCTCGGTGGATCGATTCGATTAGAACTCCGGGGCCTGCTGCTCCAATTACAGTTCAACCCTCTCCTCACCCGATGCAGAATCTTGTGAGTAATCCAGGTAATCAAGCTTCTTCTAGCTGGAGGCAATCTTTGTTTAATAACATTCGTGATGAAGGGATTGATTTAACCCAGAACAAACCATCTCAACCTGTTGAACAGAGTAATGTTGTGCGTATAACAATTGATGATGTTAAACCTGAATTGGAATATTGGAAAACTGTTGTAGTTTGTTATATTCTTGGAATTAAACCTCATTTTAGAATCATAGATGGGTTTATTCGGCGAGTTTGGAAGAAATTTGGGATTGATAAGGTTGCAATGATGGAGTCAGAGGTGTTCATGGTTAGATTTAGAAGTGAGGATGGGAAATCAAAAGCTATTGAAGCTGGACCAATTTTGTTTGATCATAAACCTGTCATTGTGAAGAATTGCGAACCAGCCATGGATTTGAATAGGGAGAGTGTCAGAATTGCTCCTACTTGGATCAAATTTCCTAGGTTGCCATTGAAGTTTTGGGGACAGAATACTTTGACTAAGCTTGCTTTGCTATGATAGGGAAACCTATTAGATCGGATAGGCAACAATGTGAAAGGACATATTAAAATATGCCGGGGTATTGGTGGAGGTGAGTATGAATCAGGAATTTCCTTCCGAAATCTCTTTATATGATGAGTTTGATCAGTTGAAGACACAAAAGGTGGTGTATTAGTGTAAGCCTATCATTTGCAGTGATTGCAAAGGTATAGGTCATACCATTGAAGAATGTAGACAGAAACGTTTTGAGGTGGCAAATATGAAAATTAAGCAATCAAAACAATGGGTTCCCAAAGCTAGGCAAGTACCAGCTTCTATGGTGCAACCTCCTATAGTGCAAACTGTTCAATCAGTTTTGATTCCAACGCAACAAAAGGCTTTGGAACCTACTGCAGAAGGTCCCTTTGAAGGTGAAAATGATGGTCATGTGCCAGGAAATGTTGATGTTGTGCAATTGATTGTTAACGCACATAAGTCCCCTGTTGAACATAGGGCAAGTTCCAGTATGAGAGGGCAGAATTAGGGACAGAACTCAGGAAGAAGGGAGGTGGATGCACCTCTAAGGGGGGAGGTTATGACTTTCCCTAATGGATAATATTGGGATATGGAATGTTAGGGGACTAAACAGCCCTAGTAAGCACAATGATATCAAGTGGTTTCTTGATAATCAATGTGGGTTGTTTGGTTTCCTTTAAACTAGGGTTAAATCTTGCAATTTTGCTAAGGTTTTCCCTAGAATATGTAGAAATTGGAGTGTGGTGTCTAATTATCAATTTCATAAAGGTGGAAGGATATGGGTGGTTTGGATGCCTAATAAATTCATGGTGAATGTGGTGGCTTGTTCAGCTTAAATTATTCATTGTGAGGTGACTCATGTGGCTACTGGTAGGTCATTTTGGATTACTTTCATTTATGGGTTTATTGGTGCTGATGAGAGGGAGAGTTTATGGCAGAGCTTAAATCAGTTGAGTGGTGGTATAGATAAATCTTGGTTGATAGGAGGTGACTTTAATAATGTGTATAATCTTTCTGATAGAATTGGTTCAGTGATTACTCTTGATGAAGTGGCAAGCTTTAGACAATGCATGAGAGATTGCAATTTATATGAGCATGAAACAGGTGGTCCCTTTTACACTTGGTCCAATAAACAAGAGGGAGAGGGAAGGGTAGAGTGTTTGTGAAAGAAGAGTGTGGTCATCTTTTTCCTAAAGCCATGGTGCTTTTTCATCCTGAGGGCATTTCAGATCATAGTCCTTGTGTGATTAAACTTGATGCTCAACTTAGTTCTAAACCTAAATTATTTAGGTTTTTTAACATGTGGACTAAGGCTCCTGAGTTTGATGGCATTATACAAGAAGTTTGGCAGGAGCATGTTCAGGGGGTTCCAATGTATAGAGTTGTCAAGAAGCTGAAAAGTTTGAAGCCTAAGCTAAAGAACTTGAACAAGAAGAGATACTCTGATGTGGAAAATGCAGCTGCTGTTGCTTTCCAAGAGTTGCATGATACTTAGAAGAGAATTCATGAAAATCCAGCAAATGAGTCTTTGTATACTTTGGAGAAGGATGCTAAAATAAAATACAATGATCTCAATGAAGCAAGAACTAGTTTTTGGAAGCAGAAATTGAAACAAGAGTGGTTGTAAGGTGGAGATTCCAATTCAGCTTACTTTCATGCTTGTCTAAAGAAAAAAAGAGACATGAATCATGTTTATAGATTGAAGAATATGTCTAGTGTCTAGGTTGAAGATCCTGCGGGGATTGAACAAGCTTTTATTCAATACTATAAAAACTTGCTGGGTATTGCTCAGGAGCATAGAACTCCAGTGAGCCAAAGAATCATAAATGAAGGTCCAAGTTTGAATGCTGAACAATAGGAGGTGTTATGTGCAAGCTTTACTAGTGAAGATGTGAACGAAGTCTGCTTTGTTTGATATTGATGAAAACAAAGATCCAGGCCCAGATGGGTATACAAGTGGTTTCTACAAGAGAGCATGGCCTTATATTGAAGGTGATATCACTGAAGCAGTTCTTGGTTTCTTTCAGACCGGTAAACTATTGAAGCATGTAAATGCTACTGTGCTTTGATTGATTCCTAAATGTGAGCAGCCTGAAGATGTGAGCCATTTCAGACCCATAGCTTGCTGCAATGTGTTGTATAAGGTGATTTCTAAAATGCTTTGCAATAGATTAAAGAAAAATCTGCCTATGATCATCCAGTGCAAAGTGCATTAGTGGAAAACAAAGTTATTCTTCACAATATATTCATATGTCAGGATATGCTTAAGCATTATCAAAGGAAGTCTCAGCCAGCTAGATGCACTATTAAAGTGGATCTAAGAAAGGCTTATGACTCGGTCTGCTGGGATTTCTTGCAAGATCTAATGGTGAAGTTGAAGTTTCCTCAAAAGTTTGTGGATTGGATCATGGTGTGTGTCTCCTCTCCAACTTTCTCCCTCAGCATAAATGGGGGTATTTGTGGCTTTTTTAAGGGTAAAAAAGGGTTAAGACAGGGTGATCCTGTCTCCCCTCTTTTATTTGTCATTGCAATGGAGTTTTTCACCAGGATAATGAAGAAAATGAGTCAAAAAAGGGATTTATCTTATCATTACTAATGCTCCTCTTTGGGTATTTCACATCTCGTTTTTGCTGATGATGTGATGCTTTTCTATAAGGGAGATGTTCCTTCTTCTTTGCTAATGGGAAGAGCCTTTCGTGCTTTTAATGAAGCTTCCGGATTGGCGCTATTCCTGAGAAGTCAGCCATTTACTTTGGCAATGTAAAGTGGGTATTCAAGAAAGAATTTTGCAAGTGACTGGCTTTCAGAGAGGGAGATTTCCATTCAGGTATCTGGGAGTTCCCATAACTTCCAAAAGATTGTCAAAAGCTGATTGTGACCTCATTGTTGACAGAATGCTCAAAAGAATTTTGTGTTGGAGTACCAGACACTTGTCCTATACAGCAAGGGTTGTGTTGGTGAATTCAGTTCTGCTAAGTCTGCATACCTACTGGGCCCAGGTTTTCCTGATTCCTAAGGGTGTTTTGCAGAAGATTAACCAAATTATAGAGCATTTCTCTAGGAGGGTAGATTATTCTTGCACAAACCCCCACCTGTTGCATGGAGAAAAGTGTGTATGCCTAAGAAAAATGGAGGTTTAGGTATTAAAGACTGTATTTCTTGGAATGTTGCAGCCATTGGGAAGTATGTTTGGCTAAGTCTCTCAGAAAGAGGATTTGTTATGGATAAAATGGGTGCATAATGTTTATATCCATGATGTGGACTGGTGAGAGTATGAGGCTTCTAGCAGTGCTAGTTGGGTGTGGAAGTGTGTGTGTAAAGTGAAGGAAATTTTCAAGGCAGCTTATACTCAGAACAATAAGTGGATAGATGGATCAAAAGCTTACTCAGCTAGAGAGGATTATAAGTGGTTAAAAGGGGACTATGCAACTGTGAGGTGGCATTGCTGGGTATGGAGTCCATGGAATGTTCCTAAACACTCATTTATGGCATGGCTAGTGATGCTTGGGAAGCTTAGAACAAGACAAATGCTTGCTGCTGCAGGTATTTGTAATGACACAACTTGTCTTTTGTGCACTCAAGGTGATGATGACTGTTTGCACTTATTCTTTAGATGTGCTTTCAGTAGAGCTCTCTGTTCTGAAGTTATTGGATGGTTAGGAATTAGAGTTAGTATTGATGAATCCATCTATACATCATGGAAAAATTGGGGTAGCAAATTCGGTAGTAAAAAGATGCGAAAGGTGGCTTATGCAACTCTTTCTGCTGTGGTTTATTATGTCTGGAAGGCTAGGAATTTTGCTCTCTAGAATGGTACAGCCTCGTGCCTAGGAAGTATCTTAGGAGTATTCAACAGGATGTTTCTTGTAGGGTCATAAATCAGATTGATTCAAAATGATCTAGAGTTGAGGTTGAATGTTTTGAGAAGTTAGTTATAACTTGTAAAATATGATGCTGTAGTACTGTTTGTGTTGTGTTGCCTTTGCAGGAATCTTTCTTGCATTGGTTTTAGGTTGTAATGTTGTTTTGGCGGTTTTGCCTTGCTTTTGGTAATATTATCTTACATTTTACCAAAAAAAAAAGAAGAAATTCCTACCACAGTGTCTAAACAAAGACCTCCCAACACCTCGTGCACCACCGCCCGCAAGTATCCACCATATTTGAAAATATATCATAGTGCACCTTTTGTGATATAAGATCAATGACATCCTGGCAATCCGAGTATATAACTCGCATTCCTGTATTTGTTCTCCTCGACAATAGACATAGCCTCAATAACACCCAAAAACTCAGTTGCAAGAGGGTTAATAGTATACACCTGTTTTGTAAAACCCAAAATTCATGTACCTTCCCTAATTCTCATATAGACCAACAAAGGAGGCGTCCATGTGGATCATCGGACGGTCACGAGGATGGGTAAAGCACTTGCTGACACGGGAGAAACAATAGGTTTCCCTAATAGGGACGTCTCAAAGTCTCTCGCACATCCACTTGCTTTGAAGCTAATAACCAGGCTAAGGGAGGGGTCAGAGTTCCTAAAATGGCACATATTCCTATCCTTCCAAATCTCATGACACATGTACAGAAAGACACTGCTCCAGGGGAGATTTCTTAAAAGGTCCTTACTGGTCATGTTAGCCTGGAGCCATATTCTAAAGTCTAGGTAGTCATACATAGGGAATCCAAGGAGAGTCCATATACTAGAGCTCTTAGGGCAACAACCCCTGATCAAATGGTTCGAATCTTCAATATCCTCCTTACATCTAAGGCACAGGGCGTTCAGGGTAATTTTACGAGTGAACAGGAGTTTTTTATGCGGGTGACTGTCTTGCCATAAAAGCCACATGAAAATTTTAATTTTGGGTTCCACGTTCCCCTTCCAAATCCAGGAGAGGTCCGCAGCCGGGGCAAGGGTGAGGGGGATACTACAAAAAAGGCCTAGGAAACCAGTTGAAAATGGCCTAGGAAACCGGACTACAACAGGTCTTCATCTCACAGGTGTCCTAGGTTAGGAGACCGGTTATAATGCCTGGTTTCTTTGTTTATTTAGGAGACCAGTTGACAGGTAAAACAGTGGTATGATTCGAGATTTCCTAAGGATCGATTTAGTGAAATCCGCTATTTCATATATCGGGAAAAGAAATGATCCATCATTAGAAAAAAATGAGGGATTAGATCATGGCATGTATATTTTTAGGATTTCACAGTTTTGGTTTGTATATTCATAATGATACCATGAGCGCGTTAGGGCGTCCGCAAGATATGTTTTTCTTAGGTAAGCGTACATATAATATGTAAAAAGGTTAGGAGACCAGTTAACATTTTAATCCAGTCACCTTACCTTACCATTTGAAACCAGTTATTGACCACAACCGGTTTCTTAGGTTTATTACACGTTTTTTTTAAAATTAGAACGCTACAGTATACATACATTATCCTGTAACTAATCATGTATTTGCGGCTCCTTGTATATACGTTTTTTTTTATAAATAGCTACGACAATATTATTAAATAGAAATTCCTGCTTGCTTTATTCATCATGTCAAAAAAAAAAAATTAGTACATCTAATTTATATCTGAAACGAATTTCACTCAAAGCATCAATTACTTCCACTAATGTCTTAAAAATAAAGTTTATATAATCTAATGCTATCTACTAATATAATCAAATAATATGTACTATTCAAACTTGACCGTCGTCTTCAATCTCCATCGTCTTGTGTTTGGTTGTTTAAATATTTCACCCACATATCTCTTAGCTCGTCAATCATCACTTGCAAATATGAGCTAGATATCCCAGGAACGTATTATAAGTTTTTTTTACACAAACTCATAACAAATCGATTATATTCCATTAAGCTCAATAGTCAATAGCTAATTTCATGGATCCGAAGCAATAGTTGGACATAAAATTACTTGGTGGCCTCTGCTTTACAGGGGATACTATTGTGTATCCGTAGACAAAATCAATTGCAAAAGCAAACAAAAGATAATATCGTGAACAAATACAAAAATTGCCAACAATATCTCAACAAAACTTGAACCAAATAATTATCAAAATAGATGTACTACACTAATCTGACGGTTATGACAAAGATATCTCTCAAATTCCGTAAGAATTAGCAGTTTTACATCACAACATTAAAAATCATTCCAGAACTGCATGCAATCCACAATCGCATAAACTATCAAACTTCAAAGTTCTAATTCCAAACAATGAAACAAATACATAAGAAAATCACAATCTCGTAAAATTTCCAATTTCTCCATGAAATGAATACTAATCACTATCATTTTCCAGCAACAGAATCATCAAATCCAAAAATTCAAAACCTGTAAGTTAGAGCACCATTAATGATGAATGAAAAAAAAGATTATCCCACTCTCTTTCTAATTTTCTCTCTCTAAAAAATTATATCCCACAATCTTTTCCCACTTTCTTCTTAACAATGAACCAAAAAAAAAATATCGTCCCAACTACTTTTTCCTCTCTCTCTTACTTTTTGACCCCATCCAACTACTTTTTCTCTCTCATCACCCAACCACCATTATACAATATTTTTATTATTTAATTTTTAATGATATGAAATATTCATTACTAATTGCTATTTCATTGTTAATTAATTAAATTAATAATTTTAATATTATAATATTTTTTTAATAATTAAGTTATCTACATAATTAGCTATTATTAATACGTAGCATACGCAATTAGCGTTTTTAATATATTTCAATTAATTAATTGAAAATGGAGAAAATTATATATGTCCAAAATATAGCAAAATGGGTCTCTATTTATAGAGAGCTCGAAAAAATAGAGCCGTTGGTATTTTTTTTTATATTTTTTTGATTTGTATTTTTTAAAATATAACCATTGCAAAATTTACAATGGTTATATTTTTAATGGCCAATAGGAAGCTGACACTCGGAAAGGCATGACATTTGTCACGCTGCGACTGATCCATGGAAATTAAATGCGTCAGTGTGTCAGCGTATGTTGGCTGAAATTTTTTTGGGTTTCCACCAGCCAAAACGCAGCGTTTTGGTTGGCGGAAACCCAAAAAAAAATAAAGAAAGTCAGATAAGGTAGTGAGTCCCACTCCCACGCCTGATCATACTTTCACTCGTCCCATGCCAATTTTTAAACTCAATCACACCTCAATCTTTTTCTCACTCATTGTTAAGAACACCATTTTAAGATCAAGTACTTGATCTTAAAATTTCACTCATCATTAAGGGTGCCCTTAGAGTAAATTCAAATATCACCATTAATAGATCCAAAATAAAATCCAGAATCAACAAACAAACAATACTTAAAATGAAATGTAAGCATCGGTTTGAGCAACAATTTTCAACAATTGGACGATTGAATCAAAATATAAATAGTGAGGAACAAATGAAATAGTTAATAGCGTACCACGATACCAGAGCCATAATTTGGGGATGCGATTACGTTGGCGCAGATAAGATGTGATCTGAATAAAACAAAAAAAAAAGAGAATTAATATGAGAATTGGAAATGACGAATTCTAATTTCTCAGTTGCGAATTGGATTGAATTTGAGGGTAATTAGGTGGAATTGTCATGGGTAAGAAGAATCGGTAATTAGGGTGAATTTGGATTATGGGGAGGGGTGGTTTACTGGTTTGATGTTCTAGTAGCAGGTTTGGCGGGATTAAGAAAAGAAACATGAACTTCTAAACCCACGTTGCACCTTTTTTTTTTTTTTTTGAGGGGACTAAACCCACGTTGCACCTAGATACGAGTATACGATATGTGGTAATGTTTTTTTTTTTCATAGTATTTATTGCTTAAAAAAGGAAAAACAATTTTAAAAATAAACAGAAGAATATATACTATATAGCATGTACACTACACTAGTATTATTATGTTGAAAACATATTAAAATTTAAAAATTAAATTATTTCAAGGAAACCAGTATTAATTAGAAGTAGTCTCCTATCTTACAACAAGAAGAATATATACATACATTATAGTATTATGTTGAAAAAAAATTGAATTAAAAAAATAAAATATTTCAAGGAAACAGGTTTTACTTAGAAGCAGTCTCCTATTACACAACAACAATTTCAATAAGTCAAATAGTTAAACTTAAGAGACTGGTTTTGGATAATCAATGGTTTCCTATATTTAAGAAATGGGTTAGTAACCTCAACCGGTCTCCTATAGATGGTATCTTTGGCCTTTTTGTAGTATTGCGGATTTGTAGGCTAAACCGGGGGAGAACCCTTTGTGCGTAACAAAATGGGGGATGAGAAGATCATTCCTAGCTGAGTAAGTCTGGGGAGGCATGCTTATGATACGGTGTAGGATATGGGCTGGCAGGGTAAGAGACAGAGAACTCACATCCCACTTCTCTCCTACAACCAGGCTATCCACCTTCCGCCTACATTCCTCCTCGATAAGTGGGCCTTGGACCCAGGCCCGCAGAGGACCAATAGCAAGCCAGTCATCAAACCAGAATTCAATAGTACGGCCATTTCCAAGGTTCCATGAACTTTAGTTCCTAAGAAGGTTCCACCCTTGCCCAATGCTTTTTTCATAATTTGAAGTTTTTACTACTCCCTCCGTCCCATAATATAATGCCTATTATTTCATTTTAGGTTGGTCACACTTTAAAATCTTTGACCAAATATTCTCATTAATATATACAAGAAAACCTACTCATGTAGGATCTTGTTAGATTCACCTCAATATGTAGTTTCATAATATCAACTTTTTATATTTTTTATTAATAAGGATTTGAAGATATCGAAGGTCAAAGGTCCGTCTTGGTGACCGTGTAAAAAAGAAACAAGCACTGTATTATGGGACGAAGGGAGTATTTGTTTTGGACCAGAGGGTTAATATTTTACAATGGTTAAAACAACAAACTCATAGGTAGCTAACAAGAGAAAGAAAAAAGGGGCAATTACCAAATTAGTGTTCTCCTTTATTGTTCGCTACCAAAGAGTTTATCATTAAGTCTTTTTCTTAATAATTAATTATTCTCTAATACAACTTCAACATTTAATTTACAAATTTTAACAGCATCATAATTCTTAATTTCGAGGTGAAAGTTAGTTAATCGGGTGAATGGAGGTTTACTTTCTTGCATTCACAAAACTGAAGTAATGCAGACAGTTGACCAACTACAAGATAGTATTAGTAACCCACTTTGTATCTATCAAACTATCAAGTACAGCAATCATCAATTACTTTGGAATTAGTGCAGGAGATGCCGAAGATGTGAACAGAGCAGTATATGTGGTGATCAGTTTTAAGAATATACTGAATTACACTATCCTATTAGTACAAAAAAAAAAAAGAGTTCCTGCACAAGTCTAGGTAATATCAGTCTGGATTCCTACTCCAAATCAGTCCCAGAATAGACACTGAAAATCTGACAAATACTTGAAACTTCTCTTAAAAAAAAAATGGGTTTTTCTGTGATATACTCCTGTGTTTTTTAAAATTCTATGATGTACTCCTAATGTTTTTTTATTTTATATTGTACCCTTAACTTTTTAAAGTTTTCTACATAGTACCCAAAATATATATGAATGAAGACGGACGTTAATAATATTTCAAATCCCAACCAAACCTCCTGTTTAGTAGTTTTAATGATCTCTGAAATTCTTTATTTCAATCTTCTAAGTTATTCCCTAAAACCTTCTCAATTAGCTCAATCTTCTACCCCTGTCACTTGAAATCCCTAAATCACATTGTGGAACCCTAAAAATTTGCTCTTTCTTGAAAATTGGAGTTTCTTGAAGACGAAAGTGGAGAAGGAAGACGAAATTGAAGATGAAAGTGCAAAACCAAGAGTAATCTGAAAGGGAGAACCAAAATTCAAGTAATTGTATTGATTATAAGTTGTTAAATTGTTAATTTTCTACACTTGCGTTGTTTTGGTGAAGTTTAGGATTTGATTGAGTTGTTAAATTTTCTTGGTGGAGGACAAAATCAGCAATGAGAATTTGAGAGAGAGAGAGAAGTTCAACAATATGAAATTAAGAGAGAGAAGAACTAATGGAGGAAAGGGTTTACTTATAAAGGGATTTTTTTCCTCCAACTGCTGTTAATATGGATCATTAATAGGGATAATAAGTAACTAACGAAAACGTTACGTACACTTAACGGAAGGGTATTGTGTAGAAAACTTAAAAAACTCAAGGGTACAATGTAGAATAAAAAAACATTAGGGGTATAGCGTAGAATTTCAAAAAAACACGGGTATATCATGAAAAATCCAACAACAATTATAGGTGAAAACAAACAAAAAACATGTAACATCGGGATGCCTTACACAGCACATACATTAATTTTGCGACAAGTGCAGTTACCCACATTTCATTATGAAAGTCAAGAGCAGATATAACACAGGACCATTATGAATATGCACATCTAAGAATCTCAGTAGCAGCTGCGTGTTATTGTTTTATGAATATAATAAGAAGAAGAAGAAGAAGAGAATCGGAAAATAAGAAGAGAAGTGGTTACCTGCTAGTTCTCTTTCTTGCTCTTGGTTGACAAGTGGTTCATTTAGGTGTTCTTGTATCTCGCCATTATGATTATGCACAAAATCTCCCCAATCTACGTACATCTTTCAATTGAAACCAAGCATTGACATAATATTAAGAAAATAAATATCTCAAAGTGTAACTATAAATCTCAACAAACAAAATCCAACACAAGTGATAATCCTAAGAAGCCATAAATGACAGAAATCTCATAGAAGTTTCCTTTTGGTGCTCAACCATGGCCTAAACTCCTTCAAATCAAGCCTCTTACTGTTGCAAAGACATACACATAAATATAAATCCTAATATCTACCTAGTTATGATTACATCCTAAAAAATTCTGCACAAAGAAAATCACAAATAGAATGAAACAAAAAAGATAAACTATTTAATAACGTTTTAAAATCCATTTTGGTATTATTAAGCTTAATTATTATTTTGGATTTATAATTGAAAACAAATAAGATATATGTCTTATGATTTGAAATTATGAAAATCTCTTATGAGATCAAAAAAAAAGGAAAGAGAAACCATATATATCTCCTATCTTTCGTGGCTTAATGTGGAGTAGCCACAATTCCGATTTCTTGTCAACTTCTCATGCCTTCTTTGACAAATTAAAAACCCCAATTCCCTTATCTCACTCACAATCCCTTTCATCTTTCCTCTGTTTCTCCCAGCTCGGACCTTCTCGTTGGAGTCACATATGTTTATCTCTCTTCGAATTCCATCTCTTCGCGATCCAGTGGTGCTGCTACCACCGGTGCTGCTGTTGTTGGTGGTTCTTCAGCCGCATTTTCTCTCTCCTCTACTCTTGATGGTGGTGGTGCCCCTCTATCAGTGTTGCGCTGCCGTCGTCTGGTTGTTGTCGATGCTCACGGCCGCTACTGTACTTGTTCTACTGTCAGCTTTATTTGCTGCTACTTGCTATTGTCGCTGCATGTCCTAGCTCTGTTCTTTTGGTTCTCAACTCTTATTAAAAGAGATCACCCAAATCAAGTTTGGTTGTGAAGGTATATCCTCCCTTAATCTGAGAATCCAGCTCTACAAACTTATAGATAAAGTGGCTAGATGTTTTTCACTAATAATTCACCTTTGAATTTGACATAATACCAAAACCAGCTTATGTATTAACTAGTTTTGTTATGCTTGGAACCCAAAAATTATCCCTTCAGTTCACTTCGTGTTTTTCTTAATGATATTAGTTCTATTTTGCAACTCATAGATTTGATTTTCAAGGGAGGATTGATTGTGTTAATTAGTTATTGTGGATTAATTTACAAGATTGGGTATAAGATATAAGTTGTGCAGGTTATGATAAGTTTATAAGATCAAGGGTGACGAAGAGTGAGTTATTATGATGAGTTAGTTATATGTTATATTTAATAGGAAGTGTTAAAAAAGTGAAAGAGTCAAATTTCTATATCCAAACTTAGTGAGAATGGTTGTTAATTGTTATTATTATTGTGAGGTGGTTGTAGGCGTTTTTATTCACCTACGCGGGATGAGCGTGTATTTGACTACCTCATTGTAAAGGTTTTTTCGAAAAAAAATATTTTGAGGTCGCTAATAAGTCTTTAAAGGAAGACTAGTAAACCTAATTGGATATTAGAAAATCATAGGGATAACTTAGGGACTTATTCAATATAGATTTTTCCGTCATGACTCTATTAATGGTCAATGAACCATAGATTGAGTTCGGGGATGAAGGTACGAACATGGTCATAAGCCACATTCGCCCATTGATGGCCTCTACTTAATATTGATTCATGTCAAGTTTTATGCAAAAGAATAACCAGAGAATATTTTCAAACACCCTAAAAATATTAGCCTAAGTTATATCAAAAAGACTATTTTTAGTGACAAGTTATTAAGCAATCAAATTACTAGGTTCCTAGCAGGTTGTTCAAATTTCTGATTAATATTAGAACAATTCCTTAGGTCTTGATTTGCAGGAATAACATGTGGGTGATGAAAGCACAAACAGGACAATCATATATATATATATATATATATATATATATATATATATATATATATATATATATATATATATATATATATATATATATATATAAGTGAGTTCATATGAGAATGCATACTTACATGAGAAATGAAAATGGATTTTACACGCTATAACTCTAATGAACAAGTGATGTAACTCTAATGAAAAAGTGATGTAACTCTAAAAAACAAAAATTAGAAAAAAAAATTTCGAAATATAATTTTTTTTTTTTTGGACTCGAAATTTTTCCAGGGGTATAACTCTAATGAACAAGTGTTGTAACTCTAAGCCAGTCGTGTGGTTGAGATTCATTCTCATTTCTCATCTAAGGAGCATTGTCATGTGATCCATCTATATATATATATATATATATATATATATATATATATATATATATATACATTTATGAAAAATAAAAGGAGAAGTAAACGTTAGAATATACAAAAGAACGGTTTTTATATTAAAGATCTGCATCATGGAAAGAAATAGTTGGTAACTTCAATATAAAAATAAGAAATTTATTCAACGACCTTCAGGAGTATACCAGCGTGGCTTGGGTCTGAGGGAGTAACAACTTTCGGTGAAGCCTGAAGATTGATCGAAATATGAGTGTGTGTGTGTGAGTATAAAGGTATATGTTTGTTTGTGTTTGTGAATATGAAAATATGAGAGAGTATGGAAAAAAGAGAGTTCGTAAATATTCGAGTGCAAATAGTACGTGAAAGTGTGTGAAAGTGTCTTTTTAGATCCGGGAAATCGAGGCATATTTATACCAAGGCATTAAATGAAAGATAAAAAAGCAAACTGCGCGTCACGCAAAGAGTGCGCTAGGCGCACGTCTCTGCGTGGAGACACATGTCAGGCACAGATTGGCGCGCCTGACGCGGCACAGCCAATGCGTTGCGCGCACCGTGTAACGCCCCGGAAATACATAACATTGATCGTCAGCGGAAGCACAACTTAAGCCTGTGGGTTATGGGCCCACTAATATAATATTGGCCTAAAATGGTCTATTAAGTATACAAATGCTCAAATAAAATAATAATGATTACCCGTAATACATAATATCCTAAATATCTCAACTTATATATAGTCACTTCAACATAATCCTTTATAACAATGCTCTTGCAACTGTTCTACTTATACCTAAAACAGAAAAACAAAACGTCATGAGCCGAGGCTCAGTAACATACTACCCTAACATCGTAAGTTCATTTCACATCGTTTCATTTATAAACAGGGAGGAGAGAATACGTAAAACCATTTCATAGACATATCATAATCGTACTTTCGTAATATCAAGGACATCATACTTCATAATATTAAATCATAAAATCATCTACAAATATTTCGCTTCATATCATAAGCTTTTTCATTTACTTAATCATTTTGGTAACTTGGCAAGTATACAGAAGGGATGTCTCCCCATTTTTCATTTTCGTAAACGGAAGGCTACCACCCGAGGACCTTGGCCCCCACATTTCAGAAGGTGGTATATAATGCCCAAAACATAACACGGAACCACCCCAATATGTAGGAGGTGACTGACCCGCCGGAAGGTACATGCAAGACCCGATTTTCATTTTCATAAAATGGAAGGCTACCACCCGAGGACCTTTGCCCCCACATTTCAGAAGGTGGTACTTAATGCCCAAAACAACACGGAACCACCCATGGACATATGTCCCATAGACAGAAGGTGGCTAACCCGCCGGAAGGTACATGCACGACCCGACATAAACGTAATACTGCCAAGAACCGTTCTTTCACTTAGCTTTATCATGTTTCGTTCCTTTACTAATCATATTCACATTACCTAATGGTAGTCGTAATCATGATACGTAATCATTATCATAACGTAACCATAATCATGGAACGTAATCATATTTTCATAACATCAAAATCGTCATACTTCATAGCATTAAATCATTTCCTAAACATCATTTACATAGCAACCATTTCATATCCCGCACACCATAAATAACATCGCATAAACATCGTATAAAGCATCATAAAACATAGTTGGAAGGGGAGTGCGGGTGCTAGCAGTAGACGTTACCTGAAATCCTGCTTACCAACTTTGATAGCCGGGGGAGGCTTGTAATATCCTTTTATCTTCTTTAATCTATGCAGTAGACGTTTCGTTATTTAGCTTTTAAACTTGAATATTAGTTAGAGCTTATTATAGTCATAGCAATTCGTCTTATGGTCATAAAAGGTCTCAAATAATAGTCATTATCAACTTAGTTGTCATTAACTTATTAAGGTGACTCTTAAACAACTAATTAGGTGAAATAACTCCTTTAGTTATACTTTTAGAATTATCGAAACCTTAAAGTTATATTAATACATAACCAATAACCATTCGAAAATATATTATTATTCGAGTTCATAGTTAATCATTAAATAATCGTTTATTATTAAACTAATTAAGTTTAAAGCTATAATAGAACTATTAACATTATTATAACATTATTTAATCTCATAAAACTCGTAAATCAAGCTATCTTGTAATATTAACTATTAGTGGAGGTAATAATATATTAAACTCATATTATAAATAACAAGCTTATTGGATTTTAATTAGTTTTAAACAACTCAATTAGTTTAGTAATCATGAAATATAACCCAATAATAGTTTTTAGGAGTCAAGTTAAGTGGTTTAATTAAACTAACCAAATCAGTCCATCGAATAAGTTCAAGCATCATTTTAGCCCAACATAATAAAATTCAGATTATAAATACTTAAGTTTAGTTCAACTTGGGTTCTCCTAGGCCCAAAACTTACCCTTAGCTAACAATGATATATTGGGCTTGAGTTTGTAACTTAAGGAAATCAGGTTTTAAAACTTAACTTTAAGTTCTAGTGTAGTCTCCTAGGCCCAAACTAATATTGACTAACTAAGAATAATTGGGCTTGGGTTAAAACATAAAAATCGAAATTTCTATTAACTAAAATCGGAATGTCGTTACCTCGCTTCTTAGAGCGGGGGACGACCGCACGACTCGAGGCGAGAGGAGGACGGAACTCCGGTGGCCGGAGAAGCGACGACGGCGGCGAGCAGCTCTAGTCTCCGGCGAGAAGCAAGCGGAACACAACGACAACCAAGGCGAAAGACTAACAACAATGACGCACAGCAACGTTAACAACAACAACGACGCACAAAGAACAGTAGGGTTGCGGCGTCGCACGGAAGCTTCGGCGAGTGGGCGACGAGGCGAGGCTGCGGCAACGGGGTAGTGGTTCGTCGCGAAACCGGCGGTGCAACCGGTGGTGGTGGTGGTGTTTGAAACCCGAAACAGAGGAGAGAGAAAAATGGGTTTTCTTTTTGGGTTTCTTTGGGTAGCGTTTTCCGGTGAGTTGTTGACTGAAAATGTGAATGGTGATTGTGGTGGTTGAATGTGATGGTTCGTAGGTGGTGGTGAGGTGAGATGGAAAGATGAAAGTTGTTGGTGATGGTGTTCTTAGTGAGAGATTTTCATGGCTAATATTATCTAAAAATCTGATTTTTGGTTGTGGCTAAATGATGGAAAATTACCCGGTATTTATAGAGCTTGTTGAAGGCTACCAATGCTCTGTTGCTTAGTTTAGAAATTTAAAAGTATGAACTATGGTCAAGTTACATTAATGGAGGAAGATTAAGAATTCAAAATTTGGGGGCTTCTTCCAGATTTTGTGGGATATTGTAGCAAGCTTTATTGACTATATGAGGATAGCTACTGACACGGGTGTTGAAATGTAGAGGTGAAGAGTTTGATTTCATGTGTGAAAAAAAAATGTGCCGAAAAGAAAAATTGGAGGAAGGAAGAAGATGGGTTAGAGTTTTAGACTTATAGGGGCACTTTTTGTGATTTCTATTTTTGCTTAAGTATCTACTTGTTTTATTGTAAAATAGTTAGGTTAAATAAAAGGAACTTGAAATAACTTATTATACTGTCTAATATCTATAATTCTTGTTTTTGTTAGTTTGGAAAGATTTAATTTATAATTAATCCGACAATTAGTATTACTTAAATACGGGATATTACACACCGCCTGTGTCAAACACACTTTGACAGCCTTTTTCTTAAACGCATTTTTAAATGATTTTCTTTTATCTTTTGAATCCGGAAATCAACTTTACGAGATAAAATCTGATTTCAATTTAAAAAAAATCTTTGAAAATATTTTTTCATTTCTGAAAATATTTACTAAAATAATAAATAAAAATAATTAATTATCATGAATAATTAATTGGGATTTTTCAAAGGATTGGGCTTAAAATATTTCAAAATAGGATCAAAATATCTTCTATGGGATTCAAATACAATTAATTATCAGGAATATCTAATTGGGCTTTAAAATGAAACTTCAGATCATTATTGCAAATAAACTTTTACACTTTAAAATAGTTTTGGGCCTGGCTATTCGTACTGCTCTCCCCTTGGGTCGGACCAATTAAGACCAAGATATGTTTCATCATCGGGCCCTTAAATGGGGAGACACGATTATGTGTCTACAGTGGTTATTGGAGAATCGCTAGGGAGACGTATATGATTCGAGCTAAGATGGAGCTCAAGCTTATGATTCTTGGAGGTTGCGTATAAATGTTGTTGGGTTTGTTTTGAAGAGTATCTTATTGAGGTAACATTTATGTTCAACAAAATGTATTTACATGGCTGTTTGTGTTGTGTTTTAATATCGTATATCATTTATAGTCGTGGTCATGGTTATAGATGTGTATGTATGTACGTGTGGATTTGTAGATTTATTATCTAATGATTATAAGAGTATGTTTTTTTTCTTTTTTTTGGAATTGTTCGAAAATATTCATGTTTCTTGAAATGTGACTTGAGTATGAAAATGAGAAAGGGATTTCGTATTTGTTTTAGCTGGCCTAGCTTTTGAACTGAGATGAATAGTGGGCAAGGTATAGGTGGAGGAGAATGATGCAGATATGAGTTAAGACCAGGTAGGATATTGTGTTATGTTATATTATGTTAGGTTTCTACCTGTACTTGCCAGCAATTTCTGTTAAGTGATTGAGCTATGCCGGTGATATATTTTAAGGATGAATTATTTTCCGAACAATTACCAAGTTTGGTTATGATATGAAAAACGTTTACGAACTAAAATCGTTACGACGGCCGAAGCAAAGTTATTGAGCTTTCCACTCATTTTAGTTTTTGTTTGTTTTGTGTTTCTCTCTGCAATTGGCATGTTTGTCTTGGAAGCTCGAAGTGGATTAGAGTGAGATTTTAGTTCTGAAATTGTAATTAGATTAGCCATTCAGAGATTGTATTTAGATATCAAGTGCTTATTTGGGAATAAAATCTTATATTATTTTGGGAACCGAGTAAAGTATTCTGTAATATGATATTTGGTTTTGAAGTTGCTATGTTGTGGGCCCTGACCCATATGTCTATGATCGATTCGTAAACTATGTTTCCGCTGCAAGAGAATGTAATTTAAGGTTTATTTAATGATAATTGAGATTTGTGAATGCTAAGTGTGACTAGCTAGCAGCTCTGAAGTGCCGGCTGTTTCAACTACATCTTTTAATTAACAGTGGACATATCAAATCAACATCATTGCTATTTGATCAAAATTAGGCTCTATTCTTTTAGACTGAATTGAGCTGAACTGAACTGAATTTGTCTGAACTGAACTGAAGTGAATGAAAACTGTGAGAGGAAACTAACTTAACTTAACTGAACTGAATTGAACTGAATTGAACTGAATTTTCATTAATTCAGTCCAAAAGAACATAGCCTTAGTCTCATACTGGTGGGTGATTTAATGAATATGGGCTACAAAGCTAAGTTATTGTTATGGATATGCCACCACCCCCACCAACCACTCCACCTGCTCCCACCACAACCTCCACCATCGCGCCACCACAACCTGCAATCTTCTCCTTCAAGCAACTTCAAATCAGAATTCTCCGAGCAAATCTGACATGGGGGAAAACTAGGTCGTTACTAGTCTCCTAAAGTCAAACAAAACCTAACTAGACCACTAAACTAAGTAAAGTGACAAGCAAGGGTCATTCTTCCACAAGGACCAAGAAGCACCAATATGTGTTAATTTAACAATAATCTAGGTCGAAAAAATCTTCAAGTTTTGGTTAAACTAAGGGTATAAACTATTGAAATCAAATTAGGAAAAGCACTGGGAATGGGAAAACACCACAATCATAGTTCACATCCAACAACCAAGTAGATGTAAGGGGGTTGACATGTATTGGGGATATGCAAAGGGAAATAAACAATCTAAAATCGTTGTTAGGGAGTTTAGAGTCCTAATTATGGCAACAAAACCTATATTTCGAGGTGTTATCACCTAACTAGGCCAAATTAGGAATTGAAATCAAACCCAAGTTAATACCAATCAACAAGTGATGTGTAGCAACTAATCAATCAATCATGAAGGTCAACCACATAAAAGTAAACCATTACATGGGCAACAAAGGATCAAAAGATGATGGAGCTCACATCAACTAAGTCACCAATCAACATCAAAGATTGAGATTGCACAAATCTCAAACATAACCAACCCAATAAACTCTACTCATGAAAATAGGATGCAAACAATGATTAGGCTACTCCCAATCCTAGTTAATGAACTACTCACTACCCATTATACTACCAAACATCCTAAACATGAAAATCTAGCTATTAAATCACCAATCTAAAAGTAGCAAAAAACCAAAAATTAATACTTTTAAAGCAAAAATAAAACAAAATCTAGAAAGCAAACAAGAAGAAACTAGTAAAAGATGGAAACTTTAATCTAGATTAACTATTAAACATTAAAATAAAGCAATAAAAGAAGAGAGAGAGAGTAAGAAATGCTCATAGATAAATTGTTGAATCTTTAAATACAAGTTGTCACCCTTGAATCTCAAAATCTTCAATCTCTCTTTGAGTTTTCTCACTTTTCCCCTCAAAAAGCTATGGAGGCTAATCCTCCCTAAAGCCCTAAAAATATTCTAAACCTAAGAGTGGTCGATAAAATAAAAACTTGGCTAAAACTTTTCACTCCTTTTAAAATGGGCAAAGGGAGTATTTATACTCCCCTTAATTCCATCGTCGCAAACAAAACGGGCCGAAGAAAAAAAGACCCAAGAAGCAGAAGCCCGGGCGGGCTCCAAATGTCCCGGGCGGGCTGACCAAGGAACCCCGGGCGGGCTGGTTTAAGGCCCGGACGGTGCAGATACCCTTCAATACCACCGGGTGGAAACATTTCTTTTGTGTCGAGGCAGGAACTTCAAGGATCAAGCAGCCCGGGCGGGCTTGGTATACACTCGGGCGGGCTTGGTATATGCTCAGGCGGGCTTCACATGCGTGGCAGCAGACGCGCCTGACTTCAAAGAGCCATATCTCTATCATTTTTCATCAGAATTGGGCTTATGACCACTCGTTGGAAAGATATCGAGTCAAAATTTCATCTCCAACTTTAATCACTGAAAAATAATTTGTGTGCTGAAAGTTATGACCGTTTGAATATGACCCATATGCACAAATCCTTCCAAAAGCTCTTATTTTAGCAAAATTGCTCCACTCTATGCTTGGTGTGTGGTTCTCATTTCCTCCCCTTTCAAGTGCTTCCCCTTGTAATTATTCAAATTCCTACAAAAAAAGGTCAAATAGAATAGTTGGGAGAGGGAAAACAAATATATATAGCAAGATGGAATTAATTAACACAAGAGGTAAAATTAAGTGGAAATGAAATAAAAACGGAAATAAACTAAGCAAAAATGGCCTTAAAACTACCCTATGAGTGAGATTTATCTCACTCATCAAAATCGAATATGGAATTCGAGCAACAACGACGTCATGATAGGGAGGAGGAGAGAGAATGCTGCAAGGATGTCGCATGGGGAGGAGAGATAGATACAAGGACGTTGCATGAGGAGGAGAGAGAACATTTGCGGTCGAAAATCTGGTTCAATTTCTTTGAGAATTCAATGTTTTTCGAGTTCATGAACAAATTTGATTGAGTCTCTCCTCATGGCCTGCCTGAAATTCAATCTGGTTCAATCTCTCCTCGTGGCCTGACTGAATGAATCGTGAATAACAACTTTTGATTAACTTGGATTAACGAAATCCATTAATTTCAGAACAAAAATTCATGAATTTTGTTGACAAAGAAAATTATCGGGTTTATAGATTGAAGAAGAGAAGAGATAGAGAAAAAAAGGAGTTGAAGAAGATGGAGATAACTCCTGTTCTGGCGGTCGTGGCAGACTGGCAGTGTAGACACATAATCGTGTCTCCCCAATTTGTTTTAAGCGCAAATCCATTTCCTTACTATTTTTATTAACTCATTTCCGAAAATCATTTTCTAACCCATTTTATTAACTTATTTCCTAAAACGTTTTAAAATAACTTTTTAAAGCCCATCTTTGAAAACATTTTAAAAATAGTTTTGTGAAAGCCCAATTTTATAAAACCCATTTTCTAAGCCCAATTTAATTAATGGAATTAATTAATTTTATTGATTAGCTTTATAAATAAAAAATATCTTTTTCAATAAAAATAATCTTTTCCCAAAGTGTTTCTTAAATATCTCTTATTAAATATTTTCTAAAATCTTTTATTTTCTAAAAATCTTTTAAGAAACCCAATTGTTTTCGGAAAACCTATATATATCCTCCATCTCACAAATACACGACATCTCTCCACACTAATCTCATGGCACCACACTACATCACTCGGCCATCCTCACAAAATCCTCTCACAATCCGATTCCCTCGCCATCTTCATCACCGTCAGATACTACTAATCCATACTATTATCTTGACTCCATCGCCTGACATATCCAACGCCACAAAATTCCCTAACTCGACATACTCCCTCTCGCCTAATCATGATCATCATCAAAGCCTAATCTCTATGTATTGCCACATCATTGATAAACAAACAACATCACCTACACATATATACGAAACTACAAAGCAACATAAATCCCTCATCTTCGAATACAAAATGTAACCTTGGGATTTCTAAAGCAAAAAACAAACTTTATACCCAAGGCCATAATACATACATATTATGAAACACACTTTTTTATAAGGCTTGCTCAATATTCAATTTTCCAAGATCCGTACAAATCAAGACCCCGGACGGTGGTATAATTTCTTAGGGTCAACTAAATCAACTATCTTTGTTTATTTTTTATTATTTTCTTGAAGTTACTAACATTCTATTCGTCATGTAGGTTATTAATATATTCCAGCGCTGTAAGTATTGTATATATTATATTAACTCCCTGCAGTATTTTATTTTCATATTTTTATTTATTTATATGAACATATTATTTTTTTATGTGCCTGATTGCAATATTTTTCACCTTGTATTTATTGCTAAAAAAGACCTGAATAAATGTTCTAGATTTGGACAACCTGCTAGGAACCTTGTAATATGATTGCATAATAACTTGTCACTAAATAATTAGTCTTTTTATGTGTTTCCTGAACCAACCTAGATTAATTATTTTTAAGGTGCTTAAAACGTTATATGGTTATTCTTTTGCATAAAATCTGTAATGAATCGGTATTTAGTAGAGGCCAGCAATGGGTAATATAGTTCCTAACTATATTGTACCCTCACCCCCAAACTCAGTTTTTGGTTCCTGACTATCTATGGAGTCATGAAGGGGAAATCTACATTGGATAAGTCCCTAAGATGTCCCTTCCGTTTCAATATCCAATTAGGTTTATGATTCTTACTCTAAAAAATTGTTGGCGACTTCTTTCTAAACATATTTTTAATAGCACTTTAACAATGGGGTAGTCAAATAAACGCGCTCACACCGCGTGTAGGCATTAAAGGAATGAAAAATCCACGCCTATAATTTGGCGACTTCACTGGGAGGATTTTAAAAAAAATATTTTTTTCTAAATGAGTGGGTAAAACTTGAAAAATACAATTCATTCTTATTTAATGCCTTAGAATAATGTACAGTCTTGCATGTGCATGGCTTTTGTTCAGCCACCATAAGGACAATCTACCTTGCCTCATTAGCACATGTTCTATGTGTGAGGTCACCTCCGGGGGATTTGCGCTTTATCCTTCCAAAAAGCTTCTTGAGCGATAGTGTTGGATCTTAGTCATAAGCAAATCTACCCAACCATGGCATTGTTCTCTTGTTCTTCACTTGAGAACTAGAGTGCGTCTTACACGTGGCCACCTCTTTAAGCAGGGGTACAAAGCGTTGGATCAATCTCTTAGTCATGGACCCTTTTCAGCCTTAACCTAAACCTGACCATAGTTGAACGTAGAACTGGACTTTAGGTTGAGAACTTTGAATATCATACGATTTGTGCATATTTATGTGTGCGTGCCTTTAATTATTTCGTATTGTGCGATGTTTCGAGTCAAAAGTACTGAACAAATATACGTGATGAGTGAAAGAGTAAAATTGAGTGTCCGCGTCGGACGCAGTTGCTTCGTGTCTAACGCAGTCAACCGTGTCCCGCACATCGCATTTCTGCGTGCAACGCTGCTTAGCGTGTGCCGCGCTTCAGTCTCGCGTCCCGCGCTTTCTGGGTTGTGTGTCGTGTTGTCTCCTTGCGCTCTGCACGTTTCCCAATTCCTACGGTGATATTTTTTGTTTTTTATTCTCCGCAACTGTTACTTTCAACTCTCAAGGCCTCCTTCTAAAATTTTTTTAAAAAAAAAATCTCTAATATTCTTTTTTAAACCTATCTACACCTTTTTCAAAATCCATCCCAAATGAAATTTTTCAATCTCTAATATCCTATCTTCTTTGGAAATTATTCTCCTGTCTTTTTTAAAATTCCATCCCATCTCTAATCTCCTATCTACTTCAAAAATTCTATCTCCACCTTTTTAAAAAAAAAAAAATCTCCAGCTTTTTTCCTATCACATATGTTTTTTTCAAAAATTCATCCTTTTTCTTTATCCCATCCTTTCATGTATATTATCCATATTTTCATGTACACATCATTTAGGATTCCTTTTAATGTCCATCTTGTTGTAAAAGTCTCGTCCACCTAGGAATTCTAACTGCACTAGATGTCCGTCTGACCCAAATTAAATGTCTAGATTCATCCAGTTTCACTCCATTTATAGTTCTTCACCTCATCTAACTCTATCCATGTTAGGAGTCTTAACCCTGTCTAGGTTCACCCATCTAAGAATTCTAGGGTCGTTAGAATTCTTGTCATCTTCGAAGTCTATAATCCATAGAAATCCATGCATAATAGGAGTCTAAATTCGTTAGAAGTCCGTTCATCTTAGGAGTTTGAACTCCATTAGAGTTCTGCCCATATTAGGAGTCTAAAACATTTTGAATTCCGTCCATTTTAGGAGTCTAGGTCCACTAGAGTCTCATGCATATTAGGAGTCTATCATCCTTAAAAGTTCACCAAGCCTAAAATTCTAAAGTCATTAGAAGTATGCTAAGTCTAGGATTATGTATCAATTAGGACTGCATTCATACTAGAATCCTTTTTGCATTGCATAGTCCATCATTCATACACCTCATGCATAATTACAGTTCATAAGCATTAAGGAGTCTCATTGCATCCATACTTTCCATTTCATTTCATACATTCCGCATTTAGTAGTCTCGAACTACAAGCGATCCGATTCCCACTTTTGGGATATGTAGGCGGCCTTTACGGGTTCGAACGCATATATCGAGTCATGGATACATGCATTCGGTCTAGGTGCATCCAAAAAAATCAAAAAATATAATCATGCATTTAGGATATTCGGATTCGTTCCTAGGAGCTTAACTTTTAAACATACACACATTCTTTCACACCATTTCTTTCTCTCCATCATCAATCCATCTCTAATCTCTGCTTGGATGATCCATTGTAGGAAATACGCAATATGTCAAGAACACCTCAAGAACAAGTTGATAAGTTGAAGGGTACACTCGCAGATCTTGTAGCACGTGTTGCCAGGCTAGAGGCACATTACAAGGCACCAGATAGTTTTACCGCAATCAAGACTGACCGACAAAGGATCAATGAACTACATGACATCACACAACATAGTCCACTGATAAACCCTTCCATCAAATCAATCCCCGAAAGCTCGTCTCGTTCTAGAGGAGGCGAAAGAATTATTGATGATTCACCTAACGCCCAAGCATCTACTAAGATACATTCCGGACACGCACCAAGCCTAGAAGAAAGCCTCGAGGGAGTTCATATCCTTACACATAAGCTATGGTGCTATATTCGAGTATCCTCATTTTAGAAAATTGCTCTATCCTATAGGACCCACTCCAGATCCTGAGGAAGACAGAAAAGGGGTAAATTAGAACAAAAATGCCTATTGCAAGTACCATAGAGGAAACAGACATAGAACTGACGATTGCTATAAGTTAAACCACCTTATTCACAACATGATAAAAGAGGGAAGACTTCCAATTCTCTCGAACAACGTCCCAAATTAGATAGAGGTTGCTAACATGGGCACAAGGGATTATTTAAAACCCCGACGGGCACAAACCCTATTAAAGATGACCTATACTCAAATCTTTCACCAACTCCAAGCTAAAGGTGCGATTTCCCCATTGGACCCCTATAAGACCCACCTAAAGAGGAAAAAATCGATGTGGGATGAAGGCTCCTATTGTGAATATCATAGGGGGAAAGGTCACTCTACCGAAAGGTGTATGAGCCTTCAGGCGATTATCCAAGACATAATCGATGACAAAAGACTGCAATTGCTATCCGATCCAGACTACAAAGACGCAGCCCTAGTCCCAAAAGCATATATTCATTAAAACACCTGGACTCGCTTAGGTCCAGTATATATATATATATATATATATATATACGCCTATTCTCTTTTCATTTAGAAAGAGACCTCATGAAGATTGAAGCAACGAAGCTGTCTTGTCACGTGACGTAGGAGTCTAGACTTAGGATTTCAGTTTATGTTTCATCTCTCTTGTTTTTCCTAGTCTAATATAGGATTTTCCCTCTTATTGCATGTACTCATAATTTTCAATCAATAAATGAGTATTTCTTTTCTATCCTTGCACTAGTGAGCATCAATGGAAATCACGATTGTCGCCTTAAAAGAAATAAATTTCTAACTCTCATGACTATATTAATAAAGGCAATGAACAACGGGCATATATAAATGAGGCATTGCTCCCCTTTCCCGCAATGATTTATCCAATCTTTATCATGCATAACACCCCTCTCCCTTTAACCTACCTCGTAGGAAGTATATTTGACATCAATTAAATAAAAAGGGATAAAAAAAAAAGAGCAACAAGAAAAATCAAAGCTAAAAATGATAAAAAAAAAGGGTGCAAAATATATAAAAAAAAAAGTGTTGCAAGTAAGCCCATCAATAGCTTTGTCAAAGGTATTTCCTTCGAAACCTTTAACCTTCAACCCAAAACTTTAACCAATTGGCCATGACCTCAACAACCAAAAATCTTTACAAGCCAAATCATACCCTTGATAAACCTTCTCAAACAACCCATAACCATGCACATTGCATCCCAATAAGCCACAAAAGACAAACCAAAGCCCGCTAGGTCGAAAACCCGTAAGGGCGACTTAGGCAAAAGTCAGGGCATCTTCTCATTCATTAGCTTGTACTACGAATGGTCTGCAACTGCTAAAGATACGTAGGAAACCTCACCCTGAGGTCCGACCGCTTCAAACCAAACCAAACCTACATCATTATCTACCCTTGCCAAAGACCTCTTCCTAATCAATGCCTAATTCATGCAAATGGCTCCAAAGCAAAATGCTAGGCCACCAATTAAAATGTTAAGAGCTACGACAGGCCTGATTCCATCATGGATACGTAGTCAACCTCTTTTAAGGCCCGACCGTTTTAATCCACAACATATTTTTAAGGCTCGCCTAGGCCCATGAGAAAAGCGCGATCTCCCAAATCATGAGTTTTCAATGCTCATCCCCCACCCTTAGAACTAAACTGGGATTTGAACCTACATCATTAGCCTACCTTATTGCGGGAGTCGATTCATTACGACTCCGCATTTTTCCTATTCTGATCCCTTGCCGTTTTCTCAACTACATTATCGCTTCTAAGCCAACCTTAGCATAACCTTTCAACACTCAGCGCTATGACCACGCTTCATCTATTGAGTGTTCCTTTCTTTGGCCTTTCTTGTATTCTCACCTTAGGAACCCTATATGGAATCTTTGGTCGAAACATCCACTAAGCGTGACGAGACATCTTCAAAATCAAGCAATCGAAGCTAGGTACATCATCAAATCCATCTTACCGAGGGTTTTATCACCGGTCCACATAGAAAATCATAGGCTCCAGGTCTAGGCCTATTGTAATAAGGACTGCATGACAAGTCCATACATGAAACCTTGGGTTTTAAAACCTACAACGATACAAGATCGAAGCTACTTTATGGGATCACTTAGGCCCTTGGCATACAAAACTCGAAGCATATACAACTCCAAGCGCTACAAAAGCTCGTTCTATAACGTATTCCAAACCCAACATAGTCTATTAACTGAATAGATCATCCTTGGGCTTCATGTGTACCTTGATAAGGACTTCATTACGAGGCGATACAAAAAAAAATTGTGGGCTCCAGACCCATAAGAGATCCTAGCTGTTTTACGGGCTCACTTAGGCCCGTAACAACTACAACATGTATTGACTCAAGCATAACCTACATGGATCATCCTTGAAGGCCACCTATTTTTCCTATTTCAAAAATAGTTTTCTAAACGAAAATTCGAGCTTCTAAAAGAACAATAAAAGAATCATATCGCTGCATTAGCATTAAATCATATCATCTGCATTAGTGTCATATATCTGCATTAGTGTTGCATCTTTTCTTTTGCATTGCATCCTTCGTCCTTGGCCATAGGATCCTAACATAAGTCATGGAGTTGCACACACACACGCACACATGTATGTACACACGGTAACACCTTCAAGTCAAGTTAAGTCAAGTCAAGTCAAGTCAAGTCAAGAAGCGACATACCGCCGCCTGGTCTGCGAACTACCTTCAATCAAGAGCGACGACATACCGCGCCTGGTCTGCGGACCACCTTCAATCAAGAGGCAATATACCGCCGCTTGTGTCCGAGACCACCTTCAATCAAGAGGCGACATACCACCGCCTGGTCTGCGGACCACCTTCAATCAAGAGGCGACATACCACCGCTCAGGTCTGCGGGACCACCTTCAATCAATAGGTGACATACCACTTGCCCGGTGCAGGACCACCTTCAATCAATAGGCGACATACCACTTGCCCGGTTGCCAACCATCTTCAATCAATAGGCGACATATCACCGCTGGTGCACGCACCACCTTCAATCAATAAGCGACACACCACCGCTTAGGTCTACGGACCACCTTCAATCAATAGGCGACACACACCGCTCAGTGCCGGACCACCTTCAATCAAGAGGCGACATACCACCGCCGTGGCGGACCACCTTCAATTAAGAGGCGACATACCACCGCCAGTTCAACGGACCGTCATCAATCAAAGAGGCGACATACCACTGCCGTTGTGCAGACCATTATTAATCAAAGAGGCGACATACCACCGCCAGGTCCACGGACTATTGTCAATCGAGACATCATAACTCCAACATGAGCCCGGCCGAAAAAAGCTCATGACACCTTCTTTCACACCATCTCATTTTTACATATTTACAAATATGTTTCACACATGCCTGTTCCTGAAGCTTTTGCTTGTTTTGTAGGAAAGGCGCAAAAGAGGAATTTAGGATTGCAGTATCTAGAACCATTCTCCGTCTCGACACGTGTACTTTGACTTTCGGTTTTACAAACCTCGGTCAAAGTGGGGCTTCAGATACATAATCGTGTCTCCCATTTAGTACCCTATGATGACTAATACCTTGCTCCAATTGGTCCGGATCGAGGAAAAAGAATAAAGACGAGTCAAAATAAAATGTTTTAAGCCCAAATCCATTTCCTAACTATTGTTATTAACTCATTTCCGAAAACCATTTTCTAACCCATTTTATTAACTTATTTCCTAAAACATTTTTAAATAACTTTTTAAAGCCCATCTTTGAAAACTTTTAAAAATAGTTTTGTGAAAGCCCAATTTTATAAAACCCATTTTCTAAGCACAATTTAATAATGAGATTAATTACTTTTATTGATTAGTTTTATTAATAAAAAATAGGAAAAATTGACAACAAAGGTCTCAACTTTGGGTGATAATTTTAAAAAGGTCTGAACTATTGATTAACTCGTGTAGGTCCCAACTTTAGGGGGTCTTAACTTTTAGTGGGCCTTAGAGACTTGAAACTCGGCTTAATAGGTCATCACATGTAAAACTTGGATCACACCGAAAGGGTTAATTGAAGGAGGGATGTAGGAACTAGGTGAGATTTTTAAAAAAAAAATCGTCGGTTTTAAGTCACCGAGGCACGCTAAAAGTTAAGACTCTAAAGTTGGGACCCACACAGTTAATCAATAGTTCATACCTTTTAAAAATTATCACCCAAAGTCGAGACCTCTCGTTGTCAATTTTTCCTAAAAAATATCTTTTCAATAAGAATAATCTTTTCCCAAAGTGTTTTTTAAATATCTCTTACATAACTATTTTTTAAAATATTTTATTTTCTAAAAATCTTTTAAGAAACCCAAATTATTTTCGGAAACCCATCGCTTCCAAACTCCCTAAACCTATATAT